>PYHX02000413.1:26038072-26046227 GCA_004302925.2 Cochliomyia hominivorax | reverse complement strand
ACAAATTGAATGTCCTTTCTGATCTAGATTTGGTTCCCAATTGATATTGAGTAACAATAATTTTAATTATCATTCTCTTGATATTTGCTAAATCAGCTTTTCTACTTAATTTTTATCTATGTTCATTGTCAAATTAATATTAAATTTTACTTTTAAAAATAAACGAAAGTCACTTTATTATTTGACCATAATTATTTCAAATATTTATCTTTATCAGAGACATTTTTTTCAACCACTTTAACTGCCAGTTTGTTCATATAAGTCGTTGGCCATAAAGGAGAAAAATTAAATATTCGTGGACAAAACATTAACAAGGTCCACAAAATTACAAGATAAAAATGAAAGTGTTAAAATATTTAGATTTAAAGAAGACAGGGAATTACTAATGCCACCAGTCACTAAATGAATAATGTTTTGTATCAGATGCTCGGGGGAATGTTGAAAAAAGTTTAAAACCCAAAAAACAGTGAAAATTTTCCAAAAATTCTTAATATGTCAAGCAATATGCAGTTGCTGGAAAAGGAGTCAAACATTGTTACAACGGACTCTATAAAAACCGAAATTTACATAAGGGAAATTTATACAAAAAAGTCTACTTCCATTCAAAAGGATACAAAGTGCACACTTTCTTTTGGGCTGACTTGATATCCTGTCACACTACAATAATAATCTCTTGAGTAATTTAGGAACAAAAGTGTGGTATTTTACCAAGAGAGGAAAATTCTACACTGAAGAGCAAAGAAAAAGGTGTCCAAAGTGTGGTAGATTTTAACGGGAGATGAACTACATGTTCGAGGAAGAGTTTCCGAAAAAGTTTCAAAATTTCATCGCTATTAAAAATATTAAAATATTATAAAACATATAATCTTTCTCGACACTAAGGCGATTTTATTAATATTAAACTGTGTAAGTTGTGATAGAAATTATTAAATAATGACAATTAATTCAAAATATTAAATTTAGCGTGAAGATTTCTAAAAGGACAGATGGGCAGATATTATTGAAATTGTATAGGAATTCAATTTCAAATAACTTCTTGAATAAAATACAACAAAAATCCTCTAACAAATCCATGTAAACTTTTTTCTGATCCTCCCTAATGTTGTTAATAAATAAAATATACAACGATATAAATAGAAAAACAGTGTTTTGAAAAAAATTTATGTCTACAAATATTAGTAAACATAAGTTATGTATGTACATACATATGTATTTATGTAAGTATATGTGTATTTGTGATATTTTTTGTTATGTTATTTTTTTCTGTTGTTCATGACCATTTGTGAGCATAATTTGATTGACTGTCAAAGATTAATGTTGTTTCGAGATAAAATTATTTTCTACATTTAAAGCACCTTAATAGGGAATTTTGTATGTATATATGTATGTATGTAATTAGGTATGTATGTAGTCAGAATATTTTGACAATGGAATGTTACTCCCTTGTGGGTAATAGGAATTAGGGTTATATTACAAAAATGTTACAAAAGTTTTTATTTTGGGAAACTTTCTTAAACAATTTAAACTTTACAGTTTTAAGTTAATACCATTTTCCATAATTAGATCATTAGAAAAGAAGTTGAAGCCAAAAATGTTATAAAAATTAAATTTTAATTTGAACCTTAAGGTTGTCAGTGAAACTTGTGTTCCATAATTAGATCATTTAAAAAGGAAGTTGTTGCCAAAAATATTATGAATTAAACTTTGCCAGTTTTTCCTTAATTTATGAAATAATTTTTTCCCCATTAGATTGGATGTTGTATGTTAGAAATGGCAGAAATCCAATTTTCGCACTCATAATATACATGAAGAATGTAATCTTCTTCCTACATAAAATAATGTGGGTGATCTTAGGAGTATAAATGTCTGGGAAACATTTTACACATGATTATTAATAACCTCGTTTGTTAAGAAGATACAAAAATGAAAATATTTGAGAACCTTCAACCCACATGTGAGATTTAGAAATTGAAAACATAACATACTAGGATTGCTACAGGCAGGATAAGGGGAAGAGGAAGACCATTTAAAGGAAACTTGAATACAAATATAGACAGAAAACAAATCTTTTTGAAGGCAAAATTTTCAAAATTGGAATATAAAATATGATATAAGATTTACGTTATCTTTCTAACAAACCACGATACTTTCACTAATTGATCTACTGAGACTCTATTGATCTGGTGACTAATGATAGTCGCAAATTACGGACAGACTTTTTGATTTTGATGCATATTTTCAATACTCTACACTATTACAAAAAATATAAACTTGTGTTAATGTCTGTTACATATAGAAATGTCTCTTTTATACACTCAAAAGTGATCATTATTCGATCGATCGGTTTGAAATATTTTCTACTTAACGAATATGTAATTTCTCCAAAAATTTTCACGAAAATCCTAAATATTGCAGGGGTCATTGTTCCCATTCTGGACACAATTCATAAAAATTGTTTTAAAGTAATGAATGATTGATCTATAATAACGTATATCTCTGTGTAGCATACCGGGGCGTTTGAACGATATCTGTACGTCTGACTGGTTTTATACACATGCAACTTTATGAACGAAAATTTTCGTAGAACTTTAACGAAAATAGAGGTGTAAAATAAACAGATTTTAATTCTAAATAACATTAGTTTTCTTCAAATTGAAGAATTTCTTCAAATATATTAAAAATCAAAAAATTTTTAAGTAAAATATATGAAAATTAAAAAAAATCTTTAAAGAATTACGGAAAATACTGATAATTAGTAAAAACGACATGTATTAAAAATTTTATTGGGACCAAATTCTATTTGTAATAGATCTATAGATATTCCAAAATCAATATATGCTTTGTATGGGAAGTATTCCTTCCCTTGGTCTTTAATACAACAATTTAACGTAATTCTCTATTCAATTCAACTAAAATTTCGTAAATTTAACTTAAATTTAATTTTAAATTGAATTAATTTATTAATATAAAGAAATTAATTTTTATCAATTTTTAATAATGTATATTCAATTGAATAATATTTATTCAAATTAAACGAAATCGAATAGTCATATTGGCAATTTTCGTTAGTGAAGAATTTACAAAATTTTCGTTATGATGAATAAAGGTTACGTTGGCTGATATTTAACCTACTTTTCTTCAATTCTAGATCCTTTTTCGTTATATTTACTACCTTTTAGAGCCTTTTTTAAATTGATGACGCTTTTTGTAATAATTTGCTCTTCTCGGAATGGAGTTTTTGGGCTTATAAACTCATAAATATCAATATATTTTGTTAAATTTGTCACAAATAAGTTTTTTACTAGTCCAAATCTAAACACAAATTTCTGAAGCTCCTATACAGATCTACATTTGAAGTATATATAACAGAAAATACTGTACCATTTATTTGAGGAGGATCGTTCAACAAATTTCTATAGCCCTAAAAAAACCGTACTTTGAAAATTAACTAAAATTATATAAATTTCTAAAAAATTTTTAGTGGTTGCCCCAATATATAGATATACAGATTCAGATTAGAGTTTTTTAAGCTTAAAAAGGGCCCTTTATGGGATTTTGTTCAACTAATGGAGGAGCATAAGCTAAGCGTTCTAGGCTTTATTAAATCGAGATAAAATATATATGTAACAGATTTCATTAAAACCATCTTTAGAATTGCCTTTTGTATGACAGACCGATTTTGGGGTGTGTAAAAATTTTGAGTCATTTCAAAATTAAAGGAAAATTTTTGATTCTTTTAAATTTGAATTTTATTTTTCACTTCAGTTTTAAATAATTATTTAACTCTTTTTAATTATTAAATGATTTTCTCCAAATGCTTTAAAACACTTTTTTATATCAAATGTGGTTAATGTCTCCCTACAAACAAAAGACCTCCTGTAAATATTAAATTATATATTTACATGTAATTCCCTTCAATGTATGAGTCACAACAACATTTTTTTTTTTTTGTAATAAACACACATTTCAATTAAATATACAAAAATATACATTTACAACAACACACAGGAAAAAGTTTATCTTGCTGCATTTATTAAATATTTATTTTAACACTTTACGTTGATTTAATTTCAATAAAGACATGAAAATATTTCAGGGCAACAATTTGGTCAATGAGCAACAACAAAACAAAAATATGTGGTTGATATAAAAAATGGTTTTCAAACAAACACTTTCAGAAAAACACACACATGTAAACACGCAACAAATAAGCAATTTCCTTTTTTTCACATTACACATACACACACGCTCAGATAATGAGAAAAGGATTTAAATGCAAATTAAATTATTTCATTTGAGAATTTTAACACATTTACAACTACAAATCTAATTATAAAATTGAATTTTCAATAAAAAGGGATTTTCAATTATTTTTTTCTTTTGTGGAATAAATTGAATTTGTTTTCTAAATATCAAGTCCATTTCGCTCTAATAATTTTTAATTTCATTATATCACCTTTAATTCTATTTCACATAAAATTTATTTATTTTTAATCGTATTTAAATAATTCGATTTTTAATTCTTGTGTATTTTAAATATTTTTAAAGTAACACTAATTAGCATTATTTTCACATAATTATTTATTCTCTGTTTTCTTCATTTTCTCTATTTCTATAATATAAAATTTAGTATTTAACGTATTTTTCTTTTTTCTTTTATTATTAAATTTATCCGCTTTTATGTCACTGATATCCTTGTTTTAATCGCAACAGTTGTATATTAACTGTTCGTATTGTGGAACAACAGGATGTTTTATTTAACATTTTGTCCTATTTATTACATTCTCCCATAATAATACAAATGAGAGTGTAGTTAACAGCAACAGTTGAAGAGATTTACAGTGATGTATTTTTGAAGAGCATAACATTTTTCATTTGTAAGTAAAATCTCTCTCTCGAAATGTTAACAGTGAAATAATAAAGTAACAGCAACAATTTATGAATGAAATTTTGTTTCTATTAATAATCCGGCATAAAAATAAATTAAATGCCAGGAATTGAAAAATGTTAACTAATAGGAGGGGTTCCCAAGAAGGTGGAGCAATAACAAGTAAAAGAATTTAAAATTTCGAAAATTTTTTAATTTTATTTAATTTAAAAAATAATTATTTATTTTAAATTAGAATTTATAACGTTATTTGTTTGAAATTTCAACACGATGTATTTTCAGCTTTTCGTTTCTGCTATTTTTGGATCTTTCCCCCATGAGGTTATCATATTTTATATGGGAAGAATCGCTTTTCAGTATAAGAATTTTAAACGTCTTTTTTTTTCGATAAAAAATTAATTTTATATAGAGAATGTTTTGGTCATAATCAAGACTGAAATCGAAAAATTCTTAATTCATTTATGTTATTTCCTTTAAAACCTTTAACCCAAGAATTTTTTTTTGATCAAGTAAAACATGTCTGTATTAATTAAATATATTGTTAACCTGATTAAAATGGGCGTTCCGAAAAAAGTGCATGCTAAAATTATTATGTTATGTTGAAAATATTTCAATAAAACGCAACTTGAAGCTACAAATATTGGCCCCATTTTAATAATATTAAACAGTTACTGAGAGAGCTTTTTCGTTTAGAGCTTAGTGCTCGAAACTATTTGGTACAAAAGTTAAATCAAAACAGGTTAAAAAACATTCAAGACTCAAAACGTACTCGATAGAAACGCTGCTAAAAATTTAATGGCCAAAAAACAGAGCACGAAATTGATATCAAATTTTCTGGATGACAAAATGTTTAGCGTAATTGATGTTGTTGATCTAAAGAGAATTAAAAAAAGTTTAGGATCTAAAGGAAAAGAAGCCGATCATTTGTTACAAGGGACCTATAATACCGAAATTACATCAAAGAATGTTTAAAAAAGGCTGATTCTATTTAAAAGATTTCATTATGTGTCTACTTATTTTGGCCAGACTTGGCATCTGTCTCTATGGAAAAAAACCCTTGTGTGATACAACTCAAGCTTGGGGACAGCGGAGAGATATCGAGCTCTTGTTAAAAGAGAATTGAAGAGCCCAAAAGGGTGTCAAAAAGCGTGGTAGTTTTTAGACGGAGATGGTTCGAGCAAAAGGACACGAAAGTACTATAAAAACGTTTAATCGAAAGGTTTCTGGAAAAGGTTAAAAATTTCATCACTAGTGATTGAAACACTACGAATATTTTTTGGGTTTGTGGTGTCGTTTTATCAACATATATGGATGTTAAGAATTTTCGATTTCACAAATGACTCAAAAATAATTTTGAGATACTGTTTAAAAATTTCACATAGTCAAATCGGAAATAATGTTTCTGGATATGTATTCAGTTATTTTCTATATGGCGAAATAGCCTACAGTGATACTCTTTGGTCGCAGTGTTAAAATCTGAAGAAATCTCAAGTAAATCTCAGTTAATGTTATCCATGGGATATAATTCTGTAACATATCCCCCTTTTTATCACTACATTTAGAAACCTCCGAAAAACTTTTTAATTACTGAAATGATTTTGCTGGTTTAAAATTTGCCGTGGACAACAAGAAAACATTCATGAAAATTTTCATTCGTTCTAGTCAGACGCTCAGAGAGGAGTGGTGCCTAGACAGTGATAGTTACGACATTGCAGTTATCCCTAGAACAGCGGAAAACAAAGATTTAGTCTTTTTCGCTTTTGATGTTGCGCACAGAATGGCAAAGTTATTGATCCCGCCACTGTGTTTTATGGAGCACCGAATGCAAGCATTTCGTCTGGACACACAATATTTTTAGGTAAAATTACTCCCTTCAGTGATTACACTTAAATTTAAACCACTACATAAATCTATCAAAAAAATATTTTAAGATCTTACTCCAAACCGGAATGCATTTCCGTTTAACATATTTTTTCATCAAATTATGTTCTTAATGGTATCTTTTTAGTTCCTTAATTCGTATCTTTTACGGGAAATATCTTTTACATTCAACACAAAAATTTTATATTCTCTTCTAATATTCCTCTTTCTTATCTTACTTAACTGTACCAAGAGCTTTTTAGTTCTTGGAATTTTACGAAAAAAAGAAAAAACTTAGGAAATATTTTAACTTGCCAACGAAGAACATTTTTATTGCCCCTCTGTTACTTTCCTTCATTACACTTCACAGTGGAGCAAAAACGATTTTTTAAATCTGCAAAAATTTGATCGACTGTATGGATTTAAATGAAATTAACACAATTGTAGCAAATGAGTGTGGCATTGTATTTGTGGAAATTTGGAACCCACTTGTCGGAATTATGGCACGCAATTTTTTTCAAAGTTTTCAAAATTTTGCAAGATTGTTTATTTATTTATTTATTTATTTATTTATTTATTTATTTATTCATTTATTTTTAATACAAGTATATCCAAAAGAATCCGAGGTACTCCACTTTGCACAGATATGGAATCCAAACTATCAAGATGTAGTGCCACACTCCAACTATGATAGTTTGAAAATCCAAAAAATCTAGTCTGCCCCACTGTGAATTTTCTACAAAATAAAGAATTTTATATACAAAATTGTTTTGCAATGAAGAAATACATTTTTGAACTGATTTTTTGTAGAAGGAATTTTCTATATGCATTTTCATTCACAAATCTATATGTATTTTATCGTGCATATACATACAAGCAAATAACTTTATTATTAAGTATTAAGAAAAAAGTATAAAAGTATAAAAAAAATATAAATTTATCTCAATATTTTCTTATAGAGATATTTTTTTCTTCCTCTTCTAATTTCTATGTCAATATTTTGGTAGAACAATTTAAATTGTTTATTTAGACAGTTTTTCATATTTTCTTTACATTCATAGATTTATATATATAAAATAGGATGTGTGTATGTTATGTAAAGATACAAAAACAGCTGGAACAATTTTGAAGACATTTTCACAAAATGGATCCCTATTTCTGATAGTACCATGGGGAGGGGTACCCCCATACAAAGCAAATTTTGTTTATTGAATATCTTAAGAACTTTAACGAAAAGTTATAAACTTGATCGCAATAATTTTCGCAAGGATATGTTTTACCGGACAAATAGTAGGACGACAAATATCAGGGGGTTAAGTACATCCCATATAAGGCAAATTTAAATTACTAATTATATATTTGAATCGTTTGATAATACATGATGTTTGCTTAGAGCAAAACGAGTTT
>PYHX02000413.1:26013072-26030572 GCA_004302925.2 Cochliomyia hominivorax | reverse complement strand
TCTATCTATCTATCCATCTATCTATCTATCTATCTATCTATCTATCTATCTATCTATCTATCTATCTATCTATCTATCTATCTATCTATCTATCTATCTATCTATCAATCTGTCTATCTATCTATCTATCTATCTATCTATCTATCTATCTATCTATCTATCTATCTATCTATCTATCTATCTATCTATCAATCTGTCTATCTATCTATCTATCTATCTATCTATCTATCTATCTATCTATCTATCTATCTATCTTAGATCTGAAGACTCTATATCAATTTTGTTTGTTTTTTTTTTAACGCAAAAATTCTGCTTCTCTACATACACACATAAATTCAAATATATGGAAAATTTCTTAAATTTACTGGAGAAAACCTAGTTTTGGTTTGATCTCCATTCAAACTATAAGCTTCGTATTCAAGTACTTAGTATCTATGAAAATGTTGGATCTCGAATATTCATAATTTTTAAAGAAAAATTAAGCCACATGTTACTGAATGTCGAACATGTTTAAAGAACTTTAAATTTCGTATTTTAACCGCTTTTTTGAAATTTAAAATTAATAATGCAACATTCGTAATATCGAAATGAATAAAGACTTTTCTGAAATATCAACATATACATGAACTTGTTCATGAATCAGAGAATTTAAAAAGCCCGACTTTTCCATATGGAAGAGCTCAAAAGTCCAATCCGTGTGAACCACATTTAAAAAATTGTGTTTAAAAAAAATTGTTTTATTAGTGAATAAAGGTTGCCATATTCAAATTTATATAACTTATTAACGGATTTGTATATGTATATAGTTATTGTACCAGTATTTTATAGGGAACCTGGTATATATTTGTATTAAATTTTAGGACCTATACAAAGCCCGCTTACTTAAAGAATTATAAAATGGGTTAAAAATTTATTTGAACTGTAATTAATCTGATACTACAAAAGATATTTTAAATATTTGGTTGTATTTTTATAAAAAAATATATGGGCCATCGGTGCACAGAGTTTCCTTTGTCTATATTCCCAAATTTAGAGAATAATAGAATATACCCCAGATAAGGATCCGTACTGCACATTAGTAAACTCGAAAATACCTAAGTTTCAATCTTGAGAAATTTTTAAAAAATATTCCTAATGGTTCAAAGGTTTCAGAATTATTTTGAAAAGGAAATGCTTTGGAATTAAAGTGCAAACTTAAAAAATAAGATAATACGATTATAAATACGTTATACCGATTTATAGATTTATGGTCTTTATATGGTAAGAATTACATTATAAAAATGATAGTTGATAGAAATAGACCAAATTCAGTAGTTTTTAAATAGTTTCCATACAAAATTATATACTGATTATTTAGTAAAATTATTTCATTTAATATGATCATTAATAATATATATTTAGTATTAATTATTTGGCATTTAAAGAAATACACGTGTCCGAAAATTGGAACAAAAAGTTCTTTATTTTCAATAATTTCTTATATTTTGTGCTTTTATTTATTTATGGCTGCTAAATAATCCCAAAGAGACTGTTTATTTGAGGGCGGGTTATCATCTTAATTAAAACATATTCAAAAAAATACAAATACAACAACTACAAAAACAAGAACAAAACTTAAGAGTTAGTTTTTGATTAAAATACATATTAATTATATTAAATATCCATGTACAAACTACTTAAATGTCTGCCTCTCTACATACACACATAAATATGTTTGGTGTGAGTATGTGTATAAAATAAAATTAAATTAAAAATAAAATAAAATAAAATAAAATAAAATAAAATAAAATAAAATAAAAAACTTAAGTCCCTTTGCAATTTGTTAAAAGGTAAAAAGCAAAAAAAAATAATGAAACAAATAAAAAGTTCTAGTCGATCAACTCCGACTATATGTGGTAACTACCAAAAATTAATGAACCACCCTCGTTTAAAGGTGCTTTGTAATTTATGCTTTAGAGTACTGTATATTATACTGATATTAACAACCAGTGTTACCGTTGAGATTTTTCGAAAAGTGGAAAGTGGAAAATAAAGTCGCACCGAAAAGGTCATTTATGGAACACAAGTTCCCAAAGGTTAAATTTGCCAAAAATTAACACTTTTTTACCTGTTTTTATCTTTCTCAATTTCAACCTACTCATCCAGATATTTATATAAAATTTATTGTTTTGTTCTTAGTTAAGCCGAATTACCAAATTTTCATGAAGTTCTATACCGAAAATGCAAATTATAAAAAGGGGACAAAAAGGGGAAATTTGAAAAAAGTATACAAAAAATCACATGCAGTTGAAAAACGGTAACACTGTTAACAACCATGTTGTCCTAGTGCGTTTTAAAAGGATCATAATGATATTTGGAAAAGGGGTTGTATGGGACTTGTGAGAAACAATCGACCGATAATCGTATAATTTGTCATACCGCTTTAGAATATCATAAAACTAATCTCTTCAAATTTGATTAAAATCGTTTTAAATTTAGGACTTTAGTGTTCTTAAATCCCATTTCCTGGAGGAACACTTGTGTGTTGGTTAAGCGAAATAATAGACCCATCATCACCAATTTCATAGGCAATTTCCTGAACGGACATTATCAAATCGATTCAGAAAGTGACCCTGAATTGAACGGTATACCTAAGAGTGATGGCACCATAGCTTTTTTTTACCGCTATAATTTTTGAACAAAAGTCACTTATGGCGGTGCAGGGTATAAAAAGGCGCACATATAGAAATTTTAAAAAATAAGCATGCCAGTAAGTCAGTCTGCCGGGCAGATGGAAGGATGGAAGAAGGACATCGTTAAAGCGTCTCAGAAAGTGATCTCGAGTCGAACGGTGTACTTAAAAGTGGTGATAACACAATTTTTGCACAAACGCATTATACCCAAAACACCTATGATGGTGTAGGGTATAATATCATAAATTATATGAAGGAAGAAACCAACTGAACAGAGGAAACTAACTAGGTTAAGCGTTAATTTAATTAATAAAAAGGGTTAAATAAAATATATTTTTTGTTTATTTGTGAAAATATATGAGCGTATTTGTAAGCATGTGTGTGTATATTGGAGTAAATTAATTTATGTTAAAAAATTTTGCTTTTTGTGTTAAAACATATTTCAGATTGTAAATAATACCAAAAGGATTTTAATACTTGACATTGTTTTTGTTGTATATTTTACACGTATTTATTTGTTTTTATTATTTGGAGTAAACAAAGTATTTTTTTTTCTTGTGGGCAAATAATAAATTTATAAAAAAAATTTATTTGATAGAAGAGTAACACGTCACTGCGCAGGCAAAAGTTCTCATATAAATTTTTTTAATATTTCAGGAAAGACTAACAATTATTTGGCTGTAATTTTATCATTTTAATATTTATTTGAAAAATTATTTCGCTTGCATAAAGGTTTGCTAACGTAGTAAATACGTTGTGTAAAATAAATAAAATTTCAAACGTGTTTTGGAAAGAAATAAGGAAAACTTTACATAGGCAAATTTGTTGGAACTATTTTTACCTCAAAATTTTTGCAAGTTTTGAAATAATATTTACACTGATAAAACATATATAATGTTCCGACATAATTTCAAATTCTTATGAAATTGAAATGTTTATTTATCTCATTTACTATAAGAACTTTCAAATTCATTTTCGAATAGTTTATATGAAAAATTTTAGATAGAAAATTTTATTGGAAAATTTTTTATTTAGTATTACCTAAGCAATTTTATAAATTTAAAACCATTTAAGATTTTCTGAAAAAATTAACGATCAGCAGGGTTTTCAAATGCAAAAAAAAATATTTTTTTTCGAAATTCTTTACATAGGAACTTTTGCCAGCTCAGGGACGAATATAAAAAAGGGAATTTTTTCAGTCACATAAAATTACACCAATTTACAACGTATCTCTTAAATCTTTTTATGACCATTTTGACCTCATACAGATGTTCTTCCAGAACTTACTTTTAGTCCGTAAAAATTCAAATGTACTGAATCCGAAATACAGATTTTCTGCCTCACCAGTTTAGGCTACAAATTCTGCTTGCTTCACACATGCAGTATAAAAGATTACTGATCTCTTATGTAAGAGTAAACCCATTATCTCTTCTGGTGTTTATTCACGATACACAGTAAAGACACTTGTGTTCACTTACTGACTCCCGATCATGGTACAATATCTTAGGGTAATTTTTTTTATACACGATTTTGCTAGTTGAAATTGGAAACTTTTAAGAACAATAAAAAAAAATCAGACATAAAATGCTGCGTTTACATTTCCACTTTAGTTTTTGGGGAGAAAAAATTTAGAAGTAAAAATGCACAACAAATGTCTGGATTACATAACAACAGGTGCTTGTATTTACTAAAAAGTTGGTAATGACCATGTCTTTTATAACGGCTCTATAACAGGCCAACCGATTTGACCAAATTTAGAAGTCTACTCAATATCCCCACAACCTACTAGGAACAAATCAATTCCAAAATAAGTTCCTACTTATTATATACGGCTTTTCCGAATCTTTAGTACCCTAAATCACGATCAATTTAGAAACATATTAAGAAATGTTTCTTGTGATTTCACCTATGGTTTAAAAGTTCCTCAGATATCGGTCTATATCTTTTATCTACTTAAATGATTTTGACGGTTTGGACTCCTTAGAACTATAACAAAAACTTGTACCGAATTTCGTTGAGATCTGATCTTTATTGTGCATATTAGCGAGTCAACAACAGACAGACGGATTTATTTTTTCTTACTTGTATAAAAAGTTCTAAAGTTTGTCTGAAATCGAACTTTAGCAACATTAAACTAATTTCCTAGACAAATCTCTTATTTGTTGCAATTCATAAATGAAAACGTAATATTTGTAAAATTTTTTAATACACTTACAGAAAATCTGCAATGTAAATTGAAACAAGTGAATTTTGAGTTATGACGATCTTGCGACAAATAACCTTCTACAATACAATAAATGTTCTATCAACTTTCTAATCTTTAGTCCTTTATATATAATTTATCTATCAAAGTCAGGTCAAAGCGAAGTTCTAAATGTTCATAATTTCAATTTGAAAAAATCGATCATATATTACCAGCATTATAGCAAAAAAGAAAATAATAAAAATAATAAAAAATGTATCCTAAATAAACTCAACTTTTAAAAATAGAATTTTTTCTTCTTTTCATTTGAAAATCTATTATTATGCAAATAATGTCTTTTACCTTTTATGTAGTATCACAAAATTTATTCATTTGCAAACCATCTGCTATAAATAGTTCATTTCCCTGTTTGCTATTGCTGTATTACTGGAAAAATACAAGTATTTATGGATAATTATTATTATTGAACATAAATTATGTGTCTCTGTTCTATAATAAAATTCTAAAAATATTTATTCCCTATAATTTTTTTATCAATATTCCATTTCTTATTATTTTTCTCATATTAGTTTCTTTTTTTCTCTATTCCACTCTTTTTTGTAACTTTCTCGTTCTAGTTCATTAATCAAAAAGAAAAGATTTCTTCAGTTATAAAACATAAATTGTAAAATATGTTCAACAAACTAGAGCTGCATAATAATCATGGCGATGTTGTTGCTATTGTTGCTGTTGCAGCTAAAAAGTTGTTGCAGCAAATATTAAAATTGCAAATTATTATAGCATAAGTTAAGTTTAGAGATAAAAGGATATTCTAGGATGTGAAAAAAGAAAGAAATTTAAATATAACATACCATTGGACTGTGAAGATACACTGCAAGAAAAAAAGATAAAAATTATATTATAAAATCTTGTTCAAAAAACTTATATTAAAATGCAAACATTTTATATTTTTTTAATATTAATTTTAAAAATATTTAAATCGAGAGTTTAACTCTTTCTTTTCTGCAAGTGTAAAATATTTCCATAGTTATATAAACAATTTAATGAATTAAATGCTGGTTACTAGTTTTTCCAGAATTTATTTCTTTGTATCTTTCACTGTGGGCAACCAACCAATCTAGAAATCTGTTATATCTAATTTTCCAGTATTGGATGTACAAATTAATAATATCGTGATAAATTTGTTATAAAAAATAAATGAAAACGCGAATAGTATGGAAAAACTCGATTAAAACCCACTATATGATATCCCACATATCAGCCACGAACAATCATGGAACGTCCCTCGTAGAATTTTATGAATTCTGTGTGCATAAAATGTGTTTATATAAATTATTGTAACGAAATGTCATAAGAGTTTCAATTCAGTGGAATGTAGAACAAAACATAACATCACATGGTATTGAAGAAAAATCTAGATGTCGCTGTTTGATACAAATACTTAATTGTGACTTTCTTGAGTTATTATAAATTGGATCCAAAAGTAATTGGTGAGCTATTCTATCAGTGTTGCTATAAAAAAGGCTGAGTGACGTATTTGGGAAAACAAGTTTTCGTCTTTTTATAAACCGATTAATAATGGTTTATAAAAAGGGAATTAACTTACGTTTTTGAAAGTAGTATGAATATAATGCTTACATTCATGACAGGTGTATGCTTTTTGAGACGATTTTCACAAATGAGAATTATATGAAGGCTATATGAAATAATTGACCTTTCATGCATTCTTTTTAATGAATGGAATATTATTACAATTAAAAATTAATGATGAGGATATATTAAGTTTGTCACTCCATTTGTAACACTAAGAAAGAATCGCCTAAGACCACAAAAGGCATTATCTTGCTTTAAATTCAAATCAGGGTTGATTAAGATATTTCCATCTGTCCAATTTTGGATAGGACGCGGAAGTGATATCCTCCGAAGCTGTTAATATCGCATATTTTCTATAACACAGAAAATCTCACGAAATATGACACATAAGTAGTGCTTTGACTTCGCTTTCTCATAGACTATAAAATTAACGGATCATGCGCAATAGACGTATTATCCCTAATAAATAAATATTAATATCTCATATCTCCAAAAATCTTAAGCACGGAGACTGATATCTCTCTTACAAATAATACATTTAAAATTGCATGTCTTTGAAACTGTTACAGGAAATTTTATGAAATTTAGCCCACGGGTGAAGCGATAATGGGTTAAATCTTATAGACAACGTAATTTTGGGATAGGACATGGGTGAGTGGAATCATCTAACAAGCGGAATTTTCAATATATTTCCACAAATTCGTTTAAATCGAACGAGGTGAAGATTCGACATAGCGGAATATAGAATTTCTACTTGTTTTATTGTTATGCTCCTGAAAGAAATTTTTCGGAAGTGGATTCGTATAGAAATCTAAGTCATTTGTGAACTGATCTCTCCAAAAATTTGGAATGTAGATTTGGATCAACTATGAGCTTATGAGCTTAAATCTTCATTCCGGGATGACATTATTATGACAGCTAGCTGAAATATTGAATCAAACATCGATAATTTCAATGAACTCTGTGTTTCGTCTAAAAGTGTCATACCGACCAATTTTTATAGGCCTCTTAAATTATTTAATAAAAACATTTACAAGTACATATCGCTCATTTGCTGCAGGGTTGTCAGAACTCAAAAAATAACTTTTTTTCAGAAGACGTATTTTCAATTTTTTGACAGAAACTTATTTCTTGGGATTCATTAATAAAAACATAAAATGTGTTTAATTTTTCAATTTCATCCATCTGGAAATATATGAGTTCCTCACCAGGTTTTGAGGCAAAGAATGAATTAATTTCTAGTTCACTGTTCTAAAGTCAAACACATTCCATAAAAAGTAACCGCATAAATTGTGTTGTAATTAGAATATCCAAATTTCGTGTTATAAGTCGGTTGACGCAAAGATTAGCATCTGCTTAAGATCGTCGCCCTTGTAATAATCGAAAATGATGGCTGCATGGGTGGCCAAGATAGTTTATCGCTTATTGTTCTCTTCATACGTATATATTTTTTTAGTTTATCCTAAATCCTTTTTTTAATAATAATTTAAAAAATCCAACCACTCAAATTTAAAATTCATTTCAAAATAAAGATTTCCTTTTTGTCCCACTGTTAAAGAAATTTTACTTAGATGCAACAAACAATAACAACAATAACAACAATAACAAATAAACCTAAAACTAGATAAACTTTTAAGTGATGCATACAACTTTAATTAGTGCAAAAGGTACGCCAAGTTGATTGCAAGTGAAGATAATTTCATCTACAACAAGATGCGATACAACAGATACACACACATACGAATGCAGCATTTTATAGGACTCCATGATTCTACATAAATTTATAAATGGAAAATGATTAAGTATCTAATGAGTTTAAGACAAAAGGAACAAATAAGATCGAAAAACATTAAAGGAAAAAAGGCAATAAGCGAGCGAACAAGCGCATGAAGAACTAATGAATTAGAAACAAGAGAAAAAAATAAGTTTAATAAGTTTTTGAAAAATAAAATTACCATCAGGTTGAAGACAAAAGTTTTTTTCTAACAGTAAAAAGAAAAAAAAACTTAAAACTAAGTTAAGTGGAAATTTGTTCAAAATGAAGTGGATTAAAAGTACTGAGTGATTTTGTTAAATTTAGTTTGAAGTATGAAAATACAATAATAATAAAAAACAAAAGTTTTTATTTAACAGAAATTATTGTGGAATTTAAGTTATTAATTTTAATTTACCTTAAATATTAAAAAAAAAATGTTGCAAATTGGGATGAAAGCATTTCAAACTAGAATTCGGAAATAGAAAGACAAAACTTACGAAGTTCTTAAATTTTTAGTGAAAATTTGAAATTTTTTTTTTTTTTTTTTTTTTTTTGAAAAATTGAATTTTTTGTGAAAAATTGAATTTTTTAGTGAAAAATTGAATTTTTTGTGAAAAATTGAATTTTTTGTGAAAAATTGAATTTTTTGTGAAAAATTCAATTTTTTAGTGAAAAATTGAATTTTTTAGTGAAAAATTGAATTTTTTGTGAAAAATTGAATTTTTCACAAAAATTGAATTTTTTGTGAAAAATTGAATTTTTCACAAAAATTGAATTTTTTGTGAAAAATTGAACTTTTTAGTGAAAAATTGAACTTTTTAAATTTTAGTTCTGATTCTAGTCTATATTTTTGAATATATTCAACTTTTTCGGCTTTAAATGCTTTAAAAGTTTAATGTATAATTTCTACATGACTATTTTTTCAGTTTTCATATATAAATAGATTAAAATTTAAAACTCTTTAAAATTTTCTTTTACCCCAATAATTATATTATCAACATAAATGCATTTAAGTGAAAAAAACACTCTCATTTTTAAATTGTTTCATTTTTATAAAAAAAAATAAATAAAATTATTTTACAAAATTTTATTATTTGAAACGTTTTAAGTTTATAACTCAATTTTAAACATATTTCAGTTTTTTTTCTCATATTAATTTGCTCTTAATGGTTGAGTGATGCATGAGCACCACCAACAACAAAAATTTCAACAAAAAAGAACATTCTAACCAGAGTATGAAAAAATCCACGGCAAAATCTTTATTTTCAGATGGTTTATTTTTTACTCTTCTTTGCGAAGATTAAAAAAATTAAAACTCTTTCTTTTCGATTAAAATTTCTATCTTTATTTTCATTTTACTCTTACTCTTCTATCAGTTAAGAGTAAAAAAAGGATTATTTTTTAACTCGCTAAAAAAAGAAAAAATGCGAATGGTTGAAAGAAAACAAAAAATTTAAAAAAAAAATCATTTTGTACATACGAAACATACAAACACATTTTTTACCGAATATTTTTATATTAAAAATGCAATAAGAAAAACACCAAACAATTTATACAACAAAAATTCAAGCATCTTAATATATTAGTATGTTTGTGTATGTATACAAAGGTTATAAACATACAAAAAACCCTTTTTTGACATAATAAGAAACATTTTTTACTGCTACACATGACTTCGAAACAATTTATGCGAATTTTTCATTTTTAAACTCTTCTTTTTCGATTTTGCTCTTTTTTTCATTTTTTATTCTTTTTGATTTTAATAATTAAACTAATTTCGAAGGGCGATAAAATAATAAAACACTCTTTTAAAAATTAAAATTAAACTCTCTGAAAGATCCGATCTTTTGGAGAGTAAAAAATAGTAAAAACAATCCTAACAACTACCATTAAACAAGAACAAATAAAATGAACAACAACAGCAAACATATTGTTTATTTATTATTTTTTAAATATTGTTGTTTTTATTTAATTTTAACCACATTTATGCGGTTTTCTCTCTATAACACCATTTCAATCGATATCAAGTACTAATTTTTGTTTTGTTATTGTAAAGTATTGTAAGTGTAGTAGATTTAAAAGCAAAATATGCATGTATTTGTATGTTAATGTTTGGTTTTATTTTTATTACTACTACAACTACCACTACCACTGCCACCAGCAATAGAAGCAATAACAACTATAACTCCTGTTTTCATTTTGTTGGCTGAAAGTGAAACATGAATAATGTTATTTGTACGTGTTTGTTTTGCAATTAGGTCAATCATGAAAAACATTTCGAAATGAAAACTCTGCAGTACAAAATGCAGTTTATGTTTTTTTCTATTCAAACATTTTTATGGGGAAATAATGGTGGAATGAGATGGAATGAGAGTATAATTATGATTTATAACACTAATTTATGAGGGTATTTGTATTTGTGGAAGTATTTAATTCACTGATATTTAAATAAAGGAAGAATTTTAATGGAAATTTCTTTTTAGAAATTTTAAAAATTTGTAATATTATTAAAAATTTAAATAGAGTCAGCAGGAAAGCTACATTCGGCTTTGCCGATTCATAAATACTTTTCACTATTTACATTTCAGAAAAAATGTTAACAGCTTAAAATTGACTAATGTAAAAGGCTTCTACGGAAGACATAATTATCTGATATTCCTAAAATTCATCACATATGTTGATTCGGACCCAAAGCTTTTAGGTCGGCATTTTAAAAATTCTCTTGGTAAAGCTACACACAGTGTATCTAATTATCTGAAAACGTGACCAAAAAAGCACAAAATTAATTTAAAGTTATTAAAAAAAACTAATTAGCTGGTTTAATTTAAAAGCAGTATTTTGTGGTACTTTTTAAATTTGTCAATAGTACTTTTTAAAAATTTCCATGGTACTTTTCGATTTTTTAATAAACAAAAAAAAAACGTTTGGGTTTGGTTCTATGAATTTTTTTTCTAATAATTAATGTAAGCATTTTTGCTTAATTTTCTTAAGGAACTTTATGTAGGTTATGGACCGATCACATGATAGTTTGATAAATACTAAACACGATAAGTCGGATTCACAACGGAAAAGATTTTTAATGTAGATGTATACGATCAACGGATTTTCTTTAGGTACCTTTCATGGAATCTATGGGAAAATCATTCGATTCCATCATGAACAAACATTTTACGATATTAACTTTAATTTCGGTAGAGCACTTATGTGGTTTATATATGTTCCGACGTTCACCAAATTTTTAAAAATTTGTGATTTCAGAGTACAGAAAACTGAACTGTAATAAATTATCCATAACTTTTACATAATATTTTTTTTTTTTGGTATATGAGAGCAATTTCAACGAAAATTTGTATGGGGATTAGACGAAATCATGAACCGATTACAATGAATATCAGTTCGACCTAACTAATTCTAAAACTGTCAAAAAAATCCAGATTTTTATACTGAAAACAGTTCTAGCATTCTTGGCAAAGTTTTCATGTAATTTACCACACTGTGCTACAGTCAAGAGTAAACTGGAGATCGAAACGATTCCCAGTTTAAAACCTTTAAACTGGAAATTGGAATCTTATAGCATAAATAATGTGAACTAATATTCCCGAATTTCGCAGCAAATATTCACCACAAGTTAAAAACTATTAAACTTATAAATTTGTATCTCCTTTAATCCTTTATCCTGGGAAATGAACCTTATTGAGAGTTTTAATCTGATGAGGTATATTTAAGAAATATTGTATATTAACGACTTTTAGAAAACTTTATTACGAGAAGGGGGTTAATATGGGAGCTATTACTAATGTGGACTGATACTGATAAAATTAAACAATGAATCAGAAACGATTTCATATAAATCTGCTGGACAGATTAGCAGGGAATTTAATAAAATGATAGCAAAGGAGTGTAGCGTTAGATCATGGATTTTTATCTAATTAATTGAAAAACATGTCTTTCTAAAATTCTGCGATGTGGATCTAATTACTCTTAATAAAAATTTGAATATAATTACTGAATAAGTCAACATTTAAGAGCTTTTTAAGCTTAAAATCCTATTCCCGAAAGTTAACATTTATAAGACCGATATTCAATATTCAGGCAAATATTAAAATCTATAGAAAAAATAATAAACTGAACTGCAACAGAATTGATCTGTATTTCAGATTCCAGATTTTTCCGTAGGACACCTTGATTTTGGGGTGTAATAACATTTTTCATATTTTCATTTTCATAGTTAATATACCCTCATCACCATTTGTGATAGCAAATTTTTTTTCTCGATGGCGTATGATTAATATCCACGATTATACGTTAAGTGAAATAAACACTCTCTTCAAACATTATCTTTTTATAAACCATATGGAGAGCAAATTATTTACTCCAAAAAAAAACAACTTTTATCTGGTTTTTAACAAATAAATAGATTCCTAATTTCAATCATTATATATCCTCTTTAATTTCCTCCTCTTGATAAATTTAAAACTTAACAAAACTTTTACCCCACAAATAGATTTCATTTTTATTTCAATCTCATTTGTTTTACAAACCATGTGTTATGTTTCCTTGTGTTGTTGTTATAGAAAAATTGACATATATCATCATGACTTCACTTATTAGCAATGTTACCAGATTTTATGAGCCCAAAATGGAGTTTTGACGATTATGCCCCAAATTTGATGGTTTTTTAAAAGCATACATTTTTGAATTATATATTTGTTATCGACGGTTCCATCACCCAAAAAAAGACACATGGACATGGCCTTTATATTTCAACAAAAAATACCCACAGTCCATATAATAATTTTGGTATAAAATCAATAAAATCAGTTCAGTAACAATCAACTTTTAAATCTGCAGATACTTCGAGATGCAAAGAAACTGTTGCATCATAATTTCAAAAAATGTTAAACATAAAATAATTAACTTCAATACAGTATCGATGTAAATTAATCTTAAAGACTGTAGCAAAACAAGACCCCTTGAACTGTACGGTGCCATTTAGTTCCCTTGAAAAAACTTCAAACTTGTTATGTTTTATTTTTTTACAATTTCGAAAAGTAAATTTGACTCCAAATTTATCTGGCAACTATGCTTGTAAGTAATTTTTCATTTCACTCCCGCTCCCTCTGTCCCCGTCTCCCTCCACCCACTACTTGCAATTTCCGTTTTGTTTTCTGTTTATTTTTCTCTCTTCTGGTTTGTTTCGTATTCCAGTATCACCGGATGTGTCGAAAGTAATTTATTTTTTGACGACACATTAATTTAATTGGTTAAGGAAATAACTAACGCTGGCAAAAATAAGACTTAATGACATGTTTTTTTCTCCTTCCTCTGCCACTTGCCGAAATGACTACTTATTCGAAGTTAACACTGGGAACTAAGCAAAGAAGCAGCAAATAAATAAGAACATCCATATGTAAAATGAAATTCATAAGAGTCTTTAAAAGAAATAAATTATATTTTTACGTTTCTTTTTGTCTTCTAACTAATTTCCCACAAGGGAGCTGATGGGGAGGATATGACTGGGTTGATTTAGTTAAATAGGCAACATGTCAAATTAAATGCTCTTCAAAAGTTGCAAAAAGTTATAATTTATTTTCTACTGAAATGTTGTAGACCAAATGGCACAAAGTCGGAACTGTAAACAGTCAGACTAACAGACCTGTTTACAGCCAGACTAACAGACAGTTAGACTAAAAAAGACAAATCATATAGATTGATGGCTGTTGGTTGAAGGGAAATGAGGAGAGAAAAAGTTATTTACTTCAAAGATGATTTACAAATTGAAAGTTATTTAAATTGAAACAAAACTTTAAACATATTTATGTATACAGTCTTACCACGATAAAGAATTACTAATTGTTTTAAAACTTTTTATGTACTTTTGGAATCTTTTCATCTTTTACTTATTCTTCCTGCCCTGACTGCCGGTACAAAATGAAAACAATTGAACAAAAAAAACTTTAGTTTAACTTTTATTAAAAGACCAAAGTAGAACATAAAAAATTAAAAGAAAAATAAAACAAAAAACAACAAAAAATACTAAAAACTTTAATATCGAATCGTGAACACCCTCCGATAGACTGGATGGAAGAAGTTTAAGTGCAGTTCTGATTCTAGTTCTACTTTTAGACCTAATTCAAGTTTTGAATCTGGTTCAGAGTCAAGCTCCGATTTCAATTGCGATTCTAGTTAAGATTTAAATTTTAATTTTACATTAGACACCTGTTTTGATTCCAGTTGTAATTGTATTTCCGATTTCAAGCCTGGTCTTAGTTCAGAATTTACTACAAATTCTAGTTTTCTTTTTTTTTTTGTTCAAATTGTAGCAAAAAATTAAGTTCAGGCTCTAGTTCCAATTCTAAAGCCAATTCGATTTCGATTCTAATTCAGATTAGTTCAGACTCCAATTCTACTTCCGACTCTAGTTTTGAATCTAGTTCTAATTATAATTCTGATTCTGATTGTAATTCAACTTTCTATTCTAGGTCTGATTCTTGTTTATATTCTGGATAGATTGGTTAAGACACCAGTTCAGATTCTACTACTAATTCCAATTCAAATTACATTTCCGATACTAGTTCTGATTAATTTCGACTTAATGTAAGATTCCAATTTCAATATTAAATCCCTTCTGGTTGTGGGTCTGATTCGGGTTCAGTTTGTTTTCTTACTTCATATTTTGGCTGAAATACTAGTTCTTATTCTACTTGCGATCTAGTTTTAAATCAAATTTAGATTCTGGTTCAGATTTTGATTCTGACTATAGTAACAATTACAATTCCGATTCTGGTTCTGATTTTATTTCTAATTCAAGTTCAGATTATAGTTCAGATTCTAATTCATATTTCAGTTCAGATTCTAGTTCCGATTCCATGTCTAATTGTAGTTCCCATAACAAGTCCAGATTTAAGTTCAGAACAATTTTCGATTTCTGACTTTAGTTCTTCCTGTTCTGTTTACAGTTACATTTTTAATTACAGTTAAAGTTCAAATTTCGGCATTAATTCAAATTTTGATCAGTTCAGCTTAAGGTCAAATATAGTTGCAGATTTAGTTCTATATTCGGATATGTATTAAGTTCTTGATTTAATGTAATTCCTTATTCTGTCATAGATTTTGAATATGTTGATTTTGTTTGAAAATTAAATTTATAGTGAAAAACTAAATTTTAAATAAAAAATTAAACTTTTAGTAAAAAATTTTTTAGTAAAAATCAATTTTTATTAAAAAAATTAACTTTTACTGCAAAAATCAATTTTTGGTGAATATTTGAGTGAAAATTCCATTTTTAGTGAAAAATTCAATTTTAAGTGAAAAAATTATAAAAAAAAAATTAGTAAAAAAAATTATTTTTAGTGAAAAATTCATTTTTTTTTTTTTTAATTCAAATTCAATTTTTTTATGAACAATTCAAATTTTTAGTGAAAAATTCAATTTTTAGTGAAAAATTCAATTTTTTGCGAAAAATTCAAATTTTTTGTGAAAAATTCTATTTTTAGTGAAAAATTAAATTTTTGGTGAAAAATTCAATTTTTAGTGAAAAATTCAATTTTTAATGAAAAAATCAGTTTTTAATGAAAAAATCAGTTTTTGGTGATAAATTTAATTTTTTAGTGAAAAATTTTATTTTTAGTGGCAAATTTTATTTTAGTGAAAAATTCCAATTTTTGAAAAAATTCATTTTTTTTTTTTTTTTTTTTTTTTTTGAAAAAAATTCAATTTTTAGTGAAAATTCGAATTTTTAGTGAAAATGCAATTTTTAGTGAAAAATTTCGAATTTTTTGGTGGAAAAAAATAAATTTTTTATGGTGAAAATTCAATTTGTTAGTGAAAATTCAATTTTTAGTGAAACAATTTCAATTTTTTAGGTGGGTGAAAGAATTCAATTTTTATGTGAAAATTCAATTTTTAGTGAAAAATCAAATTTTTAGTGAAAAACAGTAATTTTTTTTTGAAAAATTCCAATTTTAGTGAAAATTCAATTTTTAGGTGAAGAAATCAATTTTTAGTGAAAACTTCAATTTTTCGTGAAAAATTCATTTTTAGTGAAAATTCCAATTTTTAGTGAAAAATTCAGATTTTTTTAGTGAAAAAAATACAAGGTTTTCGCATTTTTTTTAATTAATAAAATGCTTTGGGAAACCGTTTGTAATAATATTTAAATCCAACAACAAACAAAATACACTTTTCCTCAGCTTTTGCATTCAAAAAGGACATTTAGAAAAAGGAAAAATAAAGTGAATTTTAATTTTACTACAACTTTAGCCCTTGAGCTGAGGACAATAAATATTTTGGACCATTTTTTATTTTACGTGTGTAACAACAATAACATTTATATGACCCTCAATAAGACATAAAACATAAAATATGAAACATGAATAAAATAAAAAAAACTAAATATTTTAGTAGAATAAAAATGCTATAAAATGTAACTAAGAAAATTCTTTAAGACTCGAGAGAATCGAAAAATAAGAAAAAAAAGTAATAGAAAGCAATGAAAAACATTAAACAGATTTATTTAAATCCAAAAGCAACACATTTTTATTCTATGAAGCTTTCAAAGATACAAAAACAAAAAGGAAAAAAAAATACATTTTCATGTTTCATGTCAGTTCAGTCATCTATCTAAAGCTTGAAGGCTAAAAATGTATAAAAACTTTAGCGAAACTAGATATTATTTTCTTTGAAAAGTGTGTATGCGTGTTTGTGTGTTTAGGGAGGAGAAAAATGGGAAAAAGGGAAACATAAATGTTGTTTATTGTAAGACACATTCTCATGTAAGTAGTTGCAACCTTATATTTATGAAGACAAGTGAATGTTTCATTTCGTTTTCTTTTCACTTTCTTTTTTATTTTGGTGCTTAACATGTGGCAAATTTGTTTTCATTTTCGTTATTCTTATCGAAAATTGTGGTTTGCTCAAGTCTTGTAATGCAAAACCTTAATGCATTTTTTCCACTCTTAGGAAATGTTGGAAAATTCTTTATTTTTTTCTTCCCCAATTTTGTTTTTCTTTCATAATTCAACAATAAGTATAAAAATGTTTAAAAATGTTTAGGATTTTCTTGTTCTATTGGAAGAAGTACAATGGGGCAAATATAAATATAAAATGATCTGTAGCTGTGGCATGACATTTGTGATGTAACGCATCTCTAAGACATTTGAACATTTATTTTTCAAAACTTTTTTTATTTTAATCATTTTTAAAAATTAATATTATCATACGTCTTATGACAAATAAATTAATTTACTATTTGAGTACAATTTAAAATTGTAAAAA
>PYHX02000413.1:25811961-26012972 GCA_004302925.2 Cochliomyia hominivorax | reverse complement strand
TTTCTTGCCAACACATAATACATGTTTTTTATAAATATATTCTTTCCACTTAACCGAAATCAGCAAAGAATCTATCGACAGTCCATTAAATTATTCAACAATAACTTAGTAAATTATTGAGGAGTAAAAAGAAAGCAAATAAATATACATATTTTCTTTCCATTTCCCCAATATCTCTATTATCCTTATATCCCCACTTATTCAACATTCACGTATTCACAGAAGGTTCTTCCATTGTTTATTCGTAAATAAAAGTAAAAAACAAAAGAAAAACAGAGGAAAGAAAAACAATCTCTTTTGGGTAAGAGAGAGAGAGAAAAGAATCTTAAATACTTGAGGGAGTAAATGGTTCTATAAAGGGATTTTTAATGGAAGGTTTATTGTATTTATAAGAAACTTTAAATGAATATCATGATAAGCATTTTTTTCATACTCATTCTATGTCTTTCCTCTCTCTCTCTCTCTCTCTCTCTCTTTCTTATTTTCATATTCAATCATTATTAATATTTTATAGAAAAAGTTTTGTTGTACAAGTTTAATTTGACAATGATGTGGCTTCAGTGGCTTTAAGTTGGTTTAGATGTAAATTGTATTTACTTAAGAGCTTCTTAGGACAACAACAACAACAGAAAAGTGGCATAATTTTATTATTAACTTAAATGATTAAATGTTATAGTTTAGCAACGTTGTACATTATTTTATTATTTTAGAATGCAGAAATGAATAATAGAAAATTGTTACAAAAATCTTGAAAACAAATCTTATCTTTGTTAAAATATTGCAATTTACAATAAATAAAAATGTTCACTAATGATTTGAAACTGTTTTCTTAAAAGTTATATTTCTATTAAAAACTGAAATTTTCAAAAGATATCTATTTTCTCTAAAATTCAGTTCTATTTCAGTTTTATTTCAGATAGAGTTCAGTTCTAGTTTCTCTTTTTGATTTAAACTAAATAGCAACTTTGCTGGGATATCGTCTAGTCCTCTGACACCATAGGAACCTGCTCGCCAGAAAATATATACGAAAACACTTCATCATTTTGGAAGGTTAGAATTATTTTCCAAATGGTTCAATAATCGAAGTATTAAAAAGGTTAGAATGCGGTTGACCATAATGAATAATTCATTATCAAGTTAAATTAATGACAGTAAAAAACAACACAGGTATATAGATCTAATCTTAACCTTTTTGCTGTTATACCCCTTAAAAACCTTTTACGTATACCCTCATATATTATAATACCTTCGCTAACACTCTATCGATTTTGATTGCATTTGATTGAGATAAATAAGCTGACAGCTTTCATGTTCAAATCATTGAAATTTTTAAAATCACATACACATATTCGAAATACCCTTATCGCAAGAGGACATAAATCTAGACATCCGGAATATTTAATCCCATAGACAATTTCTCCCTACATTGAACACAACAACATTGAGCGGTGCAAAAACAAATTTAATATTTTTTCGCAACAAATTGGTCATGGAAATCCCCACCAAAAAAAACAGAGAGCATTTGTTGGAAACCACATTTTGTGTTCTTTTACCCCATTTTTTATGTCAAAACAACAGAACCAAACACGTAGAAATAAAATAAATAAATACATTCATAAGTATTTGTGTATTTGTAAGTTAAAGGTATCTAGTAGGTTTTTTCTATGTATCTGTGTATCCTGATAATGGTATTCTGACTAACACAGGAAGAAGGTATTTCAACACGCAATGTTATTTGGTTTTTTTATAGTTATTGAATTCCGTATTTCCACTTTTGTTTGCAAAAAAAAACAGAACACAATTTGTAAAAATAGCCATAATATGATGACGATGATAATGATGTTGTTAGTCTATGATGAGGAGTTTTATTGTATGTGAAGTCAATAAAAGCTTTTCTTTGGTAAAAAATATTTAAAAAAGTGGCATAGAGAGAAAACAAAAATCTATATAACAGAAACAGATACTCACTTCAACATATTCACACACACACATACTAACACATACTTTATTCAAAAGTTAAAAAATAAAATAAAAAAAAAAAAATATGAAGTGGCATCTACCACCGATATCAATTTTTATTGTCAGACATTTATAGAGTGGTTTGCACGTGATGCATGTAGAGGTATTAATATATCTTTTTTCCTATTTTCCATATTTTTTTACTGGATCTGACAACCATAAGGCTGCTTCTTTTATATTTCCTTTTTTTTACTATTTTTGAGATTCTATTTCCTTTTCCTTCTTCCACATATAACATAAGTGGGGAAAGGAAAAGAGATAAAAATAGAAAATAAATAGAAGTCATTTGTTATTACACATTTAATTTTAATAAATAAACATGAGTTTTTTTAATGGAATTTAATTTCAGAGACTAAAAGAAATATTGGAAACTTCAAAGAAATAATAATTATTTTATCATCTGGTTTATGGTATGAGAAATTCTTTCAATATATAGAATTTTATGAAAAATAATTGAAATTTCAGAATTTTTGTTGTAGAAGGGTCTCAAAGTATTGTCAAGGTCCAACAATGCCATAACAGGTTGAGCCATATCTTCAGTTTCACATTAATACACATAATAATACACATACAGAAAAATATAAAAAAATATGTTCACAGTGAACATACTTATGTTTCATAATGTTTTTAAATCGAAAAAATTATTTAGATCTTCAACCGTTAAAGACATTTTAAATTAATTTCACTTTTTCAATGCTGAGCTGTTTTCTTGTTAATTTGGAGAAGCAAAGGTCCCATCTGATCAGGGGCGTAGTCAGTGAACCTCCAAAGTTAGCCATTTCGGGTTTGTTGATTTTCGAAACTTCGCTAAAAGATTTATTTATGAACTGACCCAAGACAAAAATTGAGTTTAGATATTCCTTACGAATCTTTATAAAAATGTTCTTACATGTGCTTTTTAAGCTAGCGAGTTTAATATAAGACCTAAATTTCTAGCCCCATACAAAGTTGAACAAACAAAAATGTGTAAGTAGTTTATCCCTTGGGTGAAAATTCAACCTTAGCTGGTCTCGCTTTTACTTTCCATACATTTCTACTGCAGGGTATAACCTGAGGCCTCATAAACTATATATACTTAGACCAAATAAAATTTCTGAGTCGATTTAACAATTTTCCGAGATGCAGTAAACTCTCCGAAATTAATTTTTTATTCCAATTTTAGGATGTTTTTCTTTCAAATAAATTGAAACAAAATTCTAACCAAGACAACTTTCAAGAATCGGGCATATGTTTACAACAATATATAAGACTTATTACCGTTTTAAACTACTTCCTATCGAACTAAAAGAACATTATATATATTTAAATGGATGATACTAATTTCAAGACAATTCGAATTTCGAGAGTTCTAGTTTGTGAGATTTTATTTGAAATTGTTTGGGGTCAATAAAATTTGGCAAATGGGTCTGACAACAGAAAACTAATAGATCGATAACTAAGTTAACTCTAAAAAGTTTATCCAAATTGTTTATTAAAAGGTGATGATATTTAAGCAACCATTGTTCCCATATGCAACACTTTTTTCGTAATGGAGTTTTAAGCTTGTTAAGCTCTTAAAATATTCTTTTAATCTTATCACATGTTCACTGTTTCTAGAATCAACTAATAAAACTCTTAAATATTAAAATATTTTTAGCTCTAAAAAAATTTTTCCCAGAATACGATTTTAGCGGACTATTTTTCCAACACAAATTTTATGTTTTGTAGATTGAGGTTTCAGCGTTGCTGCAAATGTGTATAACACACATACACCTTCTATATACCGATCAGCTTAAAGTTATTTTATCGATTAAATGATGGAAGATTCTACAATGATTCAAAACTCTCGAGTTGTTTTTATAAAAAAAATAATAAAGTCAGAGTTAAGATGTTTTTGAGACGATTTTAAGAAGGACAAGCTCAAGGAACTAGTGAATGTTAATTTCTTCATGAATATTTGAATATTTTTTTTAGCAAACTTTGATTTTGAGCCACTCTAATGTTTATCTATATCTACATCCTTAAAAGAGTATTAACTTTTTTAATAGATATTGGCAACTTTATCATGTGTGAAACCAATTTTTCAATAAACGAAATTCATTTCACAAAATAAAAAATAATAATAATTAAAAGTATGATTAAAAAAGTTTATCTTAAAAAAGATTATTTTGCAAAAGTTTTATAAAAAAGTTATTTCTGTGTTCTGACAAGTAAAAGTGAATGAAATAAAATAGAATATTTAAGCCATTTACCTTTTATCCTTGGTCCTTTCTAGGAGCCCAGATCTAAGATAATGACATTCAAATGTACAATGAGATCTACAGACTTCCAAGATGAAAAACCATGCAAAGCTTAAAATTGGTTCAAATTATTCCTGGAAAATATCATAAAGTTTTATTTTTTTATTTCAAAATTTGGGCTTTAACGGATTTGTGTGTTGCTGGATTATATCTCAAAACTGGATTGATGCTATCGCAGATCCCTATAGACCTTTAAAAACGTGCTTACACTATGCAAGATCTTGAGTCAACCTTTCAATATGCATCCGAAAAAATTACCCCACATTTCTGAAAAAATCAATATACCCGAGCTGGCAACTTTGAAGAGTCACCGACTTCCTCTTTAACCAGGGGACGTCTATTTTCTTTCAAGTAAACTCAAAACGCCTTAGCTCTTACTGTGTGAAACTTTTTGCGATATCTCTTACGGCCAAATAGTTGCAGAATTATTTCAAAATACGTAATGGACTAGCTTTTATCCGTTGCGCAAAAATATTCCAAAATTCTCCTCCATCCTTAATTCAGAAAACAATATTCATCAATCGTTTCGTGTGTTAAAAAATTGTATGCAACGGAGATTTGACCAAATTAAATTAATTTTCGCTGTAATAGTTTTCCAGATATTTTTTTACAAATATTTGTTCTAAATAGAGGATCTTAATTTCCCCTGAAATTGTGGAAACAATTTTTTTTAGATATTCGATAAGTAATATTTCGTCTAAATTGGGGCAGTTCACCTTTTTTTGGGTCCTTTATGTTCGACATTTTGTACAGTTAAACTTTTCTATGAGAAAATCATTGTTATGAAATCTTAATACTCTCACTTCAATAGATCTTTAGACACCGGATAATTAATTTTTGCTTTATATGGGGAATAACTATTCTTCTGGTCTAATCTGTCCTACAATTCGTCAAGTGAAATTTTGTATTGTGAAAGTGATTGCACTCGTAATTACAGATCTTAACATATTTGATAATTTAAATTGTCTATATTTGGGAGTACTTCTCTCCTGATCCTAGTCGTCCTTTATTTTTTCCTGTAAAACTGTTTCTTGAGAAAGTGATAGGAACCGAATTTTAAAACTTTCGCTATTATTTAGATTTAGAGATTCGAAAATTAAAATTGGTCTTAATTTTTATACCCTTCATCTGATTACGTCAGATGGGTATATATAAGCCTATTATTCCATTTGTAATTTCCACAACTTAGACTCCAAAAGTATATATATTCTGGATCGGTATGAAAAAGGAAATTTATTGCTATTGAAATTCAGGGAAATTTGTTTATAAATGACTCAGATATTAGCAAAAAACTGAAGGTACCCCAAACTTTTTTTTGGATTTTTTCTATTCGGCTTTTCATGAAATGAATCGGACCACTAGTTCCTGAGTTATAGGCAAAAACAAATTTTTCTATTTTGAACTCCCTATGAGACCTATGGACTTGGTTATTTCCCTGATTGATTACAAAAAATTTTTTCCGAATTTAATCTTTATCATTTTTCACCATTTTCATAAAAAACTTATTCTGACGCTCCTGAGACAGCTACAGACCTAGTTGCCACTCAAGCAAATAACAAATTTTTCCTCGAATTTTGTTTTTTTTTTAATTTTCAAATCAGTTCATAAATAGCCAACAGTTCTTTATTTTCCTTGTGGTTGTTGTTGGATTTTGTATTGAAAACAATAACAATGTAAGGCAAAGTAATGTTTTCGACTTTTTGAACGTTCTATTCAAACTAGAGACATAATTTTTGTCTTAACTGATCGGAAATAGTTAGGAAAATTTTTGAGATGAAAATATCACAGTAATCGTTTCATTTCGAGTTATAGACAAAAACGCTTATAATTTTTATGTAGTAAAATAGCAATTTTTCTGAGTTTTGATTTTTAAAATTTTCGAAATCTTCCCGAGTTATTAGTTTTTATTTAGTGCTTTAGAGAATATTGACTCATAGATAAAGGTTATAATTTTCTTCTTTTTCTACAAGTGATGATGAGAAAGTCTATTTATAACAGAGACTTTATGTTAAATGCTAAGTCCGTTGCATAAAAAAACAAAAAATTCCAGCAATGGTGAAGGGTATTAAAAATTCGGTACGGCCGAACTTAACACTTTAACTTGTTTTTACTAATACTGTTTTAGTTAAAGCCTAAACTAGTAGTCAATAAAATTTTGCATGCATATTTAGTTCTTTAGAGAATCTATATAAATCTAATATAAAGGCTATAGTAATGGCTCTCATTTTCTCCTTCTTCTACAAGTTTTAATATTATGAAAGGCTATTTATCACAGGGACTTTACGTTAAAAGTCCTGAGCCTATCGGCCCTATATATTTGTTCTTTCTCAGTAGCATGATTTCAAGAAAATTTAAGTACTTCGCATATTTTTTAAGCATTTTCATTTCATTTTTTTAATTAAATATTTAAACACAACTTTTTTTCTCTTGAAAACTTTAAGACTTTCAAAAAGTCCCTTAAATCTAAATAAGAAAAAATTTTAAATCTTATTTTTCCATAAATAGTTTATCCCAATTTCTGTTTCAATTTTCATCAAAATATCATAATTATCGACCAGAAAATTCTTATTTGGTTTTCATTAACTCTCGAAATAAAAGAATTTTCTTAACCCTCAATTCTAAGAGCAAAAGAATAAAATTTACATAAATTAAGGGACAAAAATGTTGAATTTTAATCAATAAATCTCAAGTGTTAAAATGACCCTTTTAATTACACGAATATTAAACAAATTTATGAAATTAAAGAGATGAATTCTATTTGCATATTTTATTAAAATGAAGTTTGGGGATTAGTGACAAAGAAAAAACACTTGTCTACTTTGTTTTTTGTTTTGTTGTATATTTTGCTTACTTCTTGTGTGCAGGAGCCAGCATTTTATGCTTTTTTGCACTTGATTTGCTTTTTAAGGAGAAAAGTCTGTTAAAGAGGAATTGAGTGGATTTTTCATGAAAATGAATATATTTCACTTTTTTCGTCTGCTTATAATAATAGGTCCAAGAAGTAGGATTGAAAAATTCTTAACACACGTTAAAACTTTTAACAAAAGTATTTTCTGGTCTTACAAGACGAAGCCCAAGCATTAAAAGGTCTGGCAACACACTGTTTCCAATGTAATTAAACAGTACCAGGAAAATTTCAGGTAGAAAGAATGGTACACATAATGTTTCGAAAGCAAAAACAATACAACGAATTTTCAAAAGAGCTTCCCACACATCCAGTAGGAGCGTAGCCCTGTTAGCTCAGAGCTCGGACTTGACAAATTGCTGCTTAAACTTTAGAGGCCAAAAACAGAGTTCGGAAATTGAAGTCAAGATTCCTTAAAAATATTATTGCTGCATCATGACTAAAGAAACTTATGTTCTGGCAGATTTTTCGCAACTTCTTGGTTAAACATTTTATGTTGCAGATGCTAGAGGGAATGTTGCAAAAAGTTTTGGAACCATAACAAATTGTCCCAAAACGTTTTTGGTATGACAAACAATATGCCATTGCAGCAAAAGATGTATTCCCTGCCCGGCTTGTAGGCCAGTGTAGAGATATTGGGCGCTTATTAAAAGAGAATTGAAGAGCACAATAAAGGTTTGTGGTCGATTTTAAACGGAGTTGGACTACGTTAATGGACGTTACTAAACTGGTTTCTTTTTACTTAACATGTATGTATGTTAAGAATTTTTCGATCTGACTCTTTACTTAGATTTTCTTAAAGAAATTGTTGTTGTTTTTTATTGTTTAAATATTATTTAATCTTATTATTTGTTATTTGTCAAATAATTTTACAAATGTTTCTTTGTCAAGCGATATTTCACAGGAGGAGCGGGGAAAAACATCCCTTAGATACAAATTGTTTAATTTTATTTTTTACCTTCTGCACATTGAAGTAAGAAAAAGTATCTACTTTAAGTTTAAAGATATTTTTTTTGGAATTATGAGTTAAATGTTATTAAATACTTTTCTTGTTTTATTGTTTAAGTTGAAAAAAAGTACTTAATATTTATTGCGTACTTTAAAAGGGAATTTTTCAAAGTTATTGGGGACAAATTATGTTCTTTTGTTGATTCAAAAATACAAAAAGAAAAAAAAACAAATAACAAAGTCATAATCGTATACAGTCAGGGTAAATAAATTTATATGGAATTGTTTTGACTTTAAGGTTTTGCTTGGTAAATGGCCTTATTTAGTATATCCAAAGGATACCTGTACAATTTTTAAGAATATTTTTTTATTTAATCATCACTAATGATTAAATTTTGAACCTTTCCAGAAACTTTTCATTAACATTTTTATAGTACTTTCTGTTACTTTGTTCTCCGTTTAAAATCTGACAAACTTACGAACACATTATGAAGTCTTTTGAATAATGGCAGCCTTTTTTTAAATATTCCTTGATATAAATTTCAGTATTTATAAAGCTCACTGAAACAAATTATTGTCACCTTGTGACGCAACTGCATATTGCTTGTCATTCCAAGAAATTTTGACTGCTTTCGGGTCCTCAACTTTTCTTCAACATTTCCTCCAACATCAGCAACAAAAAATTGTTGACCAGGAATTTGCGAAGACATACTCTTCCTCAATCATTATGCAGCAAGAAATTTATTGAGAAAACTTGACTTCAATTTCCGTGCGTGCGTGGCGTCTTAATTTTTAGCAACTTTCCTGCCAGCAATTTTTTGAACGTTAGTTCCTTAGCTTTTATAGGGCTTTTCAGTAGGGGGTGATGGGAGCTCTTTTAAAAATTCCTTCTATTTTTTGCTTTGAAAACATTAAATCATTAGAAGTTTTAATAAAAATCGTGTGTAAAGAATATTTTGATCTCACTTTGTATTATAACATGTTTCATGTATAATATGCTCTAGCAGTGAATGGCTAAACGGAAGGACGGCAGGATAGTGAAATAAAAAATTCAGAATATTAAATTTATATTTAAATTTATTTATTATATCGGAAACCCTTCTCTGCATACTGATGGAAATTTTCATAGGTTATAGGTTATTTTGTCTATCAGTAACGGTACTTTTCTAAAGCTTATGTGAAACAGAATTTTGTAACAAATTGAATGTCCTTCTGATCTAGATTTAGTTCCCATTGATATTGAAGTAACAATAATTTTTAATTATCATTCCCTTTGATATTTTTCTAAATCAGCTTTTCTACTTAAATAATTATTTATTTTTTTATTGTCAAATTAATATTAAATTTTACATTAACGATAAACGAAAGTCACTTTATTATTTGACCATAATTATTTATGTCAAATATTTATCTTTATCAGAGGACATTTTTTCAACCACTTTAACTGCCAGTTTGTTCATATAAAGTCGTTGGCCATAAAGGAGAAAAATTAAATATTCGTGGACAAAACATTAATAACGTTCCCAAATTACAAGATAAAATGAAAAGTGTTAAAGTATTTAGATTTAAAGAAGACAGCGAATTGCTATTGCCACCAGTCACTAGATGAATAATGTTTTGTATCAGATGCTCGGGGGAATGTTGAAGAAAAGTTTAAAACCCAAAAACAGTAAAAATTTTCCAAAAATTCTTAATATGTCAAGCAATATGCAATTGCTGGAAAAGGAGTCAACCACTTGTTACAACGGACTCTATAAAAACCGAAATTTACATAAAGGAATTTATACAAAAAAGTCTACTTCCATTCAAAAGGATACAAAGTGCACACTTTCTTTTGGGCTGACTTGATATCCTGTCACTACAATAAATAATCTCTTGAGTAATTTAGGAACAAAAGTGTGGTATTTTTACCAAGAGAGGAAAATACTCGAAACTGCTCGAAGCTAAGGCCAATGAAGAGATATTGGGCTCTTTTTAAACTGAAGAGCAAAAAAAGGTGTCCAAAGTGTGGTAGATTTTAACGGGAGATGAACTACATGTTCGAGGAAGAGTTTCCGAAAAAGGTTTAATATTAAAATATTATAAAACATATATTCTTTCTCGACACTAAGGCGATTTTATTAATATTAAACAGTGTAAGTTGTGATATAAAATATTAAATAATGACAATTAATTCGAAATATTAAATTTAGCGTGAAAGTTCCAAAAGGACAGATGGGCAGATATTATGAAATTGTATAGGAATTCAAATTTCAAATTACTTTCTTGAATAAAATACAACAAAAATCGTTAAACAAATCCATGTAAACTTTTTTCTGATCCTCCCTAATGTTGTTAATAAATAAAAATATACAAACGATATAAATAGAAAAACAGAGTTTTGGAAAAAAAATTATGTCTACAAATATTAGTAAACATAAGTATATGTATGTACATACATATGTATTTATGTAAGTATATGTGTATTTGTGATATTTTTTGTTATGTTATTTTTTTCTGTTGTTCATGACCATTTGTGAGCATAATTTGATTGCTGTCAAAGATTAATGTTGTTCGAGATAAAATTATTTTCTACATTTAAAGCACCTTAATAGGGAATTATGTATGTATGTTAGTATGTATGTATGTATGTATGTATGTATGTATGTATGTATGTATGTATGTATGTATGTATGTATGTATGTAATTAGGTATGTATGTAGTCAGAATATTTTGACAATGGAAATGTTACTCCCTTGTGGGTAATAGGAATTAGGGTTATATTACAAAAATGTTACAAAAGTTTTTATTTTGGGAAAAACTTTCTTAAACAATTTAAACTTTACAGTTTTAAGTTAATACCATTTTCCATAATTAGATCATTAAAAAGGAAGTTGAAGCCAAAAATGTTATAAAAATTAAAATTTAATTTGAACCTTAAGGTTGTCAGTGAAACTTGTGTTTCATAATTAGATCATTAAAAAGGAAGTTGTTGCCAAAAATATTATGAATTAAACTTTGCCAGTTTTTCCTTAATTTATGAAATAATTTTTTCCCCATTAGATTGGATGTTGAATATTAGAAATGGCAGAAATCCAATTTTCGCACTCATAATATACATGAAGAATGTAATCTTCTTCCTACATAAAAATAATATGGGTGATTTTAAAATGGATCTTAGGAGTATAAATGTCTTGGAAACATTTTACACATGATTATTAATATCCTCGTTTGTTAAGAAGATACAAAAATGGAAATATTTGAGAACCTCCAACCCACATGTGAGATTCAGAAATTAGAAACATAACATCACTAGGATTGCTACAGGCAGGATAAGGGGAAGAGGAAGGCCATTTAAAGGAAACTTGAAGACAAATATAGACCGAAAACAAATTATTTGAAGGCACGATTTTCAAAATAGGAATATAACATATGATATAAGATTTACGTTATCTTTCTAAAAAACCACGATACTTTCACTAATTGATCTACTGAAACTCTATTGATCTGGTGACTAATGATAGTCGCAAATTACGGACAGATTTTTTATTTTGATGCATATTTTCATTACCCTACACTATTACAAAAAAAATATAAACTTGTTTTAATGTCTGTAACATATAGAGATGTCTCTTTTATACACTCAAAAGTGACCATTATTCGATCGATCGGTTTGAAATATTTTCTACTTAACGAATAAATATGAAAATTAAAATATATGAAAATTAAAATATATGAAAATTAAAAAAAATCTTTAAAGAATTTACGGAAAATACTGATAATTAGTAAAAACGACATGTATTAAAAATTTTATTGGGACCAAATTCTATTTGTAATAGATCTATAGATATTCCAAAATCAATATATGCTTTGTATGGGGAGTATTCCCTTGGTCTTTAATACAACAATTTAACGTAATCCTCTATTCAATTCAACTAAAATTTCGTAAATTTAACTTAAATATGGTTTTAAATTGAATTATATTCATTAATATAAAGAAATTTATTTTTATCAATTTAAATAATGTATTATTCCAATTGAATAATATTTATACAAATTAACGAAATCGAATAGTCATATTGGCAATTTTTCGTTAAGTTAAAGAATTTACAAAATTTTCGTTATGATGAATAAAGATTACGTTGGCTGATATTTAACCTACTTTTCTTCAATTCTACATCCTTTTTCGTTATATTTGCTACTTTTTTAGAGCCTTTTTTAAATTGATGACGTTCTTTGTAATAATTTTGCTCTTCTCGGAATGGAGTTTTTGGGCTTATAAAACTCATAAATATGAACATATTTTTATTAAATTGGTCACAAATAAATTTTTACTAGTCCAAATCTATATGTCAACAAATTTCTGAAGCTCCTATACAGATCTTCATTTGAAGATATATATAACCAGAAAATACTGTACCATTATTTGAGGAGGATCGTTCAACAAATTTCTATAGCCCTTAAAAAGCGTACTTTTGAAAATTAACTAAAATTATATAAATTTCTAAAAAATTTTTAGTGGTTGCCCCATATATAGATATACAGATTCAGATTAGAGTCTTTTAAGCTTAAAATGGGCCCTTTATGGAATTTTGTTCAACTAATGGAGGAACAGAAGCTAAGCGTTCTAGGTTTATTATATCGAGATAAATATATATGTAACAGATTTCATTAAACCATCTTTAGAATTGCCTTTTGTATGACAGACTGACTTTGGGGTGTTTCAAAACTTTGGGGCATTTCAAAATTAAATGAAAATTTTTGATTTTTTTTTAAATTTGCATTTTATTTTTAATTTCAGTTAAAATAATTTATTTAACTCTTTTAACTTTATTTAAATGATTTTCTCCAAATACTTTAAACACTTTTTTATATCAAATGTGGTTAATGTCTCCCTACAAACAAAAGACCTCCTGTAAATATTAAATTATATTATTTACATGTAATTCCCTTCAATGTATGATTCACAACAACATTTTTTATTTTTTGTAACAAACACACATTATCAATTAATATACAAAAATATACATTTACAACAACACACAGGAAAAAGTTTATCTTGCTGATTTATTAAATATTTATTTAACACTTTTACGTTGATTTAATTTCAATAAGACATGAAAATATTTCAGGGCAACAATTTGGTCAATGAGCAACAACAACAACAAAAATATGTGGTTGATAAAAAAAATGGTTTTCAAACAAACACTTTCAGAAAAACACACACATGTAAACACGCAACAAATAAGCAATTTCCTTTTTTTCACATTACACATACACACACGCTCGGGTAATGAGAAAAGGATTTAAATGCAAATTAAATTATTTCATTTGAGAATTTTAACACATTTACAACTACAAATCTAATTATAAAATTGAATTTTCAATAAAAAGGGATTTTCAATTATTATTTTTTTCTTTTGTGGAATAAATTGAATTTGTTTTCTAAATATCAAGTCCATTTCGCTCTAATAATTTTTAATTTCATTATATCACCTTTAATTCTATTTCACATAAAATTTATTTATTTATTTTTAATCGTATTTAAATAATTCGAATTTTAATTCTTGTGTATTGTAAATATTTTCAAAGTAACACTAATTAGCATTATTTTCACATAATTATTTATTCTCTTTTTTCTTCACTTTCTCTATTTCTATAATATAAAATTTAGTATTTAACGTATTTTCTTTTTTTCTTTTATTATTAAATTTATCCGCTTTTATGTCACTGATATCCTTGTTTTAACCGCAACAGTTGTATATTAACTGTTCGTATTGTGGAACAACAGGATGTTTTATTTAACATTTTGTCCTATTTATTACATTCTCCCTTAATAATACAAATGAGAGTGTAGTTAACAGCAACAGTTGAAGAGATTTACAGTGATGTATTTTTGAAGAGCATAACATTTTTCATTTTGTAAGTAAAATCTCTCTCTCGAAATGTTAACAGTGAAATAATAAAGTAACAGCAACAATTTATGAATGAAATTTTGTTTCTATTAATAATCCGGCATAAAAATAAATTAAATGCAGGAATTGAAAAATGTTAACTTAATAGGAGGGTTCCCAAGAAGGTGGAGCAATAACAAGTAAAAGAATTTAAAATTTCGAAAATTTTTTAAATTTTATTTAATTTAAAAAATAATTATTTATTTTTAAATTAGAATTTATAACGTTATTTGTTTGAAATTTCAACACGATGTATTTCAGCTTTTCGTTTCTGCTATTTTGGATCTTTCCCCCATGAGGTTATCATATTTTTATATGGGAAGAATCGCTTTTCAGTATAAGAATTTTAAACGTCTTTTTTTTATATAAAATAATTTTATATAATCAGGACTGAAATCGAAAAATTCTTAATATATGTATGTTATTTCCTTAAAACCTTTAACCCAAGAATTTTTTTTGGATCAAGTAAAACATGTCAGTTATTAAGTTTAATGACAAACAAATAAATATATTATTAATCTGATTAAAATGGGCGTTCAGAAAAAAGTGTGTGCTAAAATTATTAGGTTATGTTGAAAATATTTCAATAAAACGCAACCTGAAGCTACAAATATTGGCCCATTTTTAATAATATTAAACAGTACTGAGAAAGCTTGTTCGTTTAGAGCTTAGTGCTCGAACTATTTTGGTACGAAAAATTAAATCTAAAACAGGTTAAAAAAACATTTAAGACTCGAAACGTACTCGATAGGAACGCTGCTAAAAATTTAATGGCCAAAAAACAGAACACGGAAATTGATATCAAATTTTCTGGATGACAAAATGTTTAGCGTAATTGATGTTGTTGATCCTAAAGAGAATTTAAAAAGAAGTTTAGGATCTAAAGGAAAAAGAAGCCGATCATTTGTTACAAGGGACCTATAAATACCGAAATTTACATCAAAGAATGTTTAAAAAAAGGCTGATTCTATTTAAAAGATTTCATCATGTGTCTACTTATTTTTGGCCAGACTTGGGATCTTGTCTCTATAGAAAAAAACCCTTGTGTGGTACAACTCAAGCTCCGGGACAGTGGAGAGATATCGGGCTCTTGTCAAAAGAGAATTGAAGAGCCCAAAAAGGTGTCAAAAAGCGTGGTAGTTTTTAGACGGAGATGGTTCGAACAAAGGGACACGAAGTACTATAAAAACGTTAATCGAAGGGTTTCCGAAAAAGGTTAAAAATTTCATCACTAGTGATTGAAACTATACGAGATTTTTTGGTGTGGTTTCGTTTTTATCAACATATATGGATGTTAAGAATTTTTCGATTTCACAAATGACTCAAAAATAATTTTGAGATACTGTTTAAAAATTTCACATAGTCAAATCGGAAATATATGTTTCTGGATATGTATTCAGTTATATTTTCTATATGGCGAAATAGCCTACAGTGATACTCTTCGGTCGCAGTGTTCAAATTCTGAAGAAATCTCAAGTAAATCTCAGTAATGTTATCCGTGTGATATAATTCTGTAACATATCCCCCTTTTTATCACTACATTTAGAAACCCCCGAAACCCTTTTTAATACGAAACGATTTTGCTGGTTTTAAGTTTGCCGTGGACAACAAGAAACTTTCATGACAAATTTTATTGAGCTCGAACAGTCATAATATCGGACTACATCATACATAGAGAGGAGTGTTGTCCTAGACAGTGATAGTTATGACATTGCATTATCCTAGAACAGGGTAAGACAAATTAGTCTTTTCGCTTTTGATGTTGCGCACAGAATGACAAAGTTATTGATCCCGCCACTTGTGTTTTATGGAGCACGAATGCAAGCATTTCTCTGGAGCATTTCTTACTTTCCTTCAGTGATTACACTTTAAATTTAAACCACTTCTAAATCTATCAAAAAATATTTTAAAATTCTTACTCCAAACCGGAAATGCATTTCCTTTAACATATTTTTTCATCAAATTGAGTTCTTTAATGCGTATCTTTTAGTTCCTTAATTCGTATCTTTTACTGGAAATATCTTTCACATTCAACACATAAAATTTTATATTTCTTTTCTAATATTCCTCTTTCTTATCTTACTTAACTGTACCAAGAGCTTTTAGTTCTTGGAATTTTACGAAAAAAAAAAAGAAAAACTTAGAAATATTTTAACTTGCAACGAAGAACATTTTTATTGCCCCTCTGTTACTTTCCTTCTTTACACTTCACAGTGGCGCAGAAATGATTTCTTTGGATGAATTTGGATGAAAGTGAACACACTTGTAGCAGATGAGTTAGTGGAAGTTTGGACCCCACTTGTCGGAATTATGGGCTCGCTATTTTTTCAAGTTTTGAAAACTTTGCAAGATTTTTATTTAGTTTTTTTAATACAAGTATATCCAAAAGAATCCGAGGTACCCCACTTTGCACAGATATGGAATCCATATCTGTGATATAAAGATGTAGTGCCACACTCCAACTTTGATAGTTTTGAAAATCCAAAACATCGCGTCTGCCCCACTGTAAATTTTCTACAAAATAAAGATTTTTTATACAAAATTGTTTTGCAATGAAGAAATACATTTTCGAACTGATTTTATATGGAAGGAATTTTCTATATGCATTTTCATTCACAAATCCATATGTATTTTATCGTGCATATACATACAAACAAATAACTTTATTATTAAGTATTAAGAAAAAAGTATAAAGAGTTTTTTTTTTGGTATTTTTGATTTTCCATTCAATAAATTTATCTCAATATTTTCTTATGGAGATATTTTTTTTCTTCCTCTTCTAATTTCTATGTCAATATTTTGGTAGAACAATTTAAATTACTTTGTTTATTTAGACAGTTTTTCATATTTTTCTTTACATTCATAGATTTATATATATAAAATAGGATGTGTGTATGTAATGTAAAGATACAAAAACAGCTGGACCAATTTTGAAAAAAAAATTCACAAAATTATCCCAATTTCCGATAGTACCATGGGGAGGGGTACCCCCATACAAAGCAAATTTTAATTATTGAATATCTTAAGAACTTTAACGAAAGTTATAGACTTGATCGCAATAATTTTCGCAAGGATATGTTTTACCGGACAAATAGTAGGACGACAAATATTAGGGGGTTAAGTACATCCCATATAAGGCAAATTTAAATTACTAATTATATATTTGAATCGTTTGATAATACATGATGTTTGCTTAGAGCAAAACGAAGTTTGTCGGGTCTGTTAGTTTCATATAAATTGGATGATATATTTTAAGGAAATCACCTCAGACCAAATAATGTATATATTTTCTTGCAGCACATCAAAATCTGAGTCGATTCTGTCCGTACTTATATATATAACTTATATAACTTATTTTATGACTCATTAAGGGTTCTTGTGTTATATTTAAGAAATACTTTTACATAATGTATACGTTTGTGATTGTATGTGTGAGTGTGCATGTGCGAAACAAACGTATTTAACTTTACACGCATTTGTGGTGGAGGGTATTAAAAATTCGGCAAAGCCAAATATTGCATTCTTGTTTGTAGAAGAGTACAGAAAAAGGTGCGTATGAGTAACATATTTAAATTAAATTTTGTGTCAACAAAGTTGTTACCTGAGGCGTATGAGTGTGTTTTTAGTTACTAAACAGAAACTAGTTACTTATACGTTAAAACTAAAAATTACGTTTTAATATTTAAAAAAAGTTAAAAATTAGTGTTAAATATCAAAGATGTAACAAGTTTTATATTTAATGTTTATATTTTCATATTAATAATACATTTGCTTAATTGAACAAATTCTTATTTCTGATAAAAAGAAGGTTAATTATGTTAAACTAAGAAGAAATAAGTAAATGTAAATCTCCCAAAATGAAATGTGAAAAATTAATTTTTATTTTGCAATATTAAAGGAATGAGAAAATTATAAAAATTAAAAGGATGAACATTTTAGAAAGCCAAGTCCGAAAAGGAAAGTCTACACCATATTGTTGGTTATAAATAATACCTAAAAATTAAGGTATAAACCTCATATAATTTAGATCTCTGAATTCTACTAATGGCTCAATACATTAATATGGTATTACCATTTGTGTGAAATTTGTGTGTTTTTAAAGAGGTTTGGCCTATTACAGGGTTTTTAATCGATAGTTTGAATATAATCTATCATGGATAAGATTGATGCAAATAATTATAATTTGAATGAGTTTCTAAAATGATGTATTTTCTTAACACGGTAACTCTAATTCCCTCCTACGTAAACTAAAATTAATTTTTAAATGTATATATTTTATTACCTTCTGTTGTAAAATATTAATATCATGTTATATTAACATAAATCAGGGACCCGAATTTGTTAATTTTCTTTGAAAATATTAAATTATAAAAATACTTTTAAATATGAAATGTTGAGAGTCATAAGATATTTTTCACTCTTAAAAATAATTTTAAGTTTAGTTAGAAAAATAATTATCACTTCCGATCCCTGGCAAAAATTATGTAGGAGAATTCTTATTAACAATAAACAAAAGCTGCCATTTTCATAATTAAAATTCTAAGTTGAGAAATTTTCTAACAAACAAAGTTTTTTTTATTTATAAGAAAATTAAAGTTTATGACAAAAATAATAATTCAGGAAAAATATTATTACAGTAATTTTATTAAAAAAAAATTAACAAAAATATTAACAGAAAACTTTAGATTAAAAAGACACAAATTTGGCAATAAGAAATAGAGGGACTGACAAGTCAACTTTTGGAAGTGGAAAAAGTGACAAATTTGAAGCAGCAATACTCTGTGGGATCTTATAAAATTTCTTTTTGGTATTTCTTACAAAAGAAAAAGTGGATATACGATCTATCTATCTGTCTGTCTTTCTGTCTATCTATCTATCTACCTATCTATCTATCTATCTATCTATCTATCTATCTATCTATCTATCTATCTATCTATGTATCTATCTTTCTATCTATCTATCTATTTATCTATCTATCTATCTATCTATCTATCTATCTATCTATCTATCTTTTTTTTTTTTTTTTTTTATATTGGAGGTGGAAACCTTCAAAAGGTACCATGTGGTTATGTCGGATTTTTACTGACTAAAACCACATCCATCGTCAACACCATAAATGTCCCGCGGAACTGCCTTTAAGTATTACTTCGCGGGACTGGTTAGCATTTAAGCTACCTCAATTATCCTATTCTCTCTTTCTCCCTTTCGCCTCTTCTCCTCCAAACCCAACGCAAGGTTTATTTGGGTAATGAACCGGTTAACCGAATTCCAATTACCCTCAGAAGAAATCATTACTCTTATTATGTTATCCGCATCAACACTCGTCCCAGATTCACACTCCAGTGTCTATCTATCTATCTATCTATCTATCTATCTATCTATCTATCTATCTATCTATCTATCTATCTATCTATCTATGTATCTATCTATTTATTTACCTATCTATCTATCTATCTATCTATCTATCTATCTATCTATCTATCTATCTATCTATCTATCTATCTATGTATCTATCTATTTATATATCCATCTATCTATCTATCTATCTATCTATCTATCTATCTATCTATCTATCTAGCTATGTATCTATCTTTCTTTCTATCTATCTATCTATCTATCTATCTATCTATCTATCTATCTATCTATCTATCTACCTAACTATCTATCTATCTATCTATCTATCTATCTATCTATCTATCTATCTATCTATCTATCTATCTATCTATCTATATATCCATCTATCTATCTATCTATCTATCTATCTATCTATCTATCTATCTATCTATCTATCTATCTATCTATCTATCTATCTATCTATCTATCTATCTATTTATCTATCTATCTATCTATCTATCTATCTATCTATCTATCTATCTATCTATCTATCTATCTATCTATCTATCTATCTATCCATCTATCTATTTTATATGGAACCCGGTATATATTTGTATTAAATTTTAGGACCTACACAAAGCCCGCTTGACTCAAAGTATTATGAAATGGGTTAAAAATTTATTTGAACTGTAATTGCTCTGATACTACAAGAGATATTTTAAATATTTGGTTGCATTTTTATAAAAAATTAAACGAGCCATCGGTGCAAAGAGTTTCCTTTGTCTCTATTCCCAAATTTAGAGAATAATAGAATATACCCCAGATAAGGATCTGTACTGTACATTAATAAACTCGAAAATACCTAAGTTTCAATCTTGAGAAATTTAAAAAAAAAATATTCCTAATAGTTCAAAAGTTTCAGAATTATTTTGAAAAGGAAATGCTTTGGAATTACAGTGGGAACTTACAAAGTAAAATAATACGATTATAAATACGTTATACCGGTTTATAGATTTATGGCCTTTATTTGGTAAGAATTATATAATAAAAATGATAATTGATAGAAATAGACCAAATTCAGTAGTTTTTAAATAGTTTTCGTACAAAATTATATACTGATTATTTAGTAAAATTATTTCTTTTAACATGATCATTATATATGTCATATAATATATATTTAGTATTAATTATTTGGCATTTAAATAAATACACGTGTCCGAAAATAGGAACAAAAAGTTCTTTATTTTCAATAATTTCTTATATTTTGTGCATTTATTTTTTTACGGCTGCTAAATAATCCCAAAGAGACTGTTTGTTTGAGGGTTGGTTATCATCTTAATTAAAACATATAAAAAAAAATACAAAAACTACAAAAACAAGAACAAAACTTAAGAGTTAGTTTTTGATTAAAATACATATTAATTATATTAAATATCCATGTACAAACTACTTAAATGTCTGCCTCTCTACATACACACATAAATATGTTTGGTGTGTGTATGTGTATAAAATAAAATTAAATTAAAAATAAAATAAAAAACTTAAGTCCCTTTGCAATTTTTTAAAAGGTAAAAAGCAAAAAAAAAAAAAAAAATAATGAAACAAATAAAAAGTTCTAGTCGGTCAACTACGACTATATGTGGTAACTACCAAAAATTAATGAACCACCCTCGTTTAAAGGTGCTTTGTAATTTATGCTTTAGAGTACTGTATATTATAATGGTATTAACAACCAGTGTTACCGTTGAGATTTTTCGAAAAGTCGCATAAAAAGGGGATTTTGGAAAAAAAAGTCGCACCGAAAAGGTCATTTGTGGAACACAAGTTGCCACAGGTTAAATTTGCCAAAAATTAACACTCTTTTAAATGTTTTTATCATCATAAATTTTAACTTATCCATCCAGAATTTATATAAAATTTTTTGATATGTTCTTAGTTAAGCCGAATTACCAAATTTTCATGAAGTTCTATACCGAAAAAGCAAATTATAAAAAAGGGGACAAAAAGGGGAAATTTGAAAAAGTATACAAAAAATCACATGCAGTTGAAAAACGGTAACACTGTTAACAACCATGTTGTCCTAGAGCGTTCTAAAAGGATCTTTTTATGTGGACGTTGTATGGGAGCTAGAAGAAATTATGGACAGACCATCAAAAAATTTCGCACATCGATTTTTGTTTATGTTTGTAAGATTTAAGCTCTTCATAATGATATTTGGAAAAGGGGTTGAATGGGACTTGTGAGAAACAATCGACCGATAATCGTATAATTTGTCATATCGTTTTAGAATATCATAAATTAATCTCTTCAAATTTGATTAAAATCGTTTTAAATTTAGGACTTTAGTGTTCTTAAATCCCATTTCCTGGAGGAACACTTGTGTGTTGGTTAAGCGAAATAATAGACCCATCATCACCAATTTCAATAGGCATCGTTCTTGGTCCAAAATAATAACATATGCCAACTTTCATTATGATATATGACAATTTCCTGAACGGACATTATCAAATCGATTCAGAAAGTGACCCTGAATCGAACGGTATACCTAAGAATGGTGGCGCCATAGCTTTTTTGCCCGCTATAATTTTTGGACAAAAGGCACCTATGGCGGTGCAGGGTATAAAAAGGCGCACATATAGAAAGTTTTAAAAAATAAGCATGCCAGTAAGTCAGTCTGCCTGCCAGATGGAAGGATGGAAGAAGGACATCGTTAAAGCGTCTCAGAAAGTGATCTCGAGTCGAACGGTGTACTTAAAAGTGGTGATAACACAATTTTTGCACAAACGCATTATACCCAAAACACCTATGATGGTGTAGGGTATAATATCATAAATTATATGAAGGAAGAAACCAACTGAACAGAGGAAACTAACTAGGTTAAGCGTTAATTTAATTAATAAAAAGGGTTAAATAAAATATGTTTTTTGTTTATTTGTGAAAATATATGAGCGTATTTGTAAGTATGTGTGTGTATATTGGAGTAAATTAATTTATGTTAAAAAATTTTGCTTTTTGTGTTAAAACATATTTCAGCTTGTAAATAATACCAAAAGGATTTTAATACTTGACATTGTTTTTGTTGTATATTTTACACGTATTTATTTGTTTTTATTATTTGGAGTAAACAAAGTATTTTTTTTTCTTGTGGGCAAATAATAAATTTATAAAAAAATTTATTTGATAGAAATCGTTGCGCAGGAAAAAGTTTCTATGTAAATGTTTGTAATATTTCAGGAAAGACTAAAAATTATATTGCTGTAATTTTATCATTTTAATATTTATTTTTAAAATTATTTCGCTTGCATAAAGGTTTGCTAACGTAGTAATACGTTGTGTAAAAATAAATAAAATTTCCAACGTGTTACAAATGCAACATATATACATTTTTTTCGAAAACCTTTATATAGGAAATTTTGCCAGCGCAGGGACGAATATTAAAAAAGTAATCAAAGAGAATTTTAACACTAAATAAATTTACAAAGTCTCTCCTTATTTATTATTATTTTTTTTGTGACCATTGAGAAATCATTCATATTATCTTCCAGAACTTACTTTTAGTCCATAAAAATTTAAATGTATTGAATCCGAAATACATATTTTCTGACTCACCAGTTTAGGCTACAAATTCTGCTTGCGTCACACATGCAGTATAAAAGATTACTGATCTCTTATGTAAGAGTAAACCCATTATCTCCTCTGTTGTTTATTCACGATACACAGTAAAGACACTTGTGCTCACTTACTGACTCCCGATCATGGCACAATATCTTAGGGTAATTTTTGTATACACGATTTTGCTAGTTGAAATTGGAAACTTTTAAGAACAATAAAAAAATCAGACAAAAAATGCTGCGCTTACATTTCCACATTAGTTTTTGGGGAGAAAAAATTTAGAAGTAAAAATGCACAATAAATGTCTTGATTACATAACAACAGGTGCTTGTATTTACTAAAAAGTTGGTAATGACCATGTCTTTTATAACGGCTCTATAACAGGCCAACCGATTTGACCAAATTTAGAAGTCTACTCAATATCCCCACAACCTACAAGGAACAAATCAATTATTTCCAAAATAAGTTCCCACTTATTACATTCGGCTTTTTCGAATCTTTAGTACCCTAAAACACGATCAATTTAGAAACATATTAAGAAATGTTCCTTGTGATTTGACCTATGGTTTAAAAGTCCTCAAATATCGGTCTACATCTTATATCTACTTAAACGATTTTAACGGTTTTGACTTCTTAGAACTATAACAAAAACTTGTACCGAATTTCATTGAGCTCTGATCATTATTGTGCATATTAGCGAGTCAACAACAGACAGACGGATATATTTTAATCGACTCAGAACAGGTTCCCAATTCATAACTGAGGTTCGCAAAGAAAAAACGATAGTTGTATATATCGGTTTTGATAATTATAGACAATTCATTCCACTTACGTTTCGTTCAAATTTTTCTGTCAATTTCCATATTCTAGCGTTTTCTTATTTGTATAAAAAGTTCAAAAGTTTGTCTGAAATCGAACTTTAGCAAGATTAAACTAATTTCCTAGACAAATCTCTCATTTGCTGCAATTCATAAATGAAAACGTAATATTTGTAAAATTTGTTAATACACTTAAAGAAAATCTGCGATGTAAATTGAAACAAGTGAAATTTGAGTTATGACGATCTTGCGACAAATAACCGTTGTATCAACTTTCTAATCTTTAGTTCTTTATATATAATTTATCTATCAAAGTCAGGTCAAAGCGAAATTCTAAATGTTCATAATTTCAATTTGAAAAAATCGATCATATATTACCAGCATTATAGCAAAAAAGAAAATAATAAAAATAATAAAAAATGTATCCTAAATAAACTCAACTTTTAAAAATAGAATTTTTTCTTCTCTTCATTTGAAAATCTATTATTATGCAAATAATGTCTTTTACCTTTTGTTTAGTATCACAAAATTTATTCATTTGCAAACCATCTGCTATAAATAGTTCATTTCCCAGTTTGCTATTGCTGTATTACTGGAAAAATACAAGTATTTATGGATAATTATTATTATTGAACATAAATTATGTGTCTCTGTTCTATAATAAAATTCTAAAAATATTTATTCCCTATAATTTTTTTATCAATCTTCCATTTGTTATTATTTTTCTCATATTAGATTCTTTTTTTCTCTATTCCACTCTTTTTTGTAACTTTCTCGTTCTAGTTCATTAATCAAAAAGAAAAGATTTCTTCAGTTATAAAACATAAATTGTAAAATATGTTCAACAAACTAGAGCTGCATAATAATCATGGCGATGTTGTTGCTATTGTTGCTGTTGCAGCTAAAAAGTTGTTGCAGCAAAATATTAAAATTGCAAATTATTATAGCATAAGTTAAGTTTAGAGATAAAAGGATATTCTAGGATGTGAAAAAAGAAAGAAATTTTAAATATAACATACCATTGGACTGTGAAGATACACTGCAAGAAAAAAAGAGAAAAATTATATTATAAAATTATGTTCAAAAAACTTATATTAAAATGCAAAAATTTTATAGTTTTTTAATATTAATTTTAAAAATATTTTAATGTCTCATTTTAAATTGAGAGTTAAACTCTTTCTTTTCTGCAAGTGTAAAATATTTCCATAGTTATATAAACAATTTAATGAATTAAATGCTGGTTACTAGTTTTTCCAGAAATTATTTCTTTGTATCTTTCACTGTGGGCACCCAATTTTCCAGTATTGGGTGTACAAATTAATAATATCGTGATAAATTTGTTATAAAAAATAAAAGAAAACGCCAATAGTATGGAAAAACTGGACTAAAACCCACTATATGATATCCCACATATCAGCCACGAACAATCATAGAACGTCCCTCGTAGAATTTTATGAATTCTGTGTGCATAAAATGTGTTTATATAAATTATTGTAACGAAATGTTATAAAAGTTTCAATTTAGCGGAACGTAGAACAAAACATAACATCCATGGTATTGAAGAAAAATCTAGATGTCGCTGTTTGATACAAATACTTAATTGTGACATTCTTGAGATATTATAAATTGGATCCAAAAGTAATTAGTGAGCTATTCTATTTGTTGCAAGTTTTCGTCTTATATTATAATTCGGTTTATAAAAAGGGAATTAACTTACGTTTTTGAAAGTACAAATTGTATGAATATAATGCTTACATTCATGACAGGTGTATGCTTTTTGAGACGATTTTCACAAATGAGTGTTATATGAAGGCTATATGAAATAATGGACTTTTCATGCATTCTTTTTAATGAATGGAATATTATTACAATTACAAATTTTATAACCACTCCACCACCACAAGAAATAATGAAAGAATCGCCTAAGACCACAAAAAGCATGGTATTGCTCTAAATCCAAATCAGGGTTGATTTTGATATGTCCATCTGTCTGCTGTTGGCACAATATTTGAAGGGACTCAATGGAATTTTGCTATATATTGGTAAATTTCCAAAGAAGTTTCAAATTTAAAACCGGAAAATTGGTTTAGTGCGAAATAAAAATATAGACCGATGTCTGAGACAACCTCAAAAAAAATAATAAATTGTATCTGGGATTATGACAGAACGGTTTATTGAATTTTCATTAAAAGTTTTAGTAAAAACGTTACTAACTAAAAAATTTTTGGATAGGACACGGAAGCTGTTAATATCGCATACTTCTATAACACAGAAAATCTCACAAAATTTGACACATGAGTAGTACTTTGACTTCGCTTTCTCTTAGACTATAAAATTAACGGATCATGCGCAATAGACGCATTATCCCTAACAAATAAATATTAATATCTCATATCTCTAAAAATATAGATAATAAACATTTGGATAAAGCACGGGAAGTGATATCTCTCTTACAAATAATACATTTAAAATCGCATGTCTTTGAAACTGTTACAGGAAATTTTATGAAATTTAGCCCACGGGTGAAGCGATAATGGGTTAAATCTTATAGACAACGTAATTTTGGGATAGGACATGGGTGAGTGGAATCATCTAACAAGCGGAATTTTCAATATATTTCCACAAATTCGTTTAAATCGAACGAAGTGAAGATTCGACATAGCGGAATATAGAATTTCTACTTGTTTTATTGTTATGCTCCTGAAAGAAATTTTTCGGAAGTGGATTCGTATAGAAATCTAAGTCATTTGTGAACTGATCTCTCCAAAAATTTGGAATGTAGATTTGGATCAACTATGAGCTTATGAGCTTAAATCTTCATTCCGGGATGACATTATTATGAGAGCTAGCTGAAATACTGAATCAAACATCGACAATTTCAATGAACTCTGTGATTCGCCTAAAAGTGTCATACCGACCAATTTGTATAGGCCTCTTAAATTATTTAATAAAAACAATTACAAGTACATATCACTCATTTGCTGCAGAGTTGTCATAATTCAAACTATAATTTTTTCGAAGACGAATTTCCATTTTTTAACAGAAACTTATTTCTTCGGAATCATGAATGAAAACTCCATTTGAAAATATATGAATCCCTCCTTAGGTTTTGAGGCAAGAAAGTGAAGCACGTTCCATTAAAAAGATCATGTTGTAATCAGAATAGCCAAAGTTCGGGCTATAAGTCGGGTGATGCAAAGCTTAACATCCGCTGATTTCAGAAGATGTCTTTGTGCGTTGAAATAATCGAAAATGATGGCTGCGTGAGTGGTCAAGAAAACTTATCGTTTATTGTTCTCTTAATACATATAACTTCTTAAATTATTTTAAATCCTGCGAAAAAAAAATTAGTTACAGATTTAACTGAGTGATGAAATCTTTCTAAACGTTAAGAATAGTTAATATGTCAAATAAATCCAACCACTCAAATTTAAAATTCATTTCAAAATAAAGATTTCCTTTTTGTCCCACTGTTAAAGAAATTCTACTTAGATGCAACAAACAATAACAACAATAACAAATAAACCTAAAACTAGATAAACTTTTAAGTGATGCATACAACTTTAATTAGTGCAAAAGGTACGCCAAGTTGATTGCAAGTGAAGATAATTTCATCTACAACAAGATGCGATACAACAGATACACACACATACGAATGCAGCATTTTATAGGACTCCATGATTCTACATAAATTTATAAATGGAAAATGATTAAGTATCTAATGAGTTTAAGACAAAAGGAACAAATAAGATCGAAAAACATTAAAGGAAAAAAGGCAATAAGAGAGCGAATAAGCGCATGAAGAACTAATGAATTAGAAACAAGAGAAAAAAATAAGTTTAATAAGTTTTTGAAAAATAAAATTACCATCAGGTTGAAGACAAAAGTTTTTTCTAACAGTAAAAATGAAAAAAAAAACTTAAAACTAAGTTAAGTGGAAATTTGTTCAAAATGAAGTGGATTAAAAGTACTGAGTGATTTTGTTAAATTTAGTTTGAAGTATGAAAATACAATAATAATAAAAAAACAAAAGTTTTTATTTAACAGAAATTATTGTGGAATTTAAGTTATTAATTTTAATTTAAAAAAAATTTTGTGAAAAATAAAATTTTTTGTGAAAAATTTATTTTTTTTGTGAAAATTTAAATTTTTGTTAAAAATTAAATTTTTTGTGAAAAATTGAATTTTTTGTGAAAAATTGAAGTTTTTGTGAAAAGTTGAATTTTTCGTGAAAAATTGAATTTTTTGTGAAAAGTTGAATTTTTTGTGAAAAATTGATTTTTTTGTGAAAAATTGAATTTTTTGTGAAAAATTGAATTTTTTGTGAAAAATTGAATTTTTTGTGAAAAATTGAATTTTTGTGAAAAATTGAATTTTTTGTGAAAAATTGAATTTTTTGTGAAAAATTGAATTTTTGTGAAAAATTGAATTTTTTGTGAAAAATTGAATTTTTTGTGAAAAATTGAATTTTTTGTGAAAAATTGAATTTTTTGTGACAAATTGAATTTTTTGTGAAAAATTGAATTTTTTGTGACAAATTGAATTTTTTGTGAAAAGTTGACTTTTTGTGAAAAATTGATTTTTTTGTGAAAAATTGAATTTTTTTAGTGGAAAATTGAATTTTTTGTGAAAAATTGAATTTTTTTAGTGAAAAATTTAATTTTGTGTGAAAAATTGAATTTTTTGTGAAAAATTGAATTTTTTGTGAAAAATTGAATTTTTTGTGAAAAATTGAATTTTTTTAGTGGAAAATTGAATTTTTTGTGAAAAATTGAATTTTTTTAGTGAAAAATTGAATTTTTTGTGAAAAATTGAATTTTTTGTGAAAAATTGAATTTTTTGTGAAAAATTGAATTTTTTGTGAAAAATTGAATTTTTTGTGAAAAATTGAATTTTTTGTGAAAAATTGAATTTTTTTAATGAAAAATTTAATTTTTTTGTGAAAAATTGAATTTTTTTAATGAAAAATTGAATTTTTTTGTGAAAAATTGAATTTTTTTGTGAAAAATTGAATTTTTTGTGAAAAATTGAATTTTTTGTGAAAAATTGAATTTTTTTAATGAAAAATTTAATTTTTTTGTGAAAAATTGAATTTTTTTAATGAAAAATTGAATTTTTTGTGAAAAATTGATTTTTTTGTGAAAAATTGAATTTTTTGTGAAAAATTGAATTTTTTGTGAAAAATTGAATTTTTTTAATGAAAAATTGAATTTTTTTGTGAAAAATTGAATTTTTTGTGAAAAATTGAATTTTTTGTGAAAATTTGAATTTTTTGTGAAAAATTGAATTTTTTGTGAAAAATTGAATTTTTTGTGAAAAATTGAATTTTTTGTGAAAAATTGAATTTTTTGTGAAAAATTGAATTTTTTGTGAAAAATTGAATTTTTTGTGAAAAATTGAATTTTTTGTGAAAAATTGAATTTTTTGTGAAAAATTGAATTTTTTGTGAAAAATTGAATTTTTTGTGAAAAATTGAATTTTTTGTGAAAAACTGAATTTTTTGTGAAAAATTGAATTTTTTGTGAAAAACTGAATTTTTTTAAATTGATTTTTGTGTGAAAAATTGAACTTTTTAGTGAAAAATTGAACCTTTTAAATTTTAGTTCTGATTCTAGTAAAGATTACAATTTAGATTTTGGGTCAAGTTAAGTTCAGATTCCAGTTCAAGATCTAGCTCAGATTCTTATCCGGACCCTACTACAGATTTGCGTATGCTACCGTAAATCCAAGTCTGAATTAAAATCTATTTTGAACTAAGCAGAATGTATGTGTAAGATACAATCACGAACTCTAACAAAAAAATGTTTTCCCATTTTTTCTATATTTTAGAATATATTCAACTTTTTCGGCTTTAAATGCTTTAAAAGTTTAATGTATAATTTCTACATGACTATTTTTTCAGTTCACATATATTAAACGCTTAAAATTTAAAACTCTTTAAAATTTTCTTTTACCCCAATAATTATATTATCAACATAAATGCATTTAAGTGAAAAAAACACTCTTATTTTTAAATTGTTTTATTTTTATTAAAAAAATAAATAAAATTATTTTACAAAATTTTATTATTTGAAACGTTTTAAGTTTATAACTCAATTTTAAACATATTTCAGTTTTTTTCTCATATTAATTTGCTCTTAATGGTTGAGTGATGCATGAGCACCACCAACAACAAAAATTTCAACAAAAAAGAACATTCTAACCAGAGTATGAAAAAATCCACGGCAAAATCTTTATTTTCAGATGATCAGAAAGAGTTTTATTTTTTTTAATTTTCGCAAAGAAGAGTAAAATTCTTTGCGAAGATAAAAAAATTAAAACTCTTTCTTTTCGATTAAAATTTCTATCTTTATTTTCATTTTGCTCTTACTCTTCTATCAGTTAAGAGGATTATTTTTTAACTCGCTCAAAAAAAAAAAAAATGCGAATTGGTTGAAAGAAAACAAAAAATTAAAAAAAAAATCATTTTGTACATACGAAACATACAAACACATTTTTTACCGAATATTTTTATATTAAAAATGCAATAAGAAAAACACACAACAATTTATACAACAAAAATTCAAGCATCTTAATATATTAGTATGTTTGTGTATGTATACAAAGGTTATAAACATACAAAAAACCCTTTTTTGACATAATAAGAAATATTTTTTACTGCTACATACGACTTCGAAACAATTTATGCGAATTTTTCATTTTTAAACTCTTCTTTTTCGATTTTGCTCCTTTTTTCATTTTTATTCTTTTTGATTTTAATAATTAAACTAATTTCGAAGGGCGATAAAATAATAAAACACTCTTTTAAAAATTAAAATTAAACTCTCTGAAAGATCCGATCTTTTGAAGAGTAAAAAATAGTAAAAAAATCCTAACAACTACCATTAAACAAGAACAAATAAAATGAACAACAACAGCAAACATATTGTTTATTTATTATTTTTTTAATATTGTTGTTTTTATTTAATTTTAACCACATTTATGCGGTTTTCTCTCTATAACACCATTTCAATCGATATCAAGTACTAATTTTTGTTTTGTTATTGTAAAGTATTGTAAGTGTAGTAGATTTTAAAGCAAAATATGCATGTATTTGTATGTTAATGTTTGGTTTTATTTTTATTACTACTACAACTACCACTGCCACCAGCAATAGAAGCAATAACAACTATAACTCCTGTTTTCATTTTGTTGGCTGAAAGTGAAACATGAATAATGTTATTTGTACGTGTTTGTTTTGCAATTAGGTCAATCATGAAAAACATTTCGAAATGAAAACTCTGCAGTACAAAATGCAGTTTATGTTTTTTTCTATTCAAACATTTTTATGGGAAAATAATGGTGGAATGAAATGGAATGAGATGGAATGAGAGTATAATTATGATTTATAACACTAATTTATGAGGGTATTTGTATTTGTGGAAGTATTTAATTCACTGATATTTAAATAAAGGAAGAATTTTAATGGAAATTTCTTTTTAGAAATTTTAAAAATTTGTAATTAATTAAAAATTTAAATAGAGTCAGCAGGAAAGCTACATTCGGCTTTTCCAATTCATAAATACTTTTCACTATTTACATTTCAGAAAAAAAATTAACAGCTTAAAATTGACTAATGTAAAAGGCTTCTACGGAAGTCATAATAATCTGATATTCCTAAAATTCATCACATATGTTGATTCGGACCCAAAGCTTTTAGGTCGGCATTTTAAAAATTCTCTTGGTAAAGCTACACACAGTGTATCTAATTATCTGAAAACGTGACCAAAAAAGCACAAAATTAATTTAAAGTTATTAAAAAAACTAATTAGCTGATTTAATTTAAAAGCAGTATTTTGTGGTACTTTTTAAATTTGTCAATAGTACTTTTTAAAAATTTCCATGGTACTTTTCGATTTTTTAATAAACAAAAAAAAAAAAAAACGTTTTGGTTTGGTTCTATGAATTTTTTTTCTAATAATTAATGTAAGCATTTTTGCTTAATTTTCTTAAGGGACTTTATGTAGATTATGAACCGTTCACATGATAATTTGATAAATACTAAACACGATAAGTCGGATTCACAACGGAAAAAATTTTTAATGCAGATGTATACGATCAACGGATTTTCTTTAGGTACCTTTTATGGAATCTATGGGAAAATCATTCGATTCCATCATGAACAAACATTTTTAGATTTTAACTTTAATTTCGGTAGAGCACTTTACATGGTTTATATGTGTTCCGACGTTCACCAAATTTTTAAAAATTTGTGATTTCAGAGTACAGAAAACTGAACTGTGATAAATTATCCATAACTTTTACATAATAAATTTTTTTTTTGGGTATATGAGAGCAATTTCAACGAAAATTTGTATGGGGATTAGACGAAATCATGAACCGATTTCAATGAATATCAGTTCGACCTAACTAACTCTAAAACTGTCAAAAAAATCCAGATTTTTACACTGAAAACAGTTCTAGCATTCTTGGCAAAGTTTTCATGTAATTTACCACACTGTGCTACAGTCAAGAGTAGACTGGAGATCAAAACGATTCCCAGTTTAAAACCTTTAAACTGGAAATCGGAATCTTATAGTATAAATAATGTGAACTAATATTCACGAATTTATTAAGCTGATAAATTCTTATATCCTTTAATCCCCTAAATCCTGGGAAATGAACCTTATTGAGAGTTTTAATCTGATGAGGTATATTCAAGAAATATAATACATTAATGACTTTTAGAAAAACTTTATTACGAGAAGGGGGTTAATATGGGAGCTATTACTAATGTGGACTGATACTGATAAAATTAAACAATGAATCAGAAACGATTTCATATAAATAAATATTTAACTTCTGATCGGCTGGACAGATTAGCCGATCAGAAGACCAATATTCAATATTTAGGCAAATATTAAAGACTATAGAAAAATAATAAACTGAACTGCAACAGAATTGATCTGTACTTCAGATTCCAGATTCTTCCGTAGGACACTTTGATTTTGGGGTATAATAACATTTTTCATATTTTCATTTTCATAGTTAATATACCCTCATCACCATTTGTGATAGCAAATGGTTTTTTCTCGATGGCGTATGATTAATATTCACGATTATACGTTAAGTGAAATAAAAACTCTCTTCAAACATTATCTTTTTGTAAACCATATGGAGAGCAAATTATTTACTCCAAAAAAAAAAAACAACTTTTATGTGGTTTTTAACAACTAAATAGATTCCTAATTTCAATCATTATATATCCTCTTTAATTTCCTCCTCTTAATAAATTTAAGACTTAACAAAACTTTTACCCCAAATAGGTTTCATTTTTATTTCAATCTCATTTGTTTTACAAACCATGTGTTATGTTTCCTTGTATTGTTGTTATAGAAAAATTGACATATATCATCATGACTTCACTTATTAGCAATGTTACCAGATTTTAAGAGTCCAAATGGAGTTTTGACAATTATGCCCCAAATTTGATTTTTTAAAAGCATATATTTTTGAATTATATATTTGTTATCGACGGTTCCATCACCCAAAAAAAGAAACATGGACATGGCCTTTATATTTCAACAAAAAATACCCACAGTCCATATAATAATTTTGGTATAAAATCAATAAAATCGGTTCAGTAACAATCAACTTTTAAATCTGCAGATAATTGGAGATGCAAAGAAAATGTTGCATCATAATTTCAAAAAATGTTAAACATAAAATAATTAACTTCAATACAGTATCGATGTAAATTAATCTTAAAGACTGTAGCAAAACAAGACCCCTTGAACTGTACGGTGCCATTTAGTTCCCTTAAAAAAATTGTAAATCGTATGAAAACTATATGAAACGAACACAAGCGTCTTCAAAATTACGAGTTTTCTGAGAAAATTTTGGATCATATTTAAAGGATTTAATTCTTTTTGGAGAAACAGCTATAATTATAGATCATTTGTTATGTTTTATTTTTTTACAATTCCGAAAAGTAAATTTGACGATTTGTCTCCAGATTTATCTGGCAACTATGCCTGTAAGTAATTTTTCATTTCACTCCCGCTCCCTCTGTCCCCGTCTTCCTCCACCCTCTACTTGCAATTTCCGTTTTGTTTTCTGTTTATTTTTCTCTCTTCTGGTTTGTTTCGTATTCTAGTATCACCGGATGTGTCGAAAGTAATTTATTTTTTGACGACACATTAATTTAATTGGTTAAGGAAATAACTAACGCTGGCAAAAATAAGACTTAATGACATGTTTTTTTCTTCTTCCTCTGCCACTTGCCGAAATGACTACTTATTCGAAGTTAACACTGGGAACTAAGCAAAGAAGCAGCAAATAAATAAGAACATTCATATGTAAAACGAAATTCATAAGAGTCTTTAAAAGAAATAAATTATATTTTTACGTTTCTGTTTTGTCTTCTAACTAATTTCCCACAAGGGAGCTGATGGGGGAGGAGATGACTGGGTTGATTTAGTTAAATAGGCAACATGTCAAATTAAATGCTCTTCAAAAGTTGCAAAAAGTTATAATTTATTTTCTACTGAAATGTTGTAGACCAAATGGCACAAAGTCGGAACTGTAAACAGCCAGACTAACAGACCTGTTTACAGCCAGACTAACAGACAGTTAGACTAAAAAAGACAAATCATATAGATTGATGGCTGTTGGTTGAAGGGAAATGAGGAGAGAAAAAGTTATTTACTTCAAAGATGATTTACAAATTGAAAGTTATTTAAATTGAAACAAAACTTTAAACATATTTATGTATACAGTCTTACCACGATAAAGAATTACTAATTGTTTTAAAACTTTTTATGTACTTTTGGAATTTTTCATCTTGTACTTATTCTTCCTGCCCTGACTGCCGGTACAAAATGAAAACAATTGAACAAAAAAAACTTTAGTTTAACTTTTATTAAAAGACCAAAGTAGAACATAAAAAATTAAAAGAAAAATAAAACAAAAAACAACAAAAAATACTAAAAACTTTAATATCGAATCGTGAACACCCTTCGATAGACTGGATGGAAGAAGTTTAAGTGCAGTTCTGATTGTAGTTCTACTTTTAGACCTAATTCAAGTTTTGAATCTGGTTCAGAGTCAAGCTCCGATTTCAATTGCGATTCTAGTTAAGATTTAAATTTTAATTTTACATTAGACACCTGTTTTGATTCTAGTTTTAATTGTATTTCCGATTTCAAGCCTGGTCTTAGTTCAGATTTTACTTGTTTTTTTTTTTTTTTTTTTTTTGTTCAAATTGTATTAAGAATTAAGTTTAGGCTCTTATTCCGATTCTAAAGCCAATTCGATTTCGGTTCTAATTCAGATTAGTTCAAACTCTAATTCTGATTCTACTTCCGACTCTACTTTTGAATTTACTTCTAATTCTAGTTCTAATTATAATTCTGATTGTAATTCAACTTTCTATTCTAGGTCTGATTCTTGTTTAGATTCTGGATAGATTGGTTAAGACACCAGTTCAGATTCTACTACTAATTCCAATTCAAATTACATTTCCGATACTAGTTCTGATTAATTTCGATTTAATGTAAGATTCCAATTTCAATATTAAATCCCTTCTGGTTGTGGGTCTGATTCGGGTTCAGTTTGTTTTCTTACTTCATATTTTGGCTGAAATACTAGTCCTAATTCTACTTGCGATTCTAGTTTTAAATCAAATTTAGATTCTGGTTCAGATTTTGATTCTGACTATAGTAACAATTACAATTCCGATTCTGGTTCTGATTTTATTTCTAATTCAAGTTCAGTTTATAGTTCAGATTCTAATTCATATTTCAGTTCAGATTCTAGTTCCGATTCCATGTCTAATCGTAGTTCCCATAACAAGTCCAGATTTAAGTTCAGAACAATTTTCTATTTCTGACTTTAGTTCTTCCTGTTCCGTTTACAGTTACATTTTTAATTACAGTTAAAGTTCAAATTTCGGCATTAATTCAAATTTTGATCAGTTCAGCTTAAGGTCAAATATAGTTGCAGATTTAGTTCTATATTCGGATATGTATTAAGTTCTTGATTTAATGTAATTCCTTATTCTGTCATAGATTTTGAATATGTTGATTTTGTTTGAAAATTAAATTTATAGTGAAAAACTAAATTTTAAATAAAAAATTAAACTTTTAGTAAAAAAATTTTTTAGTAAAAATCAATTTTTATTAAAAAAATTAACTTTTACTGCAAAAATCAATTTTTGGTGAATATTTGAGTGAAAATTCCATTTTTAGTGAAAAATTCAATTTTAAGTGAAAAAATAATAAAAAAAAATTAGTAAAAAAATTTATTTTTAGTGAAAAATTCATTTTTTTTTTTTAATTCAAATTCAATTTTTTTATGAACAATTCAAATTTTTAGTGAAAAATTCAATTTTTAGTGAAAAATTCAATTTTTTGCGAAAAATTCAAATTTTTTGTGAAAAATTCTATTTTTAGTGAAAAATTAAATTTTTGGTGAAAAATTCAATTTTTAGTGAAAAATTCAATTTTAGTGAAAAATACAAATTTTTAGTGAAAAATTTAAATTTTTAGTGAAAAATACAAATTTTTAGTAAAAAATTTAAATTTTTAGTGAAAAATAAAAATTTTTAGTGAAAAATTTAAATTTTTAGGGAAAAATACAAATTTTTAGTGAAAAATTTAAATTTTTAGTGAAAAAATATAAATTTTTAATGAAAAATTTTAATTTTTAGTGAAAAAATATAAATTTTTAATGAAAAATTTAAATTTTTAGTGAAAAATACAAATTTTTAGTGAAAAATATAAATTTTTAGTGAAAAATTTAAATTTTTAGTGAAAAATACAAATTTTTAGTGAAAAATTCAATTTTTAATGAAAAAATCAGTTTTTGGTGATAAATTCAATTTTTAGTAAAAAATTTAATTTTTTAGTGAAAAATTTAATTTTTAGTGGAAAATTTTATTTTTAGTGAAAAATTCAATTTTTGAAAAATTCATTTTTTTTTTGAAAAATTCAATTTTTTGTGAAAAATTCAATTTTTGTGAAAAATTCAATTTTTTGTGAAAAATTCAATTTTTTTGTGAAAAATTCAATTTTTTGTGAAAAATTCAATTTTTTGTGAAAAATTCAATTTTTTGTGAAAAATTCAATTTTTTTGTGAAAAATTCAATTTTTTTGTGAAAAATTCAATTTTTTGTGAAAAATTCAATTTTTTGTGAAAAATTCAATTTTTTTGTGAAAAATTCAATTTTTTGTGAAAAATTCAATCTTTTGTGAAAAATTCAATTTTTTGTGAAAAATTCAATTTTTTGTGAAAAATTCAATTTTTTGTGAAAAATTCAATTTTTTGTGAAAAATAATTTTTTAGTGAAAAATTCAATTTTTAGTGAAAAATTCAATTTTTAGTGAAAAATTAAATTTTTAGTGAAAAATTAAATTTTTAGTGAAAAATTCAATTTTTAGTGAAAAATTCAATTTTTTGTGAAAAATTCAATTTTTGTGAAATTTTTTGTGAAAAATTCAATTTTTTGTGAAAAATTAAATTTTTGTGAAAAATTCAATTTTTCGCATTTTTTTTAAATTAATTAAAATGCTTGGGAACCGTTTGTAATAATATTTAAATCCAACAACAAACAAAATACACTTTTCCTCAGCTTTTGCATTCAAAAAGGACATAGAAAAAGGAAAAATAAAGTGAATTTTAATTTTACTACAACTTTAGCCCTTGAGCTGAGACAATAAAATATTTTGGACCATTTTTTATTTTACGTGTGTAACAACAATAACATTTATATGACCCTCAATAAGACATAAAACATAAAATATGAAACATGAATAAAATAAAAAACTAAATATTTAAGTAGAATAAAAAATGCTATAAAATGTAACTAAGAAAATTCTTTAAGACTCCGAGAGAATCGAAAAATAAGAAAAAAAAGTAATAGAAAGCAATGAAAAACATTAAACAGATTTATTTAAATCCAAAAGCAACACATTTTATTTCTATGAAGCTTTCAAAGATACAAAAACAAAAAGGAAACAAAAATACATTTTCATGTTTCATGTCAGTTCAGTCATCTATCTAAAGCTTGAAGGCTAAAAATGTATAAAAACTTTAGCGAAACTAGATATTTTTCTTTGAAAAGTGTGTGTGTGTGTTTGTCTGTGTTTAGGGAGGAGAAAAAATGGGAAAAAGGAAACATAAATTGTTGTTTATTGTAAGACACATTCTCATGTAAGTAGTTGCACTTATTTTATGAAGACAAGTGAATGTTTCATTTCGTTTTTCTTTTCACTTTCTTTTTTTATTTTGGTGCTTAACATGTGGCAAATGTTGTTTTCATTTTCGTTATTCTTATCGAAAATTGTGTTTGCTCAAGTCTTGTAATGCAAAACCTTAATGCATTTTTTCCACTCCTTAGGAAATGTTGGAAAATTCTTTATTTTTTTCTCCCCCGTTTTGTTTTTCTTTCATAAATTCAACAATAAGTTATATAAATGTTTAAAAATGTTTAGGATTTCTTGTTCTATTGGAAGAAGTACAATGGGGCAAATATAAATATAAATGATCTGTAGCTGTGGCATGACATTTGTGTATGTAACGCATCTCTAAGACATTTGAACATTTATTTTTCAAAACTTTTTTTATATTAATCATTTTTAAAAATTAATATTAATCATACGTCTTATGACAAATAAATAACTTTACTATTTGAGTACAATTTAAAATTGTAAAAACGGTTATTTAAACTAAATTGTTTATTTCCTTTAATTCTACTTCTGCCCTCATTTGAGATTTTAAATCTAATCCAAGTTTAAATTCTATTTCATTTACTGGTCGAGAATTTGGTTCTGATTTTAGTTCTAATTCTAGTTCGCGTTCTTGCTATGATTCTAGTTCTGATTCTAGTTATGGCTCTACTTCTGTTTCTAGTCCCAATTTTACTGATTATAATTCTGATTCCAGTTCTGATTTTAGTTTAAATTCTAGATTTTTTCCAATTACGATTTTGGTTCTGTTTCCAGTTCTGATTCTATATTTAATTACATTTCTAATTCTAGATTTGATTGTAGTTCTTGTTCTGATTTATTTCTGATTCTAGTTCTAATTCTAGATTTTAGTTCTAATTCTAGTTCTGATTCCAATTCTACATTTAGCTCTTATTCTGATTCTAGTTCAGAATTTATTTTATTTTCAACTCAGATTTTGTTTAAGATTCCAATTCTGACTCTAGTTCTGTTTCTAATTCAAATTCTAATTCTATTTCTAGTTCATTTCTAGTTCATTTCTAGTTCAGTTCTAGTTCAGTTCTAGTTTAATTCTAGTTCAATTCTAGTTCATTTTTAGTTCAGTTCTAGTTCAATTCTAGTTCAGTTCTAGTTCAATTCTAGTTCATTTTTAGTTCTATTCTAGTTCATTTCTAGTTCATTTCTAGTTCAGTTCTAGTTCAATTCTAGTTCATTTCTAGTTCAGTTCTAGTTCAGTTCTAGTTCAATTCTAGTTCATTTTTAGTTCATTTTTAGTTCTATTCTAGTTCAATTCTAGTTCATTTCTAGTTCATTTCTAGTTCAGCTCTAGTTCAGTTCTAGTTCAGTTCTAGTTCAGTTTTACTTCAGTTCTAGTTCAATTCTAGTTCATTTTTAGTTCAGTTCTAGTTCAGTTCTAGTTCAGTTCTAGTTCAATTCTAGTTCATTTCTAGTTCAATTCTAGTACATTTTTAGTTCAGTTCTAATTCAGTTCTAGTAAATTTCTTTCTAAACCTTCCATTCTACCAAAATGGAAAGATTTAAAACTCTCTTTCATAGTTTCACAAAAATTTTTGACAGTTTTTTTTTACACACTAAAAATCTGACACCTGTTTCTTGTTGCTAATTCTCTTACTGCTGCTGCAAATAATTGTTGTCTAAACGACAGAAATCATAAAAAATGAAAAAGTTTTGTGAAGGAACTTTATTTTAGTTTCTGTATTTAAAATTATATGTAAATTTTTGTGCAGATAGTGAAATAGTTTTAGACAACAAAAACAACAAAAAAGAGGAAGGAAAAAAATGATAACAGAAAAATCTGTGAATCATTAAAATTGAATCATAAAATCATTTGATATGCACAACCAACAATCTTTTTTTGTTTTGTTTTTGTACATAAACTAAAGAGAGAAAATGTATAAAAGTTATGAAAACTGACAGGATTTTTTTGTTAACAAAATTAAGGACTTAAAGATACAAATACATGTATGTGTGTTTAACCATGTAAATTTTTGTATATTTTAAAACATTAGAAAAAGTATTAAAAATTGTAGAGTAAAATACATTTGTCCATTTTGATATAGAAACTGAAATGTTTATATATCTATATATATAGGGATATATACATACTGTTTTAAGTCTCACTTTGAACTTTTTATGTACAAAACAGGAATAAATTAAGACAAGAGATTCCAATTGTGTCTGAAAAGAAATGAAGTTGTCGTATATAAATTGAGAGTTTTATAAACATGTATGTATTAGTGTATCCCTTGGGGAAGAAGATAATTCCCTAATAAACAAATGTAGAATAAAAATTTTTAATATGATCCTTAATTCAATTCCGGCTCAAGTAGCTCTTTACTACTTATTACCGATTTGGGACTGTCTAAAAAAATCTTAAAGAATCGTATGGGTACATTATAACACTAAAAATATTAAAGAGTGATTTAAACTGTAACATAACTCGTTACATAAGGCAGAGGAAATAAATCTGTAACTTTCACACGACTCAAAAGAAACTTTACACAGTTATAATAGAGAAATCAGTGATTTAATTTCAAAGGTTGGATTTTAGAATCTCTCAAAGTGGCCAACTTTGGAATCATATGGACAGGACTTCGTTTCATGAATTTTAAGCCTGTAATTGTAAAATTATATGGTACTTTAATTCCTGGACTTTAAATCAATTTCACACTTTATTGAGTCAACATTTTTAAAAATTTTAAATGAAGTTTCTAACATTTCCAATTCGTATAAAATGTGCTTAAAATATTTAATTCATGATCATCGTGCCTTTATAAGTGCTTTACAAGTTTGTGTTCAAATCGATTTGTGGAAAATATGCTGTTACTTTTAAACCATTAGAGATATCGTAATGAAACTTCACATGATTGAAGCTGAAGTGTTTTTGAGATGTAAATAGTATGGAAATAGCTAAAATTGAATAGAAAAAGCGTAGTTTAGGTTCGACTTTCAGCCAAGGTTTACACTTTTTACACAAGCATTTGGTATCTATGGAAGGATGGGAACTCGAATCTTCACAATTTTTCAAGCAAAAATATGTGGAATAACAGTAGATATCAAAAGTTCAATAAAAAATTTAAATATCGAAATTGTTGTTGTTTTTTATAATCAAATGAATATTATTATATTCATATAAAATTAAAACGAAATTTACGAAATTTATGTGAAATTGCGATATGATGTATATGAACTATTTTATGAATTAAAAAATAAAAAAGATTCCCATTTTCCATGCGAAAATAATAATAAATTCTAGCGTTATTAACTGTCACTATAAAGGCCGATAATATTTTTTGGTTGATTACCTAACATATGGAACTATAAGTATATAATTTGAATATGAAAGTTTAGGTTAAAAATTTCGACTTGATTATATCTAAAACTCATACGGTTCAAAAATTATGAATTATTTCCCAAAAATAGATTTGGATTGAAAATGTCAAAACAAATCAACATAAGCGATAGGTTATAGTTTGAAGGTTACCCACTACCTCCTGATTAACTGAGGCCTACAATTCTGCAAATCAAATTGAAAAATATCTCAAATGGCTTAAAAGTTACAAAATAATTAAAAAAGTTCGGGTCGGGCCTGATTAAAACCTTCTTAATTATTACTACTTGTAATACTTATGAAAAGTGAGGGAATCGCATCAAATTTGAACATTTAGGAAATTTTATATGGGAACTATGAAAAACTAGGATCGATTCTCGTATAAATTCCAACGTTTAATTCTGCTCATATGGAACTATCATATTTAAATCAAACCAAAAGTGATATTTCAAAGTTGAACTTAAATGGGTTCTATAAGAATTTAAATACCGATCAACATTTCTTAGGACAAAACATTAGTAAGTGTCAAATTTCATTAAGATATCTTCAAAATATGATCTGAATTTTAATTACAAACTTAACATGGAAAGTCAGACAGGACTAACGCAAAAACAGAAATGGTAAAATCGAGCAGGAAAGTGATTCTGAGCAAATTTAAATGGTGGAAGCAATTTTTTCTACCGGTTAAAAAATGTTCACAAATTCATAATACCACAAGCATAACAAAATTGTTTTAAAACCATACCAGATATGGCCAATTGTGGAAGTTCCCTCAATAAATCGGTGATAAGCAAGAGTCATTTAATCCTTCAAATCTACGTAGAAATATAACAGCTATATCGATATGAAATAATGAAATATATTTAACGATTCGAAATTAAAAAATTTTGTTATTTTTTTAAATTCACCATTATTAACTTGTAGACCCAATATGTAGCTCTCTTACAAAAATTGCTAATTAATTATTTTAAATCTCATTTTAATTTATTTAAATTAACTGACAATTTAAAAAAAAATATCTCTTTACTAATATTTACTTGATTTTGTTCTGGAATATTTAACATATTAACCGATTCTTATTAAAAATTCAAATAAAAAATTTTTGAAATTTCAAACCCAAAACTCTTTGGTTACTTTATTTGCATTTTAGTTTTTGTCTGCAATTTAATTTAGAGCAAAAAGAGGAAAAAAACAAATAAAACTTTTTTAACTATTTAACATTTATCTCTGGCCAGTGTTGCCAATTTAGCCATTTTCATTTAAACTATTTAATGACTAAATCGGCACATAAAAGTGTCCAAAAAGCACTTAAAAAGGAATTATTTTTTCAAATTTTGGCTAAATGAAGAGAATGGCATACACATTCTCGGTAATTATCGGTAAATGAGTCTCTAAAGGAAATTGTATTTAAAGGATCAATTAAGAAGGTTGTCAAATCAGTTTCTAGAATTTTGGCTCAAAAAGATGAACTTAAGGTTAACTTTTGAAAAGCGTAAATTGGCGGAAAATGTCATAAAATTTATATTCTTCAGGAAATGATGAAGACTAAAAATTATGATTATATTTGGCAAATCTATTTTTAAAGATGATTTTATTTCTACACCTTCCAGGAGGGCATATTAACTTTGTCATTCCGAAACGGTAAGACGGAATCATCTAAATGCCATCTATTGTTGACACTCTCACATCCACAATAATTGCCGAGTTCAATGAAATTTAGCCTGAGTATTTGTAATTATCCTGAGAAGTTTCCTATTTAAAACCAGCACAATCGGTTAAGTATTTTAAATGATATAGACCGATATCTGAGACAGACATTAAATTGAAAAGAAGATCATTTTTAGAATTTTTAATTATAAATTGATGAATTGGAATGAAATCTTGCTCTATGTACCTCATAACTATTCCAAAATTTATCGAAATCGGTTCAGTTTAAAAATTTGTATTAATTATGAAAAAAATAGTATTTTTTTAAAGTCTATTAATAATCTATTTTAAATGTGTTTTAACAAATAATTAAATACATGATTTACATGTGGTTTAACTTTCAGTTTTGTGTAAATTTTTACACAACAATTTTATAAAAATTTAACCACTTGTGGCTCCTCAAGATTTGGCAACACTGTCTCTGGCATACAAATTTTAACTGTAAAATTTATTTTAGTTCTCTTTTTGTTTTGCGTATATCTGTAGTAGTTAGTTAAACAAATACTAAAGTTTTTCCTTTTTTTTTTTTTTTTTTTGAATCCTGTAAAAGTATAAATTTAACTTTGAAGTATTCAACGAGTAAATATATCTCTTTTTTTTTCTTCTTTGTTTATGGAACTGGTATTATTTACATAAGATTTATTTTCTGTGATGATATTTTTTCCAGATTTATGTCACGTTCATATGTTGTCGTTTGTGTATAAAAGTAACAAAACAAAATTGGAAATTTTCTTTTTTTTCTCATATCAAATCCAAATTTACAATTTCAAGTTTGTTGAGTTAAATACCCTTTTGAAAAAAAATAAGCTAACAAATTTCCTTTTTTATAGAGAAAAGGGAAATAAATTAAAACACGAACTTGTAGACTCAAACACACACGCACACATATATATAAAAGGAGTATGAGCGAAAAATTCTTAACATACATGTTAATGTCAATAACAAGAAAGTATGGTCAGTATCTATGTCAGTTCCATAATACCTTCCACCACAAATGCATTATGTTATGTTTCGTACATACACACTTACACATACACTAACAATTGTTTATAATATATAATCGTTTTTCTTAAATACAACACAGAATCACTTAATGAGTCCTAAAATCTGACATTTTTTTTCTACTGAAGTCGGTTCATATTAACTATAATAACTTTATATTATGCCAAAATCTTATTCTAAATTGTCGATTTCTAATTAACAGTGTTACAAATATTAGTCACTGGAACTTAAAAGAGTGCTCCAGATATCGGTTTATATCTTTTAATATTTATTAGTATTTTAAAATTTAATTTGTTAATTTTTATATAAAAAATACTTAAACCAAATTTCATTGAGCTCCATCAATTATTGCGGATGAGAGCATGCCAAAGACAAACGGACGGACAGACAATCAGACGGACGTAGCTAAATTGACTCAGATTTTGATTTGTATATATAAAATTTTGAGGTCTGATATGATTCTTTCTTAGCGTTACACACGAACTGACAAAGTTAATATACTCTCTTCACCATTTGAGGTGGTGTAGGGTATAAACACGAAAACCACTGAACTTACAGTTTAAACATTTTAATTGGATTAAAATTATTATAATTTAAAAAAAGTATACGGTTTTAATCACTTTGAACTTTTTTTGGAAACCCTTCCGCGTTTTCATAGTGCTTTCTGTCACTTTGCCCGTCAGGTAGTCCACCTCCGTTAAAAGTCAATCTTTTTTATGCTCTTTTATTCTTTTTTAACATGAATCCTATAACTCTTAATTGGTCTAACCTCCGAACACTTTGGCGAAATTGCCTTTCTTGGTATCACGCAAGGGCTTGCTAACCATAATGACAGGATGCCAATTCACAACTGCATTTTGCTAGCCCCACAAAGAACTATTTTGGAAATTGTGACTCCTTTTTGGGTCCTAAGCTATTCTTAGATATTTCCTTTAGCATCAGCAATAATAACATTTTTACCAGGAATTTAAGAAAACTTGACCTAATTTCCCTGGTTTGTTTTTGTCTCTAAATTTTAGCAGCGTTCCTATGAGCCTTATTTGTTTCTAAACCGGCATTACATTAACTTTTCGCACTAAATAGTCCGAACACTGATTTAACTGGTCTTCTTTTCTTGGGAAATCTTTTAAAAATACTTTCTATTTTTTTGGCTTTAGAAACATCATGTGAAACTTATGTTCTTTCTAAAACAGGTTTTAAAAAGAAAGAACCAATTTAAGTTTTGTTGAGACTATTTAAAAATTATTTTAATCAGATTAATAATTTAATCATTTGTTGAACATTTAACTAAATATATGATATATTTTACAATCAAGTTGCCTGATTAGGAAGTCATCAAATAATTTTTGAATTAAAAGTCTAAATGAAAAACGTGTGTTGAGAATTTTTCGATATCACTCCTTATATACATAAACACAGAATTGCCTACATCTAGGTTTTTGCTTACTTTTCTAAATTCTCACTTTTACTTTAAAATTATTCATCAGAATAATAGAAAAAAAGTTTAAATTAAATATTGAAAAAAAGTTTTCTTTTATTCTAGAAAAACAATTATTTTCTCTTAAAGACTTTAAAAGACTTTTTATTACAGATTATTTGTATATCCTCCACCACCACAAGTGGTGAAGAGGATATATTAACTCTGACATACCATGAGTGACAATTAGAAGGCATCATTTCAGAAGAAGGAGTCCATAATATTCTTGCATCAAATTAAAATCTGAGTCGATTCAGTTATGTTCGTTTGTCTGTTGTTGACACGCTTACATACACATTATTTGGCAGAGCTTAATGAAATTTGGGCAGGGAATTTGCTGTAGTTCTGAAAACAGATAAATCGGTCTAGTATACTAAAAGATATAGACCGATATCTGAGACAACCGTAAAATTGTCAATTATAAATCGGCAAATAAGAAAAAATTTTGAAATGGAAATGAAGTATATATAGATCAATAATATATACTTCATTACCAATTCAAAAATTATCAAAATCGGTTTAGTAGAAAAACAGTTTTAACCAAAAACATAACTCATTTCATGAATCATTAAGTGTTCCGTGTTAAATTTAAAAAAAAAAAAAACTTGTACATTTGTTATGTTTGAGTGCATATGTACGAAACATTAGGTATTTACATCACTCGCAATAATAGTGCAGGGCACTGAAGATTCGGCGTAGCCGAGTATAGCATTCTTACTTGTTTTTATTTAATATAAACAATTTGTTTGTATGTTTTCTTAATTTTTATTTTTATAAATTTTATTATTTTTTGAAAATTTTTGTATTTTGGTCTAAAAGTTTTTCAATTTGTTTAATCATTTCAAATTTAATGAAAACTCAAAATGTTTTACCTTTTTCAGGAATTTGTCAATTAAATAAAATATTTTATAAATAAATTTTTTTTCTAAGGTTTCATCGTCACTTTTTCTCTGAGATAAAAACAAGAAAAAGTTTTAAATGAGACATCTGTTGTTTCGATTGAGTTACTTTTTCTGAATTAATTTAAGTTGTTCTACGGCGGTTGTACTTTTAAGGTTTTTGGAAGAGCTTTGGTGGGGTACTTAAAAGGTAAAAAGATAAATAGTAGCAATTCTATCTCCATATATTTTAATAATGTTTTTAATATGTTCTCCAACAAGAAGCATACGATTTGGGGTGCATTCATTAATTTCCAATTGTTACCAACTGCTGCACAGTGTGTTCGAAATTATTTATTGGAAATAATTCTATAACTTTCGAACCGTTATTGATGTATTAATGAAATAACGCACGGTTAGAGGTGATTTGTTTTCAAGTTTATTTTGAGAAGCTCAAGTGCCTATGTGAACAGGGGCATAGTTGGGGAGCCTCCAAAAATATCCACTTCGCAATAAAATTTTAACTTATTTTTGCTCTTGTCTATTTGCAGTCTTTCTAATTTAGCGGGTTTAATATAGGTCCTAAAATTTATGTATGTTTTGGACCACGACTTCATCCTTATTCTTCAGGATTTCTGTCTATAGCAATTCTGGTCTTCTTAAATTCGGAAGGCAAGAATAGACGGAGGATGATTTCTAAATTAATATTTTTTTGTTTTTAAGTAATTTGGAAATTATTGTAGTTATTTCACTATTATAGTTTAATTTAGGGCCCCTTAGAGTACCATTTCTATATGTGGTAAAACATATACCACTCCCCGTTTTCCCACATTGGCCACAAATCCTCTCAAGAAATTTCCCGTTTTTCCATTCCGTTTTTTTCTTAAATTTCCCTTCAGGATCTTTGTAACACCATTTCTTTATTTCCTGGAATATGTACCAGGGCCGATTTTCTCATAATTGTCTCGCAATTTCTAACTTGATTTTTCAAAAATTCCTAAATTATTTCATATGAATCACTAAGCTTGTTTTATTATGGGTCAATTGGACCATTATATCTATATAGCCTGATATGTGTACCACCCCAGTACCAATATAGTTGAGAAGGATATTGGTCTATAACATTTTTTCTACCGAACCGATATGTCGATTATAAAGAGGAAACTTCTAAGAGAAATACTTATTTCATGTTTTATTGAGTTTTATCAACTATTATGGATGTGGGCATGCCTACAACAGAGAGATGGAGTCCGTCTTTTCAGCCAAAAACACGGAATGAAATAGTTAATAAACCTCAGCCCCTCTTGTGGTAGTTGAGGCTTTAATTTCAAAATGCAATTATTTCAAAATAATTTTGTTATTGAATATAACAAAATTTGGTGTCATAGAAAGCCGAATACGTGTTTGATAGGGGTTTTTAGGCACATATCTACTGAGTCAAATTCCTTGAAATTATCTTAAAATTTTAAAAAGGTAAAGAGAGATTTACTCTCTTTAAGAAACTGGAGGCAGAATAGAACCATTGGAAGTCATTCCATCCAAAAAATGCAGCGCCGATAGAGCCCATACAACTGTATTCACCCAAAAAATTTCAATTTATTTCGAATTATTTTGGGACAAACATCGAAAGGTTACAGTATTTTGTTGTTTCTAAGCCAAATTGAGAAAATATATTTTATCTTTTCAGCCTCAAATTCCACTCACTTCCAATGTTGCATCCCTTTTATTTATATTTATATATAAGGAAATAATAACTTCAAAACTTCCTTTCATAAGGAAGAGTAAATATTAAGAGTAAAACATACTCCAACAATATTGACAAACAAATGTAAACAATGTAAATAATGACAAATAATATTTACACGAAATTATATAAATATTTATCCCATTGAAACTCAAACAAAATGTTTTATAACTTAAATGAGATTTTATGTAACAAAGAAGAGACAAAACTACATTATGACACAGTATCTGGAGATATGTTGATATTAGAATACATATACAACTACAAATAAACAATATATGTATATACACATAAACAGGTCTACAATATGTATATAATTTTATGAAATCGATTATAAATTGTTTTACAAAATTATTTGTTTGAATTATAAATAAACATTTTGGTTGTTGAATTGATAACAATTTACTTAACATTTTCAATTGTTCTCTTGCCACCAACAACTTGAGGGCATTTAATTGATATTTAACCTTAGAATTGTTGCAAAATGCATATTAATTGTCATGAGTTAATAAGTAAATAATTTGCTACAGAATATGAAAATTCACAAATATTGAAATATTGAATTCAAAATTAATTTAACGAAATTTATAATATTTTATACTAAAAATTTATTATTGAATTGAATATCTGAAATGTAAATGAATTAAAATGAAATGTATTTATATAAAATTAATATTTATTAAATGGTATAAAAGTTTTATTATGACATTAAATATTATAATTGATAATCACACATACATACACACACATATATACATTTATTTATAATAAAAACAAAATGTGTACGTATGAATAATTTAATTGAATCAAATATAAATCATACGCTAGAGGTTAAATACAAATCAAATTAAATCGGTGATATAAATTTCAAAGGAAATTATTATTTAATAAAAATAATTATTATTTATCATAATATAATACATAAATAGTATTTTTAAATATGAAACCTGTTTAATTACTTAATCATGATTATGTATATAATCTGAGATACCAATCTAATCACATGAGTTATGTACAGTGTGGCCAATTTAGCCATTTTTAGACTCGTTTAGCCGCCGAAAATTAAATTTTGCTATTAAGATATTTTTTGGCCATTTTGTTAGCCATTTTTAAACATAAAATTTCTTTAGAAAATCGCTATTTATATACGCATCACACTATCTATGCAGCACTTAAAAAGGATTTCCTCAATAAATTTTGGTTAAATGCATATTCTCTGTAACTAGCGATTAACCAGTCTCTAAAGGATATTTTGAAATAACATATATTTTTTTCTTTTTTCTCAAAAACAAAATGATTTTTAATTGAAAAGTTAGTTTCCATGATGTTGGGATTATAAGGATAATTTTTGGAAAGTGTGTAGAATTGGCAACACTGGTCATGTATTCGATAAAATTCAAATAATTACAAAATAATTATTATATTATTAATTTTTAGAAAATGTTCAAACTATTTAACAACATTTTTAAAAGGGTGAATTTTTAAGTTCTTCGTAAAATCACATAATATTTTCACAACTTTTTGCTCCAAAATCAGTTTAAACATATTCACATTAACATTATTAAATATAATGATATTTCCAATCGTTTAAAATTGTCCCAAACAAACGTTTTGGAATCACTGTAAGTATTTAAACATTTTTTCTTATTTGGTTTACATATTAAAATATACCCTACACTACTAACGGTGTATTATATGTTTGCGTAAAGTGTGTAACATACAAAAATATTGAATGAATGACTTTCGGAGCAGATTTGATGATGTTCACCCCCATGGCTCTCTGCCATTGGTTTCGTAATAAACATTTGTTAAATACTATAATTTCGTGCTAATAACGAGGCACATTGAAATTTGTCATGTTAGATCTCATATTTCAGGTAGCTTTAATAAAAATCTTTGCTAGGAATAGAGTTTTAAGTTCGTAAAGTAACTTTTTAATTAAATTTGATCCAAATATATTATGTATCAGTCTAAATCTACATGAGACATACCAAGAAGCTTACAAATGACCAAAGCTCCCGTACAGATCCGACAGTGAAAAAAAACACTTTAAAGTCTCTTTGGCTTAAAAAATGATAGTATACTGATGATATTTTTTAAGTTTAAGATTTTTAAAATCACAAAAAAAAAATTATTTCTTACAGCCCTCAAAATCCATATTTGAAACAATATTTTATATTATGATGAAGGACGTTTAGAGTTATTTTTATCTTTTAAAATATTTAGATTAGTTTTTTGAAATTTTGAGGTTTTCTCAAATATCGGTCTATAACCTTTTTCTGCAATTAATGCTTAGAACATTAACAAACAATCTGGCCAAATTTCATTGAATTCGAAATTTATTGGTGAAAATGTTTACAAAAGCAGTTAGACGATCACGATCAAATTATTCAGATTCTCAGTTTTTGTGCAAGTGTATGTTTATACTATGTGAGGTCTCAGATGATTCCTTCTATGCTTTATGACACATTATAACCTTTAATGTGGTCTAATATTCTAGTTCTATTCAGTGAAGTTTCTTCGTGATATGTCCTTGTGATACCAACAAATACCGATCATTTCCTTGATGACTTGGATATTGGATAGAATCGATTGTTTTGGAAATAAATTTATAACTTTTGATCAGTTAAATGAGTTTGTGTGAAATAATTGATATTACACATGTTGTTGTCATGCAAAGGAGTTTATCTAGGATATTCGATTTTGATAATCTCATGCCAAATTATATTTAAAATTATTTCTATCGCCTTATGGCCCTGAAGGGAACCTTAACATACTTTCATGTTTTATTTATCTCTTTTGGGTGTCAAGTTATTTGAATTTTTAACTTTAAAATTTTTGTAAGAATTCGAGTGAGTTTTATTTCACTTACATCCATTTTTTTTTTTGTTTTTTGGTTTTTTGGCGATTTAAATTTGAAAATTCTTAAAAAATAAAATACGAATTTTGTGCTTTTTTGGTCAAAAAATTTTCAACACTCACTTTTAATTAAAATATTTTTTTTCCTTGCAAAACCTATATGAATTTTAGCCCTCTCGAATTTTAGCCAGTTTTTCATAAAAAATTTAATTGAACAGATATTTTCTTAAGTCTCAAAGCCTGAATTTTAAATCAGAATGCAGTTTTGAAAACCGTATTTTTTTCTAATCATTTGGTAACAGCTTTTTAAAACCTTCCAATATATGTGGACTCCATAGAAAAAAACTCCAACAAATCATTTTTGTAATTTTTCCTCACATTTTTGAAAGTTTCAGGAAATATTTCTAATAAATCAAAAAAAATTAAAACTTTTATTAGGAATCGGAAGGTCTACATTTCCAGAGAATTTCAGACAGATGTCTTTAGTTATAAGTATTTCGCTGCAAATCAAAAATTTGTAATTTTACCAAAATTCAAAAGAAGTGGTCCAAACTTCTTAAATTTTTTGATATCAAATAAATTTTGAGTAAAAGAAAAATCATTTCTCTGGACTATGCTCGAAAAGGGAAATAAAAGTCTTTTTTAATCTACACTTCTTTTCCATTATTAACTTAAATTTCATTCAATTAAAGAAAAGTAACAAATTGTGACAGATCTACCACGATCTGGAATCAAGAAAAGAAAATACCATACGCAGCTATCGAAATTGTTATTGAATGGAAAACGTCCTTCAAATAGAGGTTTAATTTAATTTAACCTAAATTTAGAACCTGAAACTCCTTTCTAAATGAAATAATTTGATTTACTATTAAATTGTCCTTATAAAATTTCCTTGGAAATTAATTCTACTTGAACTCCACTATAATTAAATCAAAACCGTATGATTAATGTTTAATAAAAACAAAATTCATTTAATGCTCATACGTACCGTAGCACCTTTGATGATTATTTAATTGCTACAAAACGTCTTAAGACAAATACATTTGCCTTTTTAGTAACAAAAACTATTATAAAATAATTATTTTAACGTTAAAGTTCGTAAATCAGACATGATTCCCGAGTAACCCTTAAAATCACATTTAATCGCAAACCTTTTTGAAATAACTAAAAATTCTGTTTAAAAATTCATTAAAAACTTTTAATATGAAATTAAAACTTCTTTTACAATTAATTTGAAATAAATATCTAACGAACTTTTTAATATCATCAAATAAATGTTTTATTTCTAGCAAATACGCAAAAGTGCCTTAAAGCTTTTAAACCCTTAAAGGGGATTTTTAAAGACAGATTGACAGAGATTAACAAAAAGAGAAACAACTAAAGCTACAAATACTTATACACTTTATGTGTATGGACAAAAGCCTTTTAGCGAAAGGAGTTAACATAGTTGAGATTTGTTACCTTTAGGAAAAAAACTTATGGTGAAACAACAAGTTTTTTTCCTTTTCCGTTTTCCGTTTTGGGTGAAACTAATAATTCTCTTCTATATTTTATGCTTAAATTTTTGAAGTGTTTTTAAAGCCTAAACAAATTCCTTTAAGGCTTTAAGAAACATAGACACGCACAAATACTTATACAAACACATAGATACTAACACATTTATATATGTATGTATTTATAACTAAAAATACATGTCTACATAATAATGGTTGACCTTCTGTGACAATTTCTTCAATTTCTAATGCCAAAAAGAAAAAAACTTTTGATAAGAACTGACAACTGTTATGACTTTGTATGTTATTGTATTTACATGTAACTGTGTTAGAGTCATCAACAAACACACCTACAAGTGAAACAGGCAAAAAGAGAGCCACGAAGACAAGAAATCATAAAAAAGCAATGACTAACTGATTGACAGGCCAACAATGTTAAACATTATCTCACTTTTAGTTGAGACATTTTTGCCTCCGGATAAAGAAGAGAAACGAGACTCAAATGATATAGAAATAAAAGAAGCATGAAATAAGGAAGGTTAACATTGAAACTGTTAGTTGTTTTGGTTGTTTAGTGTAAACACAATAGCAACAACAACAATAACAAGAAAAGTTTATTTATCATGTCATATTCACATAAATTTATTTACAGTTTTTAAGGAAAAAAATGGACGACAACAAAATATATATAAATTTACGAACATCAATCAAAACTAAACTATAAAAGTTATTTCAACATCTGGGTGTTGTGTTATTATTAAAGGATGTGTTATTAGAGGGGAAAATGCAAAAAGGATATGGGAATGAAATAATATATATATTGTATCACATTTATATCCTTGTAAAAGTTAGAGCATTTAAAAACTAATTTTTCTTTCTATAGAAAATCAATCTACACATATTTAAGATTGAAAATTTCAGACAAAAGATACGTTTTTAACTTTATCATATCGAGTCCGATTTTCTTGAGTGACTTTAAAACCACTTGATAGTCATATGTTCGCCTTTCAATTAATCCATTGTTGCTTGCGGAAATTGGAACTATAACTCTTCTGATAAAAATCATTGAAATCGGTATATACGGAGTAAAATTAAAATAACGCTTAATGACAACATTTAAAATAGTACGTAGACTGTGGCATTTGAGTGAATTGCAATTTGTAAAAAACCTAAACTAAAGAACCTTAACCTAAAACTAGGTTAAAAAAACCAAGTTAAAGTGTTAAATTCGGCCGTGCCGAAATTTTTATACAATTCACATTGCTTATATTTACTTTTTTATTTTATTCTGTTATTTTTCTTCTTTTTTAAGCAGCGGAATTAGAATTTAACATTATTTTAAACAGGCCTTTATAACATCATCACTTATAGAAGAAGAAAAATGTTACAACCATTACTAAGATTTATATGAGTCAACATAGATTCTCTAGAGCACTTAATATACAGATCACAATTCAATTATTCAGATCACAAGAAGTTTTCGATTTCAGTAAAAAAAACAATACTATAACTCGGAAACTAATGGACCGATTACTATGATATTTTCAACTCAAAAGTTCTACTAATAATTTCCGATCTGATAGTACAAAAATTATGCCTTCAGCTTAAATAGAACACTCAATAAGGCGAAAACTTTATTTTGCCTTACATTGTTATTGTTTTCAATACTAAAAACAACAACAACCACAAGGAGGATAAAGAATTGTTAATATATCGGTTATTTATGAACCAATTTAAAAATTATAAAAAAATTAAAATTAGAGGAAAAAATTAGGAATTTTTCTGTGTGACAACTAGATACGCAGCTATCTCAGGAGCGTCAGAACATGTTTTCGCCCATATCTCAAAAATTAATGACCTAATCGATGACCTGTAAATAGAATGGCTAAAATCTCAAAAACATTGTTTTACACGTTGTTATTGTTTTCCTATAGTTATAAACAACAACCACATGGGACTCAATCTGCAAAGAAAAAATTAACCAAATCGTGGTGGTTTATTATCCGATTTTGAAAAAATGGAAAGATTAAATTCGGGAAAAATTGTTATCAATCAGTACCATAACCAAGTCTATAGGTCCTACAGAGGGTTCGAAATATCGGTAAATATGTTTTTGCCTATAACTCAGGAACTAATGGTCCGATTCATTTCAAATCCGCTAAATTAATTGAAATCTAACTGTGAAACAAATAAGCCTCCAGCTTTCATAGATTCTTCAAACAATAGAAAAAACCCAAGCAAAATTTGAGGTACCTTCAGTTTTTTGCTAATATCTGTGCCACTTATGAATAATAGAAAAATTCTCGAAAGAATTTCCAATCGTTTGATATACATATCATACAGGTCGGCTTCTAAAACTTGATTTCAACCAGATGGACAGATGGACAGATGGACATAGCTCAATCGGTTTCTTTTTTCTTACCGATCCAGCATAAACATATAGTTTTGGGGGTCTAAGTCGAAAATTGTAGAAATTACAAACGGAATGACAAATATGAATACATATACCCTCTGACTTAGTCAGGTGAAGAGTATAAAAATGCCCATAATCTAAAAATTTTTTGTAACAATTAAATTTTTCACTAAAAACTCACTTTTTCATAAAAAATTTAAAATCTATATTTTTATAAAAAATCTAAAGTTTCATTTAAAATCTAAATTTTCACTAAAAGTTTAAATTTTCAAACAAAAAGAATTTAAATTCAAATTTTTAATTAAAAAGTAATTAGAACTAGAACTGAATTAGAACTGAACTAGAACTGAACTAAAACTTAACTAAAACTGAACTACTAATTTATTTAATAAATTTAAAACATCATTCCAAAATAATATTAAAAAAAGAATATAATAAATTTTTGACAAAATCAATTTAGGTCATTTTGCCAGCTATAACACTCTATAAGCAAAATTTAAAGCAAAAAATATGTTTACGTGTTTTATTACTTCAATCAAATAATAAAATAAAAATTGTTTAAAACACAAAAGAAGAAAAAACCTAAAGGAAAAATAGAAAAAATAAAAGTAATAAATTGTTAACAATTTTTGTGAAACTAAATTTAGAAAAAAACACTTTAGAATCCCTTTAAAACAAATAAAAGAAGAAGAAATCTTCTTAGGATTAACCAGTAAACAAAATAAAAAATTTACTAGAAAAAGAACAACAATAAAAGCAACAACAACAACAACTACAACATTAAAACGTATATATAATATATCATTCTAAATGTAATCTAACAAATAAGTGTCATTATAGAAATCTATTTATTTTTTCATAAATGTATTCCTTCGGTCTCCCCCTTTTTGCTTCCCCCTTTTTACATAACATTCGCTTTTCTTAAATTTTACTTTTCCCTTTTATTCTTACTTTATTATACCCTCCACCATCACAAGTAGTGAAGAGGGTATAATAACTTTGTCATTCCATGTGTAATGTTAAAAGGAATCATCTCAGATCACATAATGTATATATATTCTTGCATTTAATCTAAATCTCCATCTATTTAGCCATGTCCTTTTGTCTATCCTGAGAAGTTTCCTATTTTCCTATGTCAAAAATTATCAAAATCGTTTCAAAAGGAAATAAGTTTATGTCTCAATAAATGTTCCTATATTATTTGTGACTGTATGTGTGAGTTTGTATTTATGAAACATAATGTATTTACTTTACACAAATTTATGGTGGAGGGTATTCAAACATTGGCAAAGCCGAATATAACAATCTTACATGTTTCTAAATGGGTTTTTTAGTTCTCCCCTCTTACTGAGCTCTTTCTAGTACCAACATTCTCTTCCTTTATATTATTTTTCCCTTTTTTCTCACTTTAAACTTATTTGTGTCTCTTCTTTAGACTTAACAATGTGTTTATGGTGAAATTTATTTATTCCACAAGTTTTTTTCCCTTTTTCGGTAACTTTTTATAAACTCTCAAGAGTGTTTTGAGAGTCAAATGTGTAAATTTTAGGTATCTAGAGATCTGAAAAACATTGAAATAAGTTTCGGCTGATGAAAATGAAGCAGGAAATAAAGTAGAAGAATAAAAGAAAGGAGGAATCATAAAATAATAGACCTTCTTTATTTATATTTAGTTATATGGGATTGTTAGTGTATTATGGTGAATATTTAGTCAAGACAAATTTTCAAACAAGACCCATAAAATCAGAATACAGCGATACCTTTTTCCTGTAACTGAATGTACAATTGCAATAATAACGATTGCTGTTACTGTTTGTCAAGCAGCAATAGTAACCATAATAGCAACATTTTTTTTTCATTTTTAATGATAATAATGCAAATCAGACTTATAGGAGGGGAATAACAAGAAAATAAGTGTAATTAAGGGGGGGAACGACAAATGTATAAGAAAATTTTACACTTGAAGAAATTTTTTTTTAAATGTATATAAAAGTTCACAAAAAAAATTTCTTACTTTTTGCTTTTAAAGCAGTAAAACTATTTTCACTGTCAATAATGAAACACCGAAGAGTTGGTCAAATTACGACACTTAATTATAACTCAGCGTTTTATTACTAAAACAGCAGTACACAGTTCTTTAAACTTCACTATACTTTCTCACAGATACAGACTGAAACACTTTGATGATGGTGGTAATGCTATTTATAATAAACAGCGCCATCTAGATTAGTATAGATTCTGCATCTGTTAGAAGACTAGATTATTGAACTACATTTCACTTCGAAAAAGTGAATCGGAAAAATGTGACTTATTTTGGATATTTTGAATTTTTATTAATTTTAGACTATATACTACTTTTTAGGATTCCACCACTTATAATCTTAACAGTTCACATTTCAGTCACTTTTGAAAACAAATGACAATTTTCTTCTTCGAAACCATTCCGTGCTTTTATGATACTTATAAACAGGAGTCCACTGCGGGGAAAAATCGATAATTTTAGGAAATAAATGGCAGCTTGGCCGTATAAAAGCTACGAATTTTGGTCATACATATAGCGTAGAGTTATAAAGTGTAATGTCAGTTGTTTAGACACTGTTTTTCAGCTGCGTGCCAAATTTCAGTTTCTTATTCTATTTTAAGAATTTTTATAAAGTTTTATGAGCCCTAAAGAAATGCTATTTATCTTTTATAGTTTTCGAGTTATTTGTATTTGAATTTTCAACTTTCAAAATTTTCCAAGATCTTGAGATATGTAAAGACGAGATCAAACAATATTTAACACACGTTTTTCATTAAAACTTTTAATTCAGCTATTAATTGTCTTTTTTATTGTTAAAAATTTTGAAAAATACTTAACTTTATATTTCAAAGTTGTGCCGTCAAACTGTCTCTAATATTATTTAACAATACCGGAAGAACTTGTCCGTTGATAGAAAACCTGGTGCAGGTAGAATGAACATTATGTTTCTAGAACCCAGAAAGAATTCTCAAAAGAGCTCCCAATACATCTGGTAGTGACGTGAGCCCAGTGAATTCATTGCTCGGACAATTTTTTGGGAAAAGTAAAAAACAGAGCACTGAAATTAAAGTAAATTTTTCTAAAAAAATATTTTTTGGTGCATAATTGATGACGAAACGTATGTTGTGGCAAATCCTTCGCAACTTTCTGGGTAAAAATTGTATGTTGCTGATGCATGTGGGAATGTTGAAAAAAACTTTAAGACACAAATGCAGTCAAAACTTTCCAAAGAGTTTTTGGTGTGGTATATTAAGGAATGTTTACAAAAAATGCTTCTACATAAGATATCATAATGTCTCCACATATTTTTAGCCTGACTTGGCATACAGTCATTATCCCATAAGTGGTACAGGAAAAATAATCTGGTTTTTGTACCAAGAGTGGCAAGAGAGAGAGATATTGGACTCTTATTAAAAGAGAATTGAAGAGCATAGGAAGGTCGAAAGGTGTGATAGATATTAAACGGAGACGGACTAACTGTTCGAGCAAAGTGACAGAAAGCACTATAAGAACACTATTGAAGGGTTTTCGAAAATCACTGGTGATTAAAACTATTAAAATATATATATTTTTTTAATTGTAATAATAGTTTCAATCAAATAAAACACTTATATTTGTAAGTATAGTATAAAATTTTCTCGATAACACCTTTAACTATGGTACTTTTTAATAAAGTTGTCCCTTTTAAACAATTACTTTTCCCCCATTTATTAAAAAATATGTCATCGGTTAATCAAAAATGTATGCTTCTATATCTTCAATTGGAAGAATTAAATTGATTAAATTGAAATGTGTCACTTTTTCATAATTCCAGAGATTTTTGGCACATTTTGCATCTCCTAGCAGTAAATTGTGGAACTTAATTGTACTTTTTTATTGATAAAACAGTACTTTTTGAACAATTCATATTTTCAAATAGCTATTATTTTTATGAAAATAACTTTCTTTTAATATTTAAATATAACGTACTAACTACTATCGGTACTATTTTGATATGGTACTTTTTGAAAATTAGTGCTTAAAATTAATTATTTAATTTTTTTAATTTCTTCCTTTAAAATACTTGAATCCATTAGTCTTTTTCATTGATATAAAACAAATATAATTGGCATTGTCATTTGGAACACATATACTTGTTAAAGTACTTTTAGAGGCCTGTATATTTGTACTTTTTTATAATTTCATTATAATACTTACGATTTATGTACATTTAATCAAATACATCAGGTTACCTAAAACAAAAAAGACAAAAATTAAAATGAGAAAATTTTTTAATTAAAATTTCAATCAAAAATTTCTCTCAGTGTTATTCACATTAAATATCTAGGAAACCCCCCAAATAAAGCACCCATATACACATACAAAATAACTTACAAATATAAACGCAAAAATGTAATGTCTGTAATATATGTAAGTACCGGTATTTACAATTGTTATACCTCAGGTACTTAATATACATTAAAAGTACCATTTCTATTGAAAACATGAAGAGGAAGAAAATACATATATAAAATAAAATTATACTCGTTAAAGGAAAATGTGAAAGAAAAAGAAAAGGTTATAAAAAATAAAATAACATAAAGAAAATGATTCAGGTCACGTAGTAAAAATTTCATAAACACTTGCACATCTCTGGTAAATATTTGAAACCAAACAAAAATAAACAAAATGGAGAGAAAAATTTCCCGAATTTTTTCCTTTTTTCATATTTTTAAATGAAGTTTTTTGTGTGAAATTTCTAAAGGAAATAAATTCGTGAATATCGGTTTAGTTATGAAAAATTCTATTTTTCATTTTGCTCCTTTTTTATGAACTCCACTCCATCAGAAGTGGTGTAGACGGTATTTTAACTTTGTGATCCGTTGTGTAACGCTAAGAAGAAATCAGCTCAGACACCATAATCTATATTTATTTTTGCGCCAAACCGAAATCTGAGTCCATTTGGCTATGCCGTCTGTCCGTCTATATATAGTTGGCACACTCACATTCACAATAATTGACAGAGCTCAATAAAATTTACCTTGAGTATTTGTCGTAGTCCTGAGAGGTTTCCGATATCTGTACTGATATCTTAGGTAACCTCTAAGTTCCAGGAAAAATTTTTCATGAAACTGTCAATTAGATATCGATTAATTAGAATAAGATTTTGTCATAATATAAAGTCATACAAACATCTTTATCTTTCCAAAAATTATTCAAATCGGTTCAGTAGAAAAAAGTTATAATTTCCTGTGATTAATTTAAGAAAAACTTTTATATATTATATACGTTTGTGAGTGTATGTGTGAATGTGCAACGTATTTTCGCATCAGTGGTGGAGGGTATTAGAGATTCGGCATAGCTGAATTTAGCATTCATATTTGTTTAGTTTTGACTTAATGTATTCTGGTTATAACCAAAAGTGGTTACCATATTTTTTTATGTGAGAAAAAGGATCCGAAAAAGAAAAGTTTTTGGAAAATGTAGTTTTATAAAACTAAAGTGAACAAAAAATTTTAATAATTATTTATTATAAAACACATCATCTGTTATATTCAAACATCTCAAATAAAGTCCTTTTTAAATGAGTAAGAGAACTACAGCGGTCAAGACAGAGAAACTACAGTATGTCCAAAACGATAAAATTATGTGACTTTTTAATCGTAAGAGATATCTTAATGAGGTTTGACATGGATCGAGCTTAAGTCGTTTGAAAAAAAGAGAAATTTTACTAGAGGAGTTCTAGTGTACAAGTATTTGATATCTGAGAAAACGTTAGAACTTGAAGATTCAAAATTTTCAAATCATGTTAGTTGATGTCAAAAATTTATAAAGAACTTAAAATGTTGATGTATATGAACTTATCTGTTAATTACAGGCATAAAAATATTCCCTATTTTTTCTCTGGAAATACCCAAATTCCCAGAACGTATTTAAGAAATTTAAACGTTTGATTTTTGTTATGGAAATGATCAAATCGTCATTATAAGAGCTGTCCGGCAGAAAGCACCTTTTTGCTGTTTATTTAACATACGTTGCTACACTGATGCGTATTCCTATAAAAGCATTTAATTTGTATCCATTATTTGTTTCTGTGTTGTTCTCATCCAAAAATAAAGATGAAGTTTTTATATGAGAAGCAACTTAACGGTCCTCTCTTGTTTTTGATGCTATTATATGTGGAATATTTCTGTAAACGCAGACGTGAAAATAATTGTAAGAATTACACATTTCTATTATAAATAAAGGTATATTTCTTTTAATAACGATATCTCAATTTTACTACAGATTTTATAATTTAATCAATAAATTTCATAACATTTAAGGAAGCTGAAGGGAACTTTTCTGTCCGATCAAAAATTTTATCCAAATTAAATTTTTCATAACCAAAGAAGTTCCAATAGACAAATTGATCGATTAAACGTTCAAGAAAGTGTGTACGAGTATTCAGATTAATCTTATAACAACAAGAGCCAGCCTCGCAAACGGTGGAAATCTTACATTAAATAAAAGAACTAAAAATCTTTCCTGCTCACAATTTACGACAAACATGAAATGGAGAGGCCAAATGTAAGGCCAATTAATAACAAACAGTATTAAGAAAATCGTCTAAAATACTGAAGAAAATTCATAAAAGGCCAGAGGAGTTAGAAAAATATAATTTTCTCTGATGAAAAAATAATAATTACAGACTCATTTAGGTTCTGACTCGTACTCATGTCATTGGCAGCGAATTGAGATGTCAAAATGGTAATTCGTGCGGTTACAGTGTTATAGGTTGACCAGAATTTCTGCATGGCACATAAGCACAATTTATAATAAATTGCTGGTTGGATGCCCCTTGTCTCATGTATGAAAAATGATGAAGATTCATATTTCAGCAAGATAATGTTCATGTACATTGTTTCAAAGTAGTCAAAAGTATACATGGCTTAACGAAACACAGCATACCATATCTTTTGGAATGGCAAGCTTACATTCCGGACTTAAATCTAATGAAGAATGAAATCATAACGACTTTAAATCAGCTTAAAAGCTTAAAGGAATGCTAGTTTGGGGGAAAATTTATTTCGATCTTCTTTAAAATTAGTGGAATCAATGTCAGACATTTACCTGGTTTATAGGTAAATAAAAGTTTAATTAAAAAATATAAAACAAAATATAAATATTTTGAATGAAGTCTTGATTATTGTATGTTTAATTTTTTCCAATTCTTAAAAACAAGTTATGAGTTGTAGTTTTAGGAATATGCATCAGTGTATTACAAGCCAGACAACTCCTGTCACTGTACGAGTAAAAACGTAAAGTAAAGAAAATTGTTTTAAGATTCAGGCTTTGGTATTAGAGAATAATTATTAAATTTTAAAACGCATGGTTCTAAGCTTAGCATATAGGGTTTTTGGATCCACTTTTTAAATTAAATGCTTGCTTGCTTGCCTTACACGCACACTGTAAACGACTTTCGCTCTCTCTTCAATTGGAGTACAGCTTGCATTTAATCAATGTAATTTTTTGCTACTTTACTCACACAATTGTAAATATATAGTAGTATGGGTGACCACCTCTAATTTAAGCTAAATTTTAATTTAGATGAAAATTAATGTAGACAAACAAAACTAATATTTTGAACTTTTTCGACTGCATAGAGATATTGACCTCAGTCTTTTAACCAAATAAGACAATATGAACAATATCAAGGCAATACTTTTGAATAGATGAAGCTGCAAATAACTCTAAAACTTAAAGAGATAAATTGCACTAGTTTTTGGAGGTCAATACACTAAAAATTTTTGATATTTAATAAGAAACACACATTTTACACGCGATACTTTAACTTCCACACCCATATATCCGCACATGGAATATTTAATAATGTCCAAACATCGAAAATTATAATAACCTTTGCAATCATTATGTTAAATTATACGCAAATCTATCCAGCAGAACAAAATTTATAGTTTATTTCTAAGAAAGATCGATTTTGATCACTGTAGCGAACAAAAACCACTGAAATTCCTAAACTGAGACGAATTAAAGGAAACTAAATCAAAGTTGACCAAAATAAACTATAATTTAGAAATAAAGTTTTACATTTCTAAATAACTCATACAAATTTAATAGAAACATATGTTTTTTTTCCCTTTTTTCTTTATTTAATCACAATTTTATTTCTTTAATAAAAAATTTATTAACTTTTCATATCAAAAGTGTTTTTCTCTCTTTTTCTCTTTTTTCTGTGGTAATAAATATTTTTATATCTAATTTGTTGATAAATTGCTTTATTAAGTATTATTTTGTCTACAAAAATAAACTTTTCTAATTTTAGTTTTGATTTATAAACTTTATTCATGCATCTGCAAAATAGTAGGGGTATTAAGGAGCTTTACATTTCCCTAGAGAAAGTTGTAGAAAATATCATGTAAATGATTAGATTAGATATCGTATAATTAAGTATAAATATACTTAAAGTAATTTTTCTGAAATGGCTGTTAATAAGAGATACACAGGAGGGCATAAAAGAGACTGAGGTCAATAGTTTCGGAAGAAAGGAGGAGGACATAATTTAGTTATAATTACAAAAAAATTATCCTTTAAGGTCTTTCAATATTTAAATTAACTACGTTAGAACAACTTTATATTAGTTTTCACCAAAAAATTTAATTTTCACTAATACTTTCACTTTTCACCAAAAATTCCACTTTTCTCAAGCAGTTCACAAAAAATTGCATTTTTAACTAAAAATTTTATTTTTCACTAAAAATTGAATTTTTCACTAAAAATTTAATTTTTTACTAAAAGTTGCATTTATCTCTAAAAACTAAATTTTTTACTAAAATTTCAATTTTCACTAAAAATTTCAATTTTTATTAAAAATTTCAATTTTCACTAAAAATTTCAATTTTCACTAAAATTTCAATTTTCACTAAAAATTTCAATTTTCACTAAAAATTTCAATTTTCACTAAAAATTTCAATTTTCACTAAAAATTTCAATTTTCATTAAAAATTTCAATTTTCATTAAAAATTTCAATTTTTCACTAAAAATTTCCTTTTTTTACTAAAAGTTGCATTTTTCTCTAAAAACTAAATTTTTTACTAAAAGTTGAATTTTTCACAAAAAATTGAATTTTTACAAAAAATTTCAATTTTCACTCAAAATTTCAATTTTCACTAAAAATTGAATTTTTCACTAAAAATTTCAATTTTCACTAAAAATTTAATTTTTTACTAAAAGTTGCATTTATCTCTAAAAACTAAATTTTTTACTAAAATTTCAATTTTCACTAAAAATTTCAATTTTTATTAAAAATTTCAATTTTCACTAAAAATTTCAATTTTCACTAAAAATTTCAATTTTCACTAAAAATTTCAATTTTCACTAAAAATTTCAATTTTCATTAAAAATTTCAATTTTCATTAAAAATTTCAATTTTTCACTAAAAATTTCCTTTTTTTACTAAAAGTTGCATTTTTCTCTAAAAACTAAATTTTTACTAAAAGTTGAATTTTTCACAAAATTTCAATTTTCACTAAAAATTGAATTTTTCACTAAAAATTTCAATTTTCACTAAAAATTGAATTTTTCACTAAAAATTTCAATTTTCACTAAAAATTGAATTTTTCACTAAAATTTCAATTTTCACTAAAAATTGAATTTTTCACTAAAAATTTCAATTTTCACTAAAAACTGAATTTTTCACTAAAAATTCCAATTTTCACTAAAAATTGATTTTTTCACTAAAAATTTCAATTTTCACTAAAAATTGAATTTTTCACTAAAAATTTCAATTTTCACTAAAAATTGAATTTTTCACTAAAAATTGAATTTTTCACAAAAATTTAAATTTTCACTAAAAATTGAATTTTTCCAAAAAAATTAAATTTTCACTAAAAATTGAATTTTTCACAATTAATTTTAATTTTCACTAAAAATTGAATTTTTCACAAAAAATTTCAATTTTCACTAAAAATTGAAATTTTCACTAAAAATTTCAATTTTCACTAAAAATTTCACTTTTCATTATTTTTTAATAAAAATTGCATTTTTCACAAAAAAAATTATTTTTCACAAAAATTAATTTCGCTTCAGTTGAAATATCATCTTTTACTGAAATCGAACCAAAATCTGAGTCAGATTATATCAACTCCCAAATCTTCGAAGTTTTATACGTTCACTTCACTTTTCTTCAAGCAATGCGAGCTGGCCATGAAAGAATTGACAAGGATGGTCCTTAAACACATATGAATAAGCCAGGTGAGGTCAAAATATAACATATCTGAGCGAAATCGCTAACAATTCAACTTGATTTTATAAGAAGCCAAGAATGTGTTATGTTCTCATGATATAAGGACATAAATAGTGAAATATACATGTATGCAAAATGTCGTCAAGGAAATTTATGGATTTCTGTCATTACTTATTACTGGATATAAGGAATACGTAAGTAGACTCAAAGTGCCTTTATAACTATAAACACAGATACAAATAAATGCAAAAGGTTGAGACGATCCACTTGCTTTATGATTATTAATACTTCACTATAAGAGAAGCACAAAAAATTAAATTGAATTCCCATAACTCGCTAAGGAAGATGTGTAAAATTTTAGTTTTAAATTTCGATCTTTTTTGGGATTTTATATATTTTGAATTTTGGTAATTTCCCTTCTTTCTTCCAGTAATAACAAAATAAAAATCTTCATTAAAATTAAGCTCTTTTCGTTCGTTCTTCTTAGTCTGTTAAATAAAAAATATATAGAAATTTTTAATTGGAGTTTTGTTCTATTTATAAAATAACATTATTATGGGAATTCCATATAAAACATTTTAATTATTTTACATCAAAAAAATAATCTTCTATAATTAAAAGAAAACATACAAACAAACAACAAATGTGGTTAAATTTTCCTCATGAAATAAAAGAATAATTTTTATTACTTATTTAAATTAAAAAGGAAGCAAAGTTGCTATTTTCTGGAATTTTTCCAAGGTATGGGATTCGAACCTTTTTTTTACTCTTCATAAAATCGGTTCTTTTAAAGAGTTTAATTTTAAGTTTTTAAAAAGGAGTTTTTTTATCGTTCTTTGAAAAGAGTTTAATTCTTAAAATTTATAAAAGTAAAAAAATAATAAAAATAAAAAAAGAGCGAAATCTGAAAAGAGTTTAAAAACGAATAATTCACTCAAATTGTTTTTAAATAAGTTGAAATGGACGTACTCACATATAAAGACATGTTTACCTTTGCTGTATTGTATTTTTTAAATATAAAACAACAATAGTAAGTTTTATTGCGACAAGAAGCGGGTTTTTATTCTTAACTGAAAGAAGAGTAAAATATAGATAAAAATGTTTAATCGAAAATGAGAGTTTTATTTTTTAATCTTTGCAAAGAGCAAATGGGGATTTAAAATTAAAATCATCTGAAAATAAAGATTTTACACCGAATTTTTCAATACTCTGATTTTTTCTTTAACTACTTTATTACTTGATACCAAAATAAAAAAATCCGTCATAAAAACCAAAAATTCCTTCTCCTGACATTTGAAAAGAAAAAAAAACATTTAAAGGAAAAACATTTGTCATTTGTTTTTGTTGAAAGCTAAATTATTAATTACGTGTTACAAAATTTTCTTTATATACAATTTTGTACTTAATAAATGGTATTTGCGTGTGTGTATGTATGTTTGTATGTATGTATGTATGTATGTATGTATGTATGTATGTATGTATGTATGTATGTATGTATGTATGTGTATGTTTGTTTAATTTACATTCTATAATATTTATGTTCGTGTTTGTTTAATTGTGACTTAAAAAAAATTCAAAAATAAGGAAAAAATCCTTTAACATTTTTTTTAATTGTTTAACATTTTGCAATTGACATTAACATTTTTGGTGTTAGATTTTATTGTTGTGTCTGTTATTGTTTTTCCCTAATTTACAAACAAATTTTTTGTCGTAAAAAACGATAAAATTGAAGTGTTTAGTTTTTTTTATTTCTAAGGAGTAAGATTGACAAATTCTTAACACACGTTTTCAATAAAACTTTTAACTCGAGTATTAAAATTATTAAATATTTTAAACTGAACTTTACTGCAAAAAGTTGGCCTAACATTTATTGGTCTACCAACAAACTCTCCCCAATGTTTATACCGGGAGAACTTGTCCGTTAAAAACCTGGTTTAAGAAGACAGAAAGCAATTTCAAAAGAGCTCCAATAAAACCGCCACGAAAGCAGCGCGCTTAGCTCAATGTTCTGAATATTTTGTACGAAAGTTAGAGCTGGTTCAAAACATACAAGGCTCAAAAAGTTCCTGATAGGAAAGCTGCTTAAAATTTAAAAGCCAAAAACAGAGCACGAATATTAAAGTCAAGTTTTCTAAATGACAAATTTTTGGCAACTTCCTGTTCATAAATTGTACGTTGCTGATGATCTTTGGAATGTTGAAGAAAATTTTAAAACTGAAGAACCCACTTGTTACAATTGGCCGAAATTTACGTCAAGGAATATTTACAATAAAGGCTGAAAGTAGCCTTTGATAATGTGTCCACTTATTTTAAGCCTGATCTGCCATCCTACCATTGTGGTAAACAAGCCCTTTAATAGTACAAGAACAATAATGTGGTATTTATAGTAAGAGAGGCAAATTCGCCAAAGTGTTCGAAGCTAAAAGAGTTAAAAGAGAATTGAAGAGCAGATTTCAAACGGAGATGTTCGTTTAAAGTGACAGAAAGTACTATTATTCATCACTTTATATTTTTAATATATTTTTTTGTAAATTGTAATAATAAGTTTAGTATTTCGTCTTTATTAACATATGTTTATGTATGTTAAGAATTTCTTGATATCACTCCTTAGAATGAAAAATACAAATTGTTTTATTGATTTAAATTGGCAGAATGTTAATGGTCAGAAAATAAAAAAAAGAGTTGAAAATAAATGTAAAAATGTCAAATATTTTTATAGTATTTTTATTGATTTTTTTTGTAATTTAGTCAAAAGGTCTCATTCAAGCCAAGAAATTAAGAGAGAGAAATTAACTTTTATTACTATTAATTCTATAAACAGAAAAATTATATTTTTTCCCAAAAAAAGTGCATTTTTAGAAAGAAAAGTTGAGTCTTCTATAATAAAATCCCCTTCAATTTTAATAACAGCTTTTTTCATATTAACAGAATATTCACTAATTATGGTACTTTTTATAAAATTTGAAATGTACTATTTCGCTAAAAAACATAATTTTCAAAAAGATATATTTACTGAAAAAAATTATTAACTAAAATTATTATTTTTTTCATAAAAATTTAACCAGAAAATAGATTTTCACTGAAAATAACATAACGACATTTTCATAAAATAACAATTTTTGAATTTAACTAAATTTTCCCTCAAAAGTATGAAATTTTCACTAAAAATTTTAATTTGTCGCTAAAAATTAAATTTTTATCTAAAAATTCGTATATTTAGAATTTTTCAATAAAAATGTAAATTTTTAATTTGAATCCAATTTTTCACTAAAAATTTATTTTTTATTTAAAATTAAATTTCTCGATTTGAAAGGAATTTTAGAGAAATTTTAAAATTCAAGGAATATTTTTATATAAATTTTCAAGTTGATATAAATTTACAATAATTTTTGCAGCTTTCCAATTGACATTCACTTTTATATTTGATGAAAATTTTAATAAAATTTTGTATTTTAAAAGATTTCTAACGAATTTTCTGTTCGATGAAAATTTACATCGAATTTTTTTAATTGATGAAAGTTTATATAAAATTCCTATGAGATGAACATGTTCATTTAAATATTTATTCGATCAAAAATTTACATTAAATTTTCTATTTAAAGAAATATTTTTTTTATTAAATGAAATTTGCATGAATTTTTCTATTTGATGAAAATTAACATTGAATTTTCTATTTGATGAAATTCACATTGAATTTCTGCATGATGAATATCGAATTTTCTATTTGATGAAATTTTTAGAAAATTCAATTTCTTTAAAAAGATAAAAATTTCCATTTCAGTTTAATGAAAATTTACATCGAATTTTTTTTTTAATTGATGAAAGTTTTTATTAAAATTCCTAAATATGAACATTTTCATTTAAATGTTTATTTGCATTGATTTTTCTATTTGATGAAAATAAACACAGAATTTTCTATTTGATGAAAACCTACATTGCATTATCTACTTGATGAAATTTTACTTTGAATTGTCTACTTGATGAAAATCGAATTTTCTATTTGATGGAAATTTAAGAAAATTCAATTTCTATAAAAATAAAATAATTAAAAATTTCCAATGAAAATTTACATTAATTTCTTATTTAATGAAAGATTTGAATTTTTAACTTAAAGTAGAAATTTTCATAAAAATCCAAAAAAAAATAAAATTTTCATAACAAATTGAATTCATCACAGAAAATTTAATTTTTCACAAAAATTTTTAATTTTAACTAAAAGAAAAAATGTTAAGTACAAAAGATTTTCCTTTCCAGTTTGAAAAGCTTTTGAGTAAAATGAAAGTTATGAAAAATTTTTGAACTAAAGAGAAATTGGGATGAATTAAAAAATAAGATTAATTTTAAAATTTAAATTTAATTTAATGTCATTTGCAATGGATTTTCGATTTAATGAAAATAAACATTAAATTTTCCATTAAATAAAAATTTGCAATTAATTTTTTACTTGAAAATAAACATAAATTTTTAAACAAAATTCTTATTTAATAAAAATTATTAAAAATTTACATTAAAATTTATATTTAAAAAAATTTCAATTTAATGAAAATTTACATTGATTTTTCTATTAAAAAAAAGGTTATTAAACAAAATTTTTTTTGGCAAATAAAATTGATTGATTGAATTAAAAGGAAATAACGACAATTTTCTTTAAATTGCAAATTTATTACAAAATTTTATACCAAAGAAAATTTGTAAAAAAATTTGTTAAACTGGATAAAACTTTAATTTTCATTAAAACAAAAATTTACCAAAAAATGTATTTCAACTCCAAAATTTATCATTAAATTCTTTCATACTGAAAATCATGGAAAATTTTGAATCTCTTAAAATAAAATGTTGACAAACTTTCCACAATGTCCTCGTAGCGTTATAAATCCTTCTATATATTAAATTTTTTATATAACACACACACATACTTATATAATTCTAATATTCCACTTCATCTCTTTCATTTTTTTCCATAAACAACAAGAGAAAACTTTTCCATCTTTAAACAAACAACAAAACGCTTAAGTGTTTTCACTAAAAAAGAAAATTATATCAAGAGCATCTTAGAAAACAGTGGCAGGATCATAATTTTGCTCTTCTTCATGGCATAATTTCCATTATGTTTAATCGTAGAAACGATTAGGTAACATATTGTCTTCTAACGCAATTTATGGTGGCATTTTGCCTCTTCAGTGAGTTAATTTTATGTTAAGACACGAAAGGAAGAACATAAAAAACAAATTTAACATTTCGTCATTTAAAATTTTAAATTTATTTACATGTGTGTGTGTGCGTGAACATAGTGCGTATACATGAATACGTATAAGTATCTGTTAGTGTATTCAAAAATCGAAACCGGAAACCGGTTAACTGGTTTTTTGCATTTCAGAAAACCGACCGGTTTTCAATGATTTCTATTGGCGAATTATTCGCTATGCCGGTTTTTTTAATCGGTTAACTGGTTCTTATAAAAAGTGTGTAACACGAGCAAAGTCGTTATATATGCATTTTTAGACTTTATATTCTGAGTGGCTTTTGCTATGTCCGTCTGTTTTAGAAATCATCAAATCCATAAAAATAATTAAATGAGATTCGGTTAGATTTTTTATCCATTATCCTGCAATATCCATTTTTAGTTAAAGAAGTAAAGGTAAGAGTACAAGGATAATTGACATACACATTTTGGTTTTGATGGAACCATTATTCAAACTTCAGGTCATTTTACGATATAGACTTTAATTAGTTGGTCTAAATAATATTTTTCCATAAATTAATAATCATACAAAAACCGGTTTTTCGAATATTTGTCGAATAACCCCAAACCCGGTTTCTAAAAATGTCGATTTTTTCAATACACTAGTATCTGTTATTATTATTTTCTAATTTGAAATATTTAAAAGTCAAAGGAAACTTATCTCAAAGCGAAAAAGCAAGAAACACTTCCAGACATCAACAGTGAAATTTTATAGCCATTATTTATGGCCCAAAGTGATAATTTCTTGTGAAAAAAGTCACAATTGAAAAGCACAAATGAAGTTTGTCATTTTTGATAAAGAAAAAAAGAGCAAAAATCATTAAAGAAAAATAAATAAATAGAAAAGATGAATGAAAATGGATGAAGAGATGAAAATAAGTTTCTTAAATATTGTGGTGAACGAATAATCGAATAAATAGAAAAAGTATAAAAATAGAATATGAAGTAAAATATTTACATTTTTTTGTTTAATAAAGAATATTCAGAAACTAAAAAATTTAATGTAAATTTTCATTAAATAAAAAATAAAAATTTTAATCTTAATTTAATTTAACTTCGATGTAAATTTTGTTTAAGTAGAAAAATCAATATAAGTTTTCATTATATAGAAAATTGAAAGTAAATTTTCATTACATAAAATATGCAATATAAATCATTTTTGAATGGAAAATTCAATGTAAATTTTCTTTGAATAGAAAATTTAACGTAAAATTTCATTAAGAAGAAATTCGATGAAAATTTTTATTGATTTTTATTATTTAATGCAAATTTTCATTAAATACAGAATTTAAGTATTTACAAAACAAGTTAAAATACTATAGACGATCAAGCGATTTCAAGACTTATATGAGCATTTCAAAGCTGTATTGGATGACAAAAATTTCTTTGACTTTATTTTTTAAGAAATTAATAGAATTTTCAATGTAAACTTTTATTAAAGAGAAAATTCAGTATAAATAATGAATGTAAATATTCATTAAATAGAAAAATCAATGTAAATTTTCATAAAATAAAAAAAATCATTAAATAGAAATTGTTATAAGAGAACATTTATAGTAAATTTTTTATTAATTTAAAAATTTTTGGAAATTTTATTTTTATTTCTCTTCATTTAAAAAATCTTATAAATTTCATTCATTCGAAACTTTTTAACTTTAAAATTTCTTCAAAATTATCCATAAATCATTCTCGCTAAATTACACAATTTTTATAAAAAATCATCATGTCAAAATCATTTCTTCATATCAAAAATTTATTGCAAATTTTTTTAATGAAACATTTTTCCTAAATTTCTTAGGTTTTGATTTTCAAAAATTTCTTATAATTCAAAAATTTTTTCATTGATTTATCATAAATTTCTCTAATAATTTTTTATTCCGAAATTTGTCTTAAAATATATTTTTATCCGAAAATTTACTGTAATTTTCTTTAAATTCGAAAGTTAATCCTATTTTTTTATTACAAAATTTATTTTTAATTTCTTTTATCTTTGTCGAAAATTTTTCTTAATTCGAAAATTTATCATAAATTTCCTTTATTTTGAAAATTGATCACAAATTTCTTATTCGAAATTTTCACGTAAAATTCTTTTCATTCGAAAATTTTTCCTACATTTGCGGAAATTCGAAAACTGATCGAATTTTTTTTAATTCGAAAATGTTCTTTATTTTTCTTTTAAATAAATAAAATTTGTTTTAAATTTTATTTTATTTTTTTTCGAAAATTAATCATAAACTTCCTTTTATTCCAAAACTTTGTCGTAAAATTATTTATTTCATTCAAAATTCTGCTGCAAATTTCACATTTACGTAAAATTTAATTAATTCGAAAATTTTTCTAAGTCCAAAATCCAAAATTTAAATTTTGTTATTCGAAAATTTATCGTAAATTTCCTCCATTTGAAGTTTTCCAAATTTTTATTAATTAACAAATTTATCATGAATCCATTTTGAGTCGAAAATTCAACGTAAATTTCTTTTAGTTCAAAAAAATGCCCATTTTTAATAAATTTATTTTACTTGGAAAAATGATTAATTTTTTTATTAAAAGAAATTTTTCGAAAATTTTTCTAATTTGAATTTTTTTCTTTTTATTCGATTTTGATTCGAAAATTTATTGTAAAATTCTTTAAAAATGTTTGTGAATTTTATTAAATTCCAAAAATTTCTCGTGAATCTCTTTAATTCCTTAATTTATCGAAATTTTTTGTAAATTTATGTGTATTCGAAAATTTGTAGTTCATTTTTTAATTCGAAAAATTTATCCTAAATTTCTTTAAATTCACAAAATTACTCTTTTCATTTGATTTTTTTTAATTTTTAAAAATTTTATAATTTTAATTTTTAGAAAATAAAATTTTTTTAAAAATTTAAAATTCTAATTTTTAAAAATTAAAAATTTTATTAAATAATTTGAAAAATTATTGAAATTTTCTTTCAAAACAAAAAGTGTATAAAAATATACTTTATATGAAAACAGTTTCATAAATTTATCTTATTTTTCTTTTAATAAGAAAATTTCTGCAAAATATTTTTTTCGAAACTTTTTTTCTAAAATTTCTTTTTGTGAAAATTTTCCCCTGAAGAAAACATCAACCGTTTTCTTTCTCTCTAAAATTGAAATAATGAAATTTTAATCCCCTTTAAATACATATTGCTTTGACTTAAGGAGATTTTTCCAAAGATTTATGGAAATATGTTTGTGCACATGTGTATGGATATACATATATGTATGTGTTTGCTTGTATGTATTTGTTTATATAAAACATGTTTATTTAAAAAAAATATCTAATACTTCTCTCATAAGTAACACATATATACATATGTGTGCGTAAATTGAGTCAATATAAAGTAAATTAGATTTTATTCAAATTTTCTTTTTCTTATTCAAATTTAAAAAATATTTTTCCTAAAAATCTGATTTTTTTTATAAAAAAAAGAAGGAAATTGAATTTCATGGCATGAATGACAACAAACAACAAACTTTGAAATAATAAGCTTTTAAGAATATTTTTTGAATAAATAAAATAAAATCATAATATAAATATAAGTTGGGACTGAGATTGAAAAATTCATAACACACATTATTCATTACAACTTTTAAACTTATTATATTTAATGTCAATCAAATGGATTATTGTTAATCTGATTAAAATGAGGGACCCGAAAACCCAACCGGGAACTACCAAAAGCATTCCAATATCCACCAATAAACTGTTTCCTATTAAACAGTACTGGGAGAACTAGAAAACCTACACCGTGTTGATGGGAAGTTACGCATGATATTTTTTAAAGCCAAAAAATGTAAAGCATTTTCGAAAATACTAACAACCCATCCGATGGGAATGCAGACCGTACTATTTGCTACGAAAATTAAAGCTAATACAGGTCTAAAATTTATTTATTATTATTATATTTATTAATTTATTTACAAAATGTTGAGAAAATGTTTTGAACTCAAAAGCAGTCAAAATGTCCCAAAAGTTTCTTAGTGTAACAAGAAATATGCAGCTGCAGCAAAAGAAGGCAATAATTTGTTAAACATCGAAATTTTCTTCAAGGAAGATATCCAAAAACGGCTGCTACCATTCGTAAGACTTCATAATGTATCCATTTATTTTTGGTCTTACTTGGCATCCTGGAATCCAGTAAATAAGTCATTGAGTCGTACTGGAAAAGATAAAAAATTATCTATACTGCCAAGACAGTGGAGAGATATTGAGCTCTTGTTGAAAGAGAATTGAAGAGCTCAAAAACGTGAGCGAATGGACTACCTATTCGAGCAAAAATCTCGAAAAAGCATAAAAAACTGAAGATTTTCCGAAAAAGATTCAAAAATTTCATCACCATACTGAACCAAAAAAGAAGTGAATATAACGAAAAAAGGGAGTAGAATTGAAGAAAAGTAGGTTAATTATCAGCCAACGAAACCTTTATTTATCGTAATGACAATTTTCGTTAGTTTTTTGTTACTTCTTCAAAATGAATAAAAAATATTAAATATGACTATTTCAATTCGTTAATAAAAATGCAGATAATTTGAATAAATATTATTCAATTGGAATAATACATTATTCAAATTGACAAAAATTAATTCTTTACATTGATGAATATTATTCAATTAAAAAAATATATTTTAATTAAATTTACGAAATTTTAGTTAAATTGAGGAAAGTGTTAAGTTAAATTATTGAAGTAAATTAATGCATAAACTATTAAGGACCAAGAGAAGGAATACTCCCCACAAATAACACTTTTTGATTATAGAATATATTAAGAACTATAACAGCGAGAATTTACAAATTTGGTCCCAATGACTTCTTCAAACCACTGTTTTTTTTTGGGCAAAATCTAAGGCGTATAGGATCAAGGGAGAAGTAGCCCCCATACTAAGAAAATATTGATTATGGAATATCTATAAATCTACTCTAGCGAAAATTTGGTCCCAATTACATATTTTAATACACGTTGTTTTGTAAATTGTGATATTTCTTACGAGATCTAGGACTGAGGAGAATTTTTGTGCAGCAAAGTGCACCGGGTAAAAGCTAGTTTTAGATAATAATTAAACAGTGTAAAAAACGTAATAGACAACTGAAAATAGTGAAATGACAATGAACGGTGATGAGCCAAGCGTCTTGTATTTATGATGAAATGTTTGTTGATCAGGATGAATTTATGAAAAACATTTTTTTTAACTTCAATGATTTTCATAAGAATTTTCTATAAAATAATTTCCTCCTTAAATTTCTATATTTAGTTTACATGTTCTATGTCATATTTCATTTAATATGACAAAAAAACTTTTTATATTATTTGAAGAAAAAAATTGTTAAATTAATTAAAAATTTACTTCATTTAAGTACGTAGAATTGAATAAATTTGTGTGTTATTTCACTCCCAATGCGTTAATGCCATTTTTTACTTAATATCTGTTTATATAACATACTTTTCTTTAATTTTTTTTACGAAATTTTATTCAATTTGTTGTTTTTTACTAAAATTTTTTTATTACTTTTTTTTCAGTTTTTTTGAAAAAAAAATTCTTCAACTTGAAGAAAATTTAAGTTAATTAAAACTAAAATCTGTTTATTAAACACATGTTTTTCGTGAAATTTTTACGAAAAATTTTCGCAAATTTTCCCTACAACAATATTTTTGGTAAATTGTAATAATAATTTCAATCAAATAAAAAAATTAAAACTGTAGAATTAGTGGTTTCGCTTTTACTATAACATATGTATGTTAAGAATTTTTCGATCTCAGTTTTTAAGTATTTAAAAAAATATTTGGCAGATTTCTAAAACAATAAACAATAGAAATATTTGAAATAAATACTTTACCAGGCTTAAGAATTAAAGAAAAAGAGAAGGAAAAAATAAATAAATAAATTTATTAATAATAAATTCGTAATATTTTTTTAATCTCCTTTAAATAAATAATTATATAAATATTTAAATAATTATGTTTATAATGAGACTCCATAATAATAAATGTTTTTTATATACAACAAATCACAACATTTGTCCTATTTTCCCATTATCAACACCTGTTCCACACTCAACATATCTCAAACAAAGTTTATAAATTATAATTTATTTTTATACCCTCCATGACCACAAGTGATAAGGAGGGTATGTTAACTTTGTCATTCCGTGTGTAACGCCAAGAAAGAATCATCGATTTAGCTCTGTCTGTCTGTCTAAAATGTGGCCTAAGTTTTTGCCATAATCCTGAAACTATAACCTATTTAAAACCAGCAAAACCGGTTTAGTTTATTAAAAGATATAGACCGATATCTGAGACAATCTCTAAGCTCAATTGAAGAACTTTTGTAAAAATGTCAATTAAAAGTCCATGAATTAGATATCTTGCCATAATAAGAGTCTCTGTATACTTCATTATCATTCCAAAACTATCAAAATCGATTCAGTTGGAAAAAAGTTATAGCAAAAATATAACTAATTTTATGACTCCTTATGTGTTCTTGTGTTTTATTTACGAACAACGTTTACATTACGTATACGTTTGTGAGTGTGTATGTACGAAATATAACATATTTACTTCACACGCATTTGTGGTGAAGGATATTGAAGATTCGGCATAAACCAATTAAATATTCTCACTTGTTATTGTTTAAAAAAATAATGCGATAAATAAAATTTTATTTATCGCATTATTTTTCTCTTTCCATTTCATTCTGCTGTTCTTGTTGTACTCCTTAACTGATGATTCATTAGGACAATGAAATGAATTTGCTATTATCCTTGTTATCCTTGATAGATATAAATAATTTCTAGTTCGGAGTTTAATAAAATAGACGTGTATCTCCTAAACATAATGTTGTAGATAAATATTAAATTCACCTTATTACAGCAAAATAATGAAAATTACGTAAACAAATAGCAACAACTTAATAACGAGAAAAGAACTTGAATAGTAAAGTGAATTTATGGCAGTCAACATATGTTTTACATAAATATTAAATATTTCAGGGTGTGACTCCTCTAAAGTTAATGAACTTTAAGGAATTATGTTGCCGAAAAGGTGTGTTTTGGAATATTTTTCGAATTATAAATTAAACATTTAATTTCCAAATTAAGGGAAATTTGTAAAACTTTTTTGGAGTTAATAGAAATTTAAGATACATTTTTGAATTGAAGTAAATTTATGAAAAATTTTTGATTTTAAATACGTTTACGATAAAATATATAAGAATCGGTTGAAATTTAAAAAAAATTCTTTCCAATTAAAGGAAATTTAAAGGTTTTTTGTTTTGCATTAAAGGGAATTTTTCACAAATTTTCGAATTAAAGAAAATAAAGTATAATTTGATGATTTAAAAGAAATGTTCGAATTTGAAGAAATTTAAAATATATTTTCGAATTAAAGGAAATTTTGTGAATGATTTTCAAATCAAAAGAAATTTATGAAAAAATTTTCGTTAAAAAAAAAAACCAATTGAAGAAAATTTATGAATGAAAGAAATTTTCGAACATAAGAAAATTTACTGTAAATTTTCGAACTAAAGAGAATTCACTATATATTTTTGAATTTAAGAAATTTGAGAAAAATTTTCGAATTGAAGGAATTTTTTTTAAATCTTTGAACTAAAGAAAATTTGAAAAAAATTTCCAACTAAAAATAATTAATAATAAAATTTCGAACTAAAAAATTCTCTTAATAAACTTTCGAAATAAAGAAAATTTACTATAAATTTTCAAATAAAAGAAAAATTCAAATAAATTATCAAATTAGAGAAAATTTTAAAAAAAATGAAAAGCAAATTAAAACAATTTAAGGAAAATTTCTTTAAATTAATATAATTTTGAACTAAAAAAATATTATTCACCGATTTAATGTTTTAATTTAGAATAAAAAACTCTTTGATAAAAATTCACGATTTACAAAGGATTGAACAATTTCGCATTTAAGGAAAATATTCTGTAAATTTAGAATTTATAGAAAATTTCAATTAATTTTTAGAAATTTATAGAAAATTTTCGATAAATCACGAATTTATAGAAAAATTTTGACACGAATTCATATAAAATTTTCGATAAATTCTCAATTTATAGAAAATTTTCGTTAAATTCTCTATTTATAGAAAATTTTCGTTAAATTCTCGATTTATAGAAAATTTTCGTTAAATTCTCGATTTATAGAAAATTTTCGATAAATTCTCGATTTATAGAAAATTTTCGATAAATTCTCGATTTATAGAAAATTTTCGATAAATTCTCGATTTATAGAAAATTTTCGATAAATTCTCGATTTATAGAAAATTTTCGATAAATTTTCGATTTATGTAAAATTTTCGATAAATTTTCGATTTATAGAAAATTTTTGATAAATTCTCGATTTATAGAAAATTTTCGATAAATTCTCGATTTATAGAAAATTTTCGATAAATCACGAATTTATAGAAACTTTTCGATAAATCACGAATTTATAGAAACTTTTCGATAAATCACGAATTTATAGAAACTTTTCGATAAATCACGAATTTATAAAAACTTTTCGATAAATCACGAATTTATAGAAACTTTTCGATAAATCACGAATTTTTAGAAACTTTTCGATTAATCACGAATTTCTAGAAAATTTTCGATAAATCATGAATTTATAGAAAATTTTCGATAAAACACGAATTTATAGAAAATTTTCTATAAATCAAGAATTTATCGATAAATTCTCGATTTGTAGAAAATTTTCGAGAAATCAAGATTTATCGATAAATTCTCGATTTATAGAAAATTTTCGATAAAAAACTCGATTTTTAGAAAATTTTTGATGAATTCTCGATTTATAGAAAATGCTCGATAAATTCTCGATTAACAATTCTTTTTATAAAAAAAAATTCGATAATTTTTTTATAAAAAAGTTTTTTATTGTTTTTTTTTATAGAAAATTTTGGTTAATTTTGTTTTTAATAAACATTTTCGATAAATTTACAATTTATGGGAAAATCTCTTTAAAAAAAGTTTTTGGTAAAATCACTCACAATTCTATGTTTTATATTTTGGTATAAATTGAGGTTATATTATTCTTTTGATGTAATTAATTATTCCATGTTCAAGTTGTGTTAATGTATAAAATACACTGTACTAAAATTCCAGATTATTTGTCTTAACATTTGCTTCTTCACTAACATGTGTTACAAATATCTTAATAAATTATATGAAACTTTTTTTCTTCACACAGAAAAAGTGCAATATTTCAAATAGTTTTCGATATTCTTATTACAAATAGGAAACTTAATAAGAAGCGCAATGGGCCTTGGCCCTTTTATCACAATTTAATAACAAATTGTTGCCATCAGATACAAACAAATTTTCTAACTTACTGATTTATTCATGAATTAACACTTAAACGGCAGTAACAGGAGCAAACAAATATGTGTAATATAAGTCCTTAACAGAGGAACGTTTATGTCTTTTTTTTTTTGAGGTTTTCAAATTGACTTATTATTTTTTTGGGCCATAAAGTAAATACTCGTATTTACAACAGCAATCACTCACTCACTTATATACAAACCATCAGTCATTCACTCACTGCCACAATCACTATTAAACACTCATACATACTCAAAAACAGTTTACTTTATATATATAAAAAAAAAAAACAGAAAATACCACTACAAAGAAAGACGTAATAAGGGCGGCAGAAGAGAACGTGGAAAATTATAAAGTCTGCTGGTTTTATCAAATCGTTTACAAGTTTCCTCATTTATATTTAAAAAGTGAGAATAAATGACTCTCTTACCAGTTTTTATTAAATTATTCATAGAAATAATATTAAAGAGACTTTTTATTTTAATGAATTTTATTTTTCGTAATTTTTGTCAAATTTCAAGAAATTTTAATTTTAAATATTTTTGTCTGTAATAAGAATGAATCCTCTCCCCCAAAAACAAAATCTTAGATCAACTTCCTTTTATTATCCATAGTCTATATTATTAAACAGTAACGGAAGAATTTGTAAGTTGATAGAAAACCTGGTTCGGGTAGAAGGACTGGTTCGCATAAAGTTTCTAAAGCCAAAACTATAGAACATCTTTTCAAATGTGTGGTATAAGAACATTAATGTAGTACTTTAAAAAAGGGAGCCAAATTCTGCAAGCCGCACAGAACTAAGTCCAGTAGAGAGATATTTAACAAAAGCTTAATATCTCTCCACTGGACTTAGTTCTGTGCGGCTTGGAGAATTTGGCTCTCTTTTTTTAAAACTACATTATTGTTCTTATAAACAAGCGAATTTAAATGGACAAATAAAAAAACGAAGATGGAATATTTGTACGAGCAAAGCAACGGGAAGCACTATAAAAACATTAATTCAAAGATTTTCGAAAAAGGTTCAAAACTTAATCACTAAAATTATAATAAAAATTTTAATTAAATAAAAAAATAATGTATGTTTAATAGTTTCATTTTTATTAACGTGTATGTATGTTAAGAATTTTTTGATCTCACTCCTTAAGCTAGTCTAACTATAAACTAATCAATAGTCACAACTATAAACAAGTCTATAGTCACAACTATAAACTGGTCCGTATTCATTATAAACTAGTCTATAGTCACTACTATAAACTAGTATTTGTCACTACTATAAACGAGTCTTTAGTTTTGTCTATAAACAATTCTATTGTCTCAACTTTAAACTTGTCTATGATTTAGAATATAGGCAAGTCTATAATCTCGACTATAAACCAGTCTATATTTTCGACCACTATTATCTATAAACTAGTCTAAAGTTTAAATTTTTATTATAAATATTCAATTAAATTTCCGAAGGTAACGTTCCCCTTCAAAAATATTTCAATATGATAATTAAATTAATATACAATTTTCTGTAATAAATTTCTATTTATTTTTTCATTCTCCACATTTTCTTATAATTATAGTCTTATTAGGAAAATTAAATAAGGAAAAATATAAATATACGCATTAAAATGACTTCCTTATATATTTACTAAAATCTATAAATTATTCATGAAATTTTAGCTTAATTTGACTGAAACTTGTCCCAATTCTTAAAACCGCCACATAAATACCAATTTGAAGGGAGACCTAAAAACAGGAGAAAGTGAAAAGTCGAAAGAAGGAAAATACCACAAATAAATAAATAAAAGATAGAGAAAATATATGTTTAGAAATTTTATTTAAAATATTTATGTAGCAATTAAGACCAAAATGTAACACGCCACAATTATCAATAATAGAGAAAAGGAATTTTAATTGAAAATAAGTGATAACAAGCGATGGAAAGAGAGAATATAAAAAAATAATTTGATTGTCATGTCAAAAAGGAGAGCAGAGGTTTTAAAATTTAACCCATAAATAAATAAATATTTTCCATGGTTAAATATCGGTCTCAAGATTTTCATTTTTTTAATTATAAAATTTTACAGGTTTTTCACTTCCAGTACAAAGAGTTTTTCTGAACTTCCTGATAGAAAAGTTTAGATTGAACACAAATCAAAAACCATTACAAATATAAACTTGTATATAGCTTCGCCCATTATCATGCTATACGCTCTACTATAAACTATATAGAAGTGTTTATAACAATTTAAATCTCCACTATAAACTGGTTTGTAGTGTCAACTATCAACTTGTCCGCAGTTCTAACTATAAACATGCCAAAGTGTCAGCTATAAATTAGATTAATAAGTCTAAGTAACCTCTGACACCTCTGAAATTTCTCAATAACACATACATATTTGGCCTTTGTAATTTGTGTTCTCGATGCAAAATTTTAAATAGTGGAAGAATCATATTACAATCGCTTTTTTTCTCCGTCTTGCTTTTCAGGACCATCGTCTTTGATCAAACAATTTTTCTATCAAACCATCAAGGAGGAAAATCCTGCAAGGCAGCACAAGGACTCATTGATATATTTATGAAAAGACTACTTTATTTCAGGAAATTGGCATACATTTCTATCTTCTATTTTGTAATTTTTCTATTATCTATTATGCGGGAATCACAAGAAGACCTTTCGTTCCACTTTCGTTCCAAAACGATATTAATACCTTGTATTATCATGCGTTTGACTGCTTTTGCGTCCTATATTTTTCTTCAACATTCCCCATAACATTTGCAACATACAAGTTGCGAAAAATCTGTCAGAACACTCGTTTTGTCATCCATTAATATTTTTTAGAAAACTTTTTTTCAATTTCCGTGTTCTGTTTTAGGTCATTAATTTTTTGGCAGCTTTCTGAACCTTGTTTGTTTTTCAACCTGCATTAGCTTCAATATTTCATACCAAATGGTCCTAACAATTGGATATATATTCCGGAACAACCCGACAACCAATCGCCCAAAGATTTTCAACTCAGCAAGTAGTTTTTTTCCTTGGAAAGAAACTCCATCAACGACTGTTACAACAACAGAAACCTCTCCTCAACAACACCTTCAGGTTGTTGTTCTTTTCAAAAGTGTTCAAAAATAGATGTCAGTGGAATCTCTATTAGGGTTCGCTTATCTCTACACTGAGCAAACCGGACTGCAGAAGTCCTTTTGAAAATTCGTCTATTTTTTTGGTTTTAGAAACATCATTTGGACCATTTCTACTACCTGTATCAGGTAACGTAAATATCGGTACAGTTTAATAATACTGGAATCAGTTTGAGGGCTGTCCTTTGAATACTTGACCAACTTTTTGTAGGACCAAATTGGGTTTTGTTGAAAATATTTAACAATTCTAGTTCGCAATTTTTTCTGGTCACTAATTTTAATCAGATTAACAATATATGCATTTGTTTGACATTAAAAGTCATAAAAAAGGTAAATTAATCAAAATGGGCCAAATAATACTTGAGTTAAAAATTTTACTGTATAACGTGGGTTAGAAATTTTTCGATCTCACTCCCTATACCGTAAATATTACAGATTCTGCCAAATATTGTATTTTATCTTTTTTATAAATCCAAATTTGTTGAATCCATTCAGAATTTCTCTAGTCAAATTCAGATATTTTCCATGCCACTGTTTTCCATCAAAAAAATTTAAAATTTAAAAATATGTTGCAACATTTGAACACAATAATTTATTCATGATTTAATCAATATTTTTTTTTTGGTAAATAAATTTTATTTTATTTATAAATATTTATAAATAAACAATTAAACAGGATGAATATTTAACACTTTTTTCTATTTTACTTTTAATATTTAAATTACAAAATTTATTTGAAGTCAACTGAAAAACAAATGCAACTTTATTTTAATTTTTATTTCATTATAAATGCAAATTTATAAAATAGAAAATAACTTTAATCATGGTCAGATGTCATATAAATTACAGACATTTAAAATTCTGTTCCACTTTTCATAGAATAAAAAACACATACACACACAAACACGCAATGAAAAAGTACTTTTATAAATCAACAATTTAAATATTTATAATTTTTGTTCTCCTCAAGGATTAAAATACAAATAAGAGAGATGAAAACTATAATAAAGGAAATTGCAAACTCTTAGATGCCATCAAAAGATAATGAATGCACTTTTTTGAAAATAGAAATTTCTCTTAAGGGGATTTAAAGGATCAATTAAAATTAGTAAAATATAAATACTAGAAAATATCATAAATGATTGATTTCCTTTTATTTTTATTAACAAAATTTTTGTCCTAAAATTTTGTGTCTAAAAATAGATTCCTTTTCATTAATTAAAGTCATTTCTAAGGCCTAAAAATAAAAATACAACACTAAAACATGAGTATTCAATCAAATAAATTATTTATAATTATTGATAAGATTTGCTATGTTTTAACACACACATGCCCACACACATCTTTACATACATTCATTCCTTCCTCGCATTACAAACAGTTAAATAACTGTTCAGGTCACACATAGAAGCAAATCTTGTTAATCTCTCTTTAGTAAAAAAAATTTGTTGCATGCGTCACGCACTTCACGTATTAGTATTGTTATTTGTCGGTATATATGTGTGTGTGTTTGTGTTTTATAATTTTTCCTTTAATTCATATATCAAATATAAGAAGGTCAATTCCGACAACTTATTATATTCGCTTTTGAAATTCCTTAAATGAAGGACATCATATTTTTATTTGCTTGATCGCAGGAGAAACGAGGTGTATTTGTAATAATTACTTACAATTTTGAAAAATAAAGTTGATTTCATGGATATAAATAATAATTGAAGATAATTGAAGTCAAAATGTAATTTCAGCGTTAATATCTCAATAACTAGAATTTTTATTGTTTTTTAAAGATTAGAGACTTATGGCTTTTTTACTCAGCTCAGTGAAATTTTGATGTGGCATAATTTGTTCTCAAATAAGATATTTTTTGTGGTCCTTAGTATCTTTAAAACTAAATATTCAAAGTAGGGTTACAATGGTAGTACAGGTGCGTCCAAACTATCAAGTAGGGTCCAATATACCCGCTTTAACAAAACCCATTCACCTTCCAAGAATAGTGGCAACTAGAGATTTATTAGGTTTATAGAGCTAGATCCGTCCATATCTCAGAAGTTCTTCAAGCCTTTTCCCTGACAAAACACCGTTATCGCCTTATACATAGCCTCAGTGACCATTGATTTCAGATGTCAATTTCGACATGTCCTTACGATTATGGTGTATGAGTAGTTTTGTTTATGACATAAGTAGATCTGAACTCTTTATTGTGTATCTCTTAACATCTTCGCTGGGATAAATATAGAAAGTGTTTTGGCACTGGTTTACCTGAGAGACCCAGGTGGAGTTTAGATAGATTCCGCATTTGATATATCAAATTCTTAATCTTTTTGTGGCTAATCAGCAGCTTGTCCATTACCAAAATAGTCTGTGTGCAGGGACCATATTAAGGCAATGACAGTCAGCCTGTGCCTAAAAATATTTCCTTCAGTCGGAAGTCTAAAGAAAGTGAAGGAAGAAAATATTCCAATTTAAATTGGAATCATCAGTCTCCTTGGGATAACTTCTATGCCACTCATTCTTGATTGGATGTAGAATTTCAAACTTTCAGAGTCTCTAAAAGACTGGTACGTAACGCATCTATAATTTCATATACGATAATATTTGGCACCTTGTGTAGATGATTTACGTACAACATACAGAATGAGTTCCTAATATTTGCCAGAGTGAGGTTTTGCAACTAGAAATCTTGGACTTTGTGTTAATTTTAGTTTTACTTGGATTAACTTCCAAAATATACTGAAAAGAACCCAACTCCTGATCATAATGTCGTTCACCACATTCACAATATAAGTTTTTCCAACACATTGTCTGGGGAAAATAAACGCATGTACCCTTAGGAAGTAATGCTCTAAATATGGAACTTCATAATCAAATTTCTTAACATATATATCGCAAAAGATGTTCAAAATTGTTTCCCCTTGGAAAAGTTCACCTATTTAAATTGTTTAAATTGTTGTTGTGAGAAGGAGCCTGGTACCATTTTTTAACGTAAATTTTGAAACGTTCCTAATCCTGATGAGATGTTTTGAGTAATTTAATAGAAAACCTGAGATTCTTTAAGTTTAAATAATTTTAGAATTTATTATGAAACATTTTTAAAAGGGAACAAGCAATTTTGAGGAAAATTCAGATATTTCTGAAATCATACATTTCTGAAATATGAAATTTTCGGAGATATCAACAAGAAGATAGAAGATTTGGGAGACTTAATTATTAACAATGAGATTTACGATGAATTATCCTCACTGACTATATAATTAACCCGCTGGACGATACGGTAAAAATCAAATCTTTTCCATGAAGACAAATTAATAGACTACAAATAGAACCCTAGAGGATCTAGCTGATATCGTGCTAGAGAATTTTATCAGTTTTATAATACGGAAATGGTATTAACCTCCTTCTTCGAGTGAATTGTTTTGATTACAGACTTCTTATTCAATAGATATATTGATTTCATCTATTTTCAGATTTTTTCTTTACGCTTTAGTTTCTTTTTTACTTTTATTTCTTTCTACTTCATTCTTTCCACGTGGAGATGTTACTGACCCCTCTAAACATGCTTTAACCACAATGAGACATAAACAAAATTTAATGCAAAAAGATTGTTTGATAATATTATTTTCGATATCAGTCTACAAATTTCCATTGGCTTATCGGATCCATAGAAAATTTCATTGCAAATTTAATGTTCGAATGCTGCACATTTTTTGGACATGAAGTTATGGGAGCTAAATTTACGATGCATCAGATATAAGACAAATGAAAATTTGAATCTAATTTTTGGTATAAAAATCTATTATTTCTGACAGATTTTTTTAAAGAAATATTAATGCAAAGGAAAGTTTCCTTCCAATTTGTAAAAGGAACTCTGCAGCTGATCCAGTTACGAAAGCATGCTGATGCATCAGGAGAAACATCACATTTTGTTTAGGAACTAAGTTATGGAAACTTAATAAAATATTTCAAAATTAGTCCGTAACTTCTGATTGACTGGATGGAATTAAATAAGATTTTCTAACGATATAGAAAAGGATTTTTTAAAGGAAAACAATGCCATATTGTTTTAGGAAGAAGTTAAAGAGGCTTAAATTAAAGTACATCTGTGATTTGCGAATTTAAATTTATATCGAAATTTTTTATTTTTCATATTATTCTGAACAATGTCTTTTATTTAAGAACAACATTTTTCATATTTTTTATAGAACGAAAAATATAAAATATATAATTTATATTTTTTTAGACAAACAATGTCTATATTATCCTCGGAGTACTTATTTTTGTTAACTTCAAAGAAAAATATTCTTTTAAACTTATAAACATAAAGTGGTTTTTGAAGATTTATTAAAAAGACTCAAAGAATTCTAATTAGTTTTCAAAATTAAAAACTCTAATTCAATTCCTTAATTTTTTAAAAATTTCCTTAAATATTTTATTTAAGAAAAAAAAACTTAATGAAAAATTGAATCAACTTCAAGTATTTTTTTATTTTCTAAAAATATATACAATTTTAAAAAGCAGTTTTTTTCCTTTTTCTTTTGTAATTAATAACAATATTTTCATCATAATTTTTCAAAAAATTATAATTATTAAATACCTTCCTTTTCCACAGATGCTCAAAATTATAATCCTTTTTAATAACTTTTCCATATTGTCCTTTTTTAATACAAAAATACCCTTTACATTATTTAAAATTAAAAAAACAACAGATTTAACAGGAAACGGTCTTTTGTTACAAAAAGAATAATAATTCCAGTTAAGAGAATAACAGGACTCTTCAGAAAAAGGAGTTTCAGTTTGTCATTCCTTTTTTCATAAATCCAAAATTATAACAATATGAGAACCTTAAACAGTCAAATAAAATTGTTAGTCATTGTTATTATAGTTTAAATGACACAAATAAAAATATGTGTTACACATATACATACAAACAAATATAAATATATTTTCAAATATAATGATATCTGAGTAAGAACACTAAAGTTCATTGCTACTAACTGATAAAAACTGATAAAAAAGAAATGCGAAAAAAACAAGAGAAACATAAAAAGTCATTGAAATACACGTAGAGAAAAAATATGGTTGTAGTAACTATAATCGAAAGGCAACATATTATGGTCATCTAATATAGTTGTCGCTCGAACAAACAAAATATGATTTGAACCACCACAAAATATGGTTGTCCTATAACCATAACGCATGTTGTTTACCATATTATGGTTGCAATACAACAAAATGTAGTTTCTATACAGCCATATTATTGTTGTGAATACTGACACACTCATGAGTTGACCATAATATAGTTGTGAGACAACAAAGTATGGTTGTGGTACAACAAAATTTAGTTTTCCACAACAAAATATGGTAACGCTATAGTTTGGTTGTAAATGAGCTTTTGTCAACAATAATATTTTGTTCAATTGAACATATTTCTAAATATATTGTGATCAACATATTATTGTTAATTAATTGACAATAATTTTATTGTAGCTACATTATTATTCTTAAACTAAATTTAATTCAATAAATGACATGTTGGCCACCACAATAAATGTTTTTCACGAAAAATGTTTTGCGATGAACACATTGGATTAATGACTTTTCTCTGAGTGTACAAACAGACAATAAATACGAAAGAAGAGAAAACTAAATAATTGAATGAAGGAGAAAACCCAAGAAAGAATTAAATGATTTTCAAATAAAAGTCACGTGCTATGTTAAGAAAAAAATTATAAAAATAATAAAATAAATATTAATATTCATTTATAAAGGAAAAAGATGAACTTACGCGGCTGCTAAAGAGCTAATATTTAGCTGAGGAAAAAATATAATTTCAAATATTAAATTTTTTTATAATATTTCCGTTAAGAATTTTTCACAAGGATTTAAGCAATATTTTCACAATTTTATTTATTTTATTTTTTTATTTATTTTATTTTATATGGAAATTTGCATTTTTAATTTTTTTAAATATTTGTTTATATAAAATAAGATTTTTTTTCACTTTTTAGTAAATTTTCATATTTTTCGTAAGGCGTATACTTAATATTTTCTCATAATTTTTTTATAGCCATTAAGTATACGCTCTCAAACACCAAAATATTTTTCACTAATATATAACTCAATATTTATAATGGTAATCTTATCATACACCACACTCACGTCTTAACGTATTACTATGCGTATTTGTTAAGTCAAAGACCTTTTACGTTTAAAGTCTTCTATAAACTGAATATTTGTTAAAACTCCTTAAGGATTCATAAGTTTAAAAGTCAATACAGAAATAAAAACAATTCACATGATTTTAATAACAGTTCTCTTTCATTTAACATTTAGTATGTTAACTGAAAGAGAAAGTAATTGTCTGTTATAGTAACACTCTTTTTTCTCTCAAAATTTACATTAAAGAGAAAAGTAAGTTACCTTTAACAAGTAAAAATAAAATTTTAAGTATTCATTAATGTCTACCAATACATTTACATTTTTATACTATAAATGGCATGAACATGCATCAACTGCAGTTGGGAAAAAGGGCGTTTGCATTACTACTTAGTCCCTAGGCCGCTTTTAATATCCCTTAATCCACAACTCTTGAAGGATTTATAAAAAAAAACAGTTTAATAGTAACAGTTTTAAAAGGATTTTCACTATCATTTAACAGCAACATTTTAAAAATCTAGTTCAAAAAATTTGTCAACAATTAAAATTTTTACAGCAAAATTACATTTTTAGTGAAAAATTAAATTTTTTGTGAAAAATTAAATTTTTGTGAAAAATTAAATTTTTTGTGAAAAATTCAATTTTTTGTGAAAAATTCAATTTTTTGTGAAAAATTCAATTTTTAGTTAAAAATTCAATTTTTAGTGAAAAATTCAATTTTTAGTTAAAAATTCAATTTTTAGTGAAAAATTCAATTTTTAGTGAAAAATTCAATTTTTTGCGAAAAATTCAATTTTTAGTGAAAAATTCAATTTTTAGTGAAAAATTCAATTTTTAGTGAAAAATTCAATTTTTAGTGAAAAATTCAATTTTTAGTGAAAAATTCAATTTTTAGTGAAAAATTCAATTTTTAGTGAAAAATTCAATTTTTTGCGAAAAATTCAATTTTTAGTGAAAAATTCAATTTTTAGTGAAAAATTCAATTTTTAGTGACAAATTCAATTTTTAGTGAAAAATTCAATTTTTAGTGACAAATTCAATTTTTAGTGACAAATTCAATTTTTAGTGAAAATTTCAATTTTTTGTGAAAAATTCAATTTTTTGTGAAAATTTCAATTTTTTGCGAAAAATTAAATTTTTTGTGAAAAATTCAATTTTTTGTGAAAAATTCAATTTTTTGTGAAAAATTCAATTTTTTGTGAAAAATTCAATTTTTTGTGAAAAATTCAATTTTTTGTGAAAAATTCAATTTTTTGTGAAAAATTCAATTTTTTGTGAAAAATTCAATTTTTTGTGAAAAATTCAATTCTTTGTGAAAAATTCAATTTTTTGTGAAAAATTCAATTTTTTGTGAAAAATTCAATTTTTTGTGAAAAATTCAATTTTTAGTGAAGAATTTTGAACATTTTTATTTTATCTCAATTTATTTCAACTGCATACTTTAAAATAAAGGAGCTTAATGAGTTCATTTTATTATTATTATTTTTTTTTTATTATTCCTTCCAAACATGATTATTCATGTTTAAGTGTTTCAACATCCTCTTAAAAAAATGAATCTTAAATTCTTCAGGATTCTAAAATTTGTCTAATGTTTCTCTTCTGTTTTTATTTGATGTTTTAACAATTTATATCTGTTAGTTTTCTATTTATTTATTAGATTTTATTGTTGCTGTCATTCGGAAAAGAAATGTTGTTTTTGTTATTGTATGTGTTTAACTAACAACAATTTTCGAATGTAAAGTATTTATGACAAGATGATAAATTACAATACAACCACAATCTCCTAAACACACATATACTGTTTTTTATTATGCATAAGATACAAGATATAAGAACTTTTATACAAGTGTGTAGTCGTATGTTTAGCTTAAAGTTTGTTTGCTTGATTGTTTGCTTGTCTGTATATGTGTTAATGAATGATGAATATCCTGTTTCCTACTTTCTTTGTTTTTGTGTTTATTTTTTCTTCTGTTTATAACACTACAGCTGGGTGTTTATATGAGTTTGAGTTGAAGTATTCGATAGATACATATGTGTATCTGTTATAATAAATATCTTGTTTTATTTAGAACCTATAAAATCTTATAAAATACGCACTTGATTTTTTTCATACTTAAGTAGATAAATAATAATGTGTATTGGCATTATAAAATATATATATGTATATGTATATGTATATGTATATGTATATGTATATGTATATGTATATGTATATGTATATGTGAATAAAAAAATAAAAATTAATCTTATTTTATTTTCTTTACATAATTTACATATACAATAATAAGAAGTGACATGTAGTAAATGTGTTTGTAACACTAAAGAGTATTTTAATTTAAGTCTGTTAAATTTTAAGAATTTCAAGAGATTTGTTTTCTGGTTTGAATTTACTTAAATAAATTTAAAGTTTGAGATAATTAAATTTGATTGTAATATTGATAAGAATTGGGTATACAAATTAAAATTGGGTATACAAAAATAAAAGTTACCGAAAAGTGGCGACCTGCAAATGTGTAATAAGTGGAAAGAACTTACTCAGCTAAACAAAATATACAAGATATTGGCAGTCATCATTAAAAAATATTCAAAGTTAAATTGAGATAAATTTACGGGATAAATAGGCCAAACAGGATTTGCATAGATCAAGCTAACAATCTACGCATTAATTTGGAAAAGTCACTTGAATGGCGTATTCGCCTGTTCATACTATTTATAAATTGCAAGAAAGGCTTTGACACCATCAGACAAACTATCATACGGAAAGTATTGAAAGCTATAGACGAGGATGCTGAACTCTCAGTTCTTCACAACGGCAATATCAGTTAACCATTTCAAATAAATTCGGCACAGTGTTTCAAATCAAAAATGAAATGGTAAAAAATCTGTAACTTCTGAACATCTAGTCCAATTTCAATGAAATTGGACTAGAAGTGTAGGCGAGTAAAAAGTATTGAAAACGATTCAGATTTCTTATATCTAAACGAATTTTAAAGATTTTTATATGAGTGGATTTTCGTTCGCGGAGAAATGCCTTTGGACTTGTTTTAGCATAAAAATTCGTCAAGATCTATCAAAAAGTAAAATTTTAAACTTTTGAAACTGAATATCTCATAACAATATTCTGCTACAATAACATCAACAAGGATCCAAGGAACAAACAAGGAATCCATAGTAACACAGTAACGTAGAAAACGGAGATGGATCTGCCATACTATCGGAAAACACCTGGAAAGTATAATCAAAATGGCGCTTGATTGGAATCATCAAGGTTGAAAAAGTAGTAGCGGGTCAAGAAATACTTGGAAAAGTTCGACACTTCACGATCTTAGACAACGCAATCATACATGGGCAGACACACGGGCAACTACAGCAAACCGTGCTTTGTGAAATCCAAATGCTTTGTAGAACCCATATGCCTCCAAGAGGGTAATGAAAAAAACGGGAAAGATGTTTTTCTCTAGATTGTCTTAGTTTCTGCAATAAGATTTGCTCCAACCAACAGGTTCTAAGATGATTCGACTTTGATTCTTGCTAATCGTTATTATTCCTACTTCTTCCCCATCTTGGCAGAGACACTACCTTACCTTCTTGTGATGTTGTTCTTCTTCCTAGAGGGATGGATTGAATGGATTTTATTGAAAGAATTAAACTACGAAACGGATGCGAAAAACCATGATGAAGGATTTTTGTCATTTTGTCTTCCAATAGTAGATAAGCCTTGTAGACCCTACACCACGTCTCCATCCACGATTGGAATTATAGAAAACATTTTCAAAAGATCTCCCTATATATTCGGTAGAAAAGCAGCCCGGTTAGCTCAATGCTTGTTTTAGTTGGAACAAAAAGTTAAAGCAAATGTAGGTTGAAAAGCGTACAAGGCTCAAAAAGTTTCTAACAGTAACTTAAAGTCAAGTTTTATAAGAAGTTATTTTTCCTTTTATGCTGAAGAAAAGTTTTGAGGCCAAAATCAGTCAAAACCTTCAAATTTATTACGAGAAGCTCTAAAAATACCGAAATTTACGAGGAATATTTACAAAAATATTTTTGGCTCACTTGATATCCTGTCACTATGGTAAGCTCAGTCCTTATGACCACAAATATACAAATTTGATGCTTTCAAATTTTAATCAAAACTATAAGAAACTAAAATGATCTTCCAGATCGCTTTGCTAAAAACATCCAAAATTTGTACAAAATTCTTTCAGACTCATATTATTTTTTATCACTTTCAAATGAATTACAATTCAGGGAAAATTCGTCACATATAAAATGCCTGAAAACTACTTTAATGATAACAACGATGGCAGGAGATACAAATCACAATTATAATTTTTGTACCTCTTTCTCTATTTCATACGTAAAGAGAAAAAGAGAGATAATAATAAAATTATTATTTCTAATTTCAATTTCACATCGTTTATTAAAAATAATGATAATATTAGTATCCCCTCAAAGTATCCCCTCAAAGTATCGCATCTTTAATATCCCTACAAAGTCTGTTAACAGTAAGTAAAATGAAATTATTATACATTTTAAGTTGTAAAAGAAAGAAAGAAAGAAGAAAATATGTGTAGACAACATTACATACAATCTTAGCAACTAAAAGGAACACGAATACATAGAAAATTTCATAATTGAATAAAAGCCTAAAGAAACTTTTTAAGTACAACAAATATTTATAAATATTCTGGAGAATTCCTTCCATCGAATACCTTGTAGACATGACAGACAGACAGTTAGATAATAAATGACAAGCTAAATGACTCCCACATGGAAAATTATATATTTCTAAAGGACAACAAGAAAAAGAGAGAGTAAAAGAAAAAAAATAAAATCAATTGCAAGATGTGAAGCCAAATGAGCGTGATTTGTTGCTTTGACGTTACCAAGTGACTCAGGATGCATTAAAAGTTACGTCGAGAAATAAATAAATTATAAAAGTGAAAAAACAGATAATTAAAAATAGAAAATATTTATTAAAAGGGAAGAAAAGAAAACAAATAATTAACACAAAATATTATGTAAAGAACCCACATTAGACTGTATACTGGGGTATAGAAAAGAATCTTAAATACATATAGGAAAAAAATATAGAACTGAACTAGAAATGAATTGGAATTGAACTGGAAATGAACTGGAATTGAACTTGAACTGAACTAAAACTAAAACTGAATTTGAACTAAACTAAAACTGAACTAGAATTGAACTAAAACTGAACTTGAACTAAATTAAAACTGAACTAGAACTGAACTAAAACTGAACTAGAATTGAACTAAAACTGAACTTGAACTGAACTAGAATTAAACTAGAATTGAACTAAACTAAACTAAACTGAAACTGAACTAGAACTGAACTAAAACTGAACTTGAACTGAACTTAAACTGAACTTTAACTAAACTAGAACTGAACTAGAACTAAAATAAAACTGAAGTAGAACTGAACTAGAACTAAACTAAAACTGAACTAGAACTAAACTAGAACTGAACTAGAACTTAACCAGAACTTGAACTAAATTTGAACTGAACTTGAACTGTACTATAATAGAACTAGAACTGAACAAGAACTGATCTGTAACTGAACTAGAACTGAACTAGAATTGAACTAGAACTGAACTGAAACTGAACTAGAACTGAACTAGAACTGAATTGAAACTGAACTAGAAATAAACTGAAATTGAGAAAGTAAGAAAAAGTAGAAAGTAGAGCTGAACTGAAACTGAAATAAAACTGAACTAGAACTGAACTGAAATTGAACTAGAGCTGAATTAGAACTAAACTGGAACTGAACTAGAACTTAACCTAAACTGCACTGGAACTAAACCAAAACTGAAACAGAATCTAAATGAGAATTTGAACTAAAAATTACAACTGAAATAGAAATTCAAATTCAACAGTTCTTGTAAATATATTATTTATACAGTCTAGACTATAATATAAATTATACTTGACTGGACTATATTTTCTAACTCTAGCATAAACTATAATCAGGACTAAAATACAAACTTTGCTTTACTAAAAGCTGTAGTCAAGAGAATAGTAAAAACGTAGTCTGGATTATGGTATAAACTATAATCTGGACTGTAGTATAAACATAAGTCTGGACAGAAGTATACAGTAAACTATAGTCCGGACTATATTATATACAGGACTTATTGTTAACTACATACGAGGCTACAAAAGTTATATTTGAGCTTTAAACTAAAGCTTTAGTTCAGGCTATTTATTACAACTACAATCAACTTCGAAGCTTTACAAAGCTTCTTTTGATATGAACAATTTCCAAAAGCTTTTAATCAATTATTCTTCTTCTGCCGTAATAAGAATAAAATGGAGCTAAATTGTATTTAAATTTTTTCTTTATGTGTTTGTTAACGTTATACATTTTGACAGTTAAACAAATGACAATTCCGAAAAAAAAACAAATTTTCAACCAAATTACACTTAAATAACTACAAAAAATATTATTTTAAAGAGAAAAAACAACCAAACAAAAGAAGACATTTGTAATATTAACAACAGGATGCAAAACAAACACACACGAAATATCAAAATGTTGAATGGTCTTTTGAAAAAGAATTCAAAAGAAGAAGAAAAAGAGAGAGAGAGAGAAAAAAACATCCTTTTTTTACTTGTTCTGAAAAAATTACCATGGAAAGAGCAAATAATAAACAACAATAAAAAAATGGATGAAAAAAGGAAACAAAAACAATGCATTAAGATGCGAATCATTATGAGAAGAAAAACGAATCTCCTGCTGAACTAAAGTGAAAATAAAAGTGAAACTGAGTGTGGAGACACAATGAAATATTTCGACATTAACCTTGCAGATTTTTCCTTTAAGGATTATCAACGATGATGATGATGAGGACGAAGAAGATGAAGACTAATATCAGTATTATCATTATAATAGAACTTAATAGGGAATAGAAAATAAGATAATGAAAGAAAACAAAACAAGAAAAGAAAAATAGAAAACAAAATTTAGTAATTTGGCATTTAATTTAATAATAGAAACACTTAAGTATTTATACATTTTCTTAAAGAACGGGGAAGGGAGAAGGGAGAAGGAGGGGAGGATTTAAACAAAGTAATATTAAAAAAATTTCGGTAAAATATTTCATAATATAATGAAGGTTCACTTTTAAAATAATAAATTTAAAACTACTTATTAAAAAAGAAACAAGTAAAAGTGCTCTATTCGGCTATGCCGAATCTTCAGTTCCCTTTACCAAAAATTCTTGTGAACTAAATACGTTTTGTTTCGTATATACACACTCACACATAGTTTTTTTACATGAACTAAGAGGTAGTCTCAGATATCGGTCTATATCTTTTAATATACTAAAGTGATTTTGCTGGTTTTAAATTGGAAACTTTTCCGGACTCTTACAAATACTCAGGCTAAATTTCCTTGAGCTCTGTAAATTATTGTACAAATCAACTCAGATTTTAATTTGATGCAAAATTCCTTCTAAACGTTACATTCAGAATGACAAAATTAACATACCCTCTTCACCACTTGTGTTGATGGAGGGTATAAGAAAGAAAAACTTTTTCAACAAATATTTTACTTAACATTCAAGAAAAGCTGAAAAGAGAAAAAGAAAAGAAAACAAGGAAAAAATGTTGGTACAAAGTAAAAGTATTTATAAGTAAATTTTCCACGTTAAAAAAGCTGCGAATGGAAGAACAAACTTTTAGTGTTGTTGTTTTTTTATGTTCCTCTTAAATCAATTATTTGTTGCTACGCTCTTTCGTTGTCTTCAATTTCCAAATTAATTATATTTCCAAAAGTGCAAGAGGTCATCCTTAATATATATACAATGTAGTCGTATCAATTTCAGGGGGGAGATAATTTAAGAATAAATTGAAAATGATATATAGAGGGATGAAGTCAAATGTGGGAGTTTTTATTATAATTCAAAAATTATTTTCTTAAGTTATTCCCGGAAAGAGATTTAATTATAATATATCTTTCTTATCAGTGAATTGTCTTTTGTAGAAAAAATGCATTAAATGAAGTTGTTAAAAAGGAGCAGAGCAGATAATTGAAATCTACAATTATAAGAATAAATCGTGAGAAAAGGATTATTTAGCTGCAGCATGAAATGCTCTGCACTCAGAGAAAATTAAGAATTTCACAACATTATTTCAATCTTTTTGTAAAGAAAATTTGAGAATGATTCTTTTAAATGCCAAAAAATTACTTCCAAACTATAAAGTGTATAACTATAACCATAATATAGTTAGTTGCATTATGGCATAGTCAACATTTTATGTTTACTTTAAACATAATTCACAGTTTACCATGACTTGTACATTCCAAAGGATACATGTTCTTAGTTCACTATTTAAATTTTTAAGACACATTTTCCCATAATAATTTGTAAACATGTTATGTTTGCTGTAAGCACATAAGATTTTTTAAAAGATCTTAAGAAATGATTTAAAACTTCAAAATAATTCATATGATTGTTATAATAATACCATAGTTTTTTCTATGTTGCATTGTCTTCCATAAACATGCCGCACATTCCTTTTGTCTTTTGATAAGGTATTTTTCCATAGTTTTCAATAAATATATTATGGTTATCGTCTACATATATAACATTTTACTAAAACTATTAATTCTACTAAGAAGTTGTTTAAGGATTATTACAACCACACAATATTATTTTCAATATATCATAGTCGTGAGTAAACATGTTATTTTTCTCGCAAACATACATTTGGTTTAAAAATCTAAAAGATTTGAGGACAACTTAATTATTCTATGCACAATATTTAATCGACAATATTCAAAAAAAATTAAAAAATTCACATAATTATCACAATCATAACTTGGTTATTTAAATTTTATTTTGTTATCTCTAAGTACGTAAAGTCTTACGTGAAAATTTAATAATATTAACAAATTCTAAGAACTTTAATTATATATGAAGTTTCTATCTAAAATATGGTCAATACCTTTAATTTGACAATTATTTAACTAAATTATGGTCGTGTAATAATCATACTTTTGTATTAACATAACTGTAATATTTTGCCTACAAATTTTGAATTTCCGAAAATCACACCCACAAAAATTGTCGTAAAAATTTACAGAAACTTCTTAAATATGATTAAAGGAAGCCTCGTTAAGGTTCGATTTTCAGTCATTGCACAAACTTTTTACACATGTATTTGGTATTTACGAAAACGGCACCTCAGATGTTATAGCTTTTGAAGGAAAATTAAGGGAAATTTAAAAATTAAAATTTAATGAAAAAGTTTTTTTATATTTGTTTATTATTATTATTATTATTATTATTATTATTATTGTTATTATTATAACTAAAATAGTATTGACACGAATAAAGATTTTTAATTAAAAGGTCAATATGGGGTACATGATCCTGTCTACAAATCCCAGAGTTAACAGGAAGGGCCAAAATCTCAATTTATGTAAATGAGAGTAATTTAAAAATAATTCCAGCATTGCGATTCGAGAACTTAAAAAAAAAACTTAATTTTTTTCAAAACTAACATACGAAAAGTGGCCAAATCAACTCCAAAATATCTTTATCTGCTTAAAATTTCATCAAAATATCTCCAACGTTTCAAAAGTTAAAGAATTATTTCCAGAAAATCGAAATAACATGAATTATTTCTCTTCCACTTTCTTTTTTTACCCTCCACCACCATAATTGGTGAAGAGGGTATAATAACTTTGTCATTCCGCTTGAAACGCTAGGAAGGAATCATCTCAGACCCAATAATGTATATAAATTCTTACATTAAATCAAAATCTGAGTGTATTAAGCTATGACCGATTGTCTGTCCCTCTATCCGTCTATATGTCCGTCTGTCTTCCTGTCCGTCCTTCCATCCGTTCCTCGGTCTGTCTAGTGGTCTGTTGTTGGCACGCTCATATCCACAATAATTGACTGAGCTCAATGCAATTCGGCCTAAGTAATTATTATAATCCTGAAAAGTTTCCTATTTAAAATCAGCAAAATCGGTTTAGTATATAAAAAAATAAAGACCGATATCTGACGTAAACACTTAGTTCAAGAAAAAAACTTTTTTTTAAATTTTGAAGTACAAATCGATAAACTTCACTTTTCCATAAACGATCAAATCAGTTCATTAGAAAAGAGTTAAAATTAAAACTATAATATATTTTATGACTCATTAAGTATTCCGTGTCATATTTAAGAAACACTTTTACCTATTGTTAACGTCTGTGAGTGTGTATGTGCGAAACATAGCATAACTACTTCACAACCGTTTGTGGTAGAGGGTACTAAATATTCGGCATAGCCGTATAAAGCATTCTTACAAGTTTTCAAGTAAAAACTAATAGAACTGAACTACAAATTTATTTATTTAACAATAACTGCCATTTTCCTTTTAACATCTTTTTCTGATTATCACTTGACTACGAATTTCATTGAAATTAAATTAAAACTTAAAACTTCTGAAAAGACTTAACACCTTTTTCTTTAATGGAAAAACACGCTTATTTAATTCATTCAATCCTGTGCAAGGATTAACAATTATATTTAAACTGGAATAAAAAGAACCCTTTTTAATTAAAAACAACTAAAAATAAAAATATTACAAAAAAATAGTTGTTAATTTATATTTTATTTATTTTTCTTGTTATTATTTTTCTGCTTTTAATTCGTAAATAGAAATATAAACATTTATTCCCCTACTTTTTCCAAAATTTTTATTTCACTTATTCGTCTTCAGCTGGAGGAAAAGTAAAATTTGAGCATGACTGATTTCAACAAATAAATCACCCAACCAACTCTAAACACGTTCAACATTCACGTATTCACGTTATATTTGCAAAAGTTTGTATACAAAATTTAAACAAGTAAGAATATTATATTCGGCTATGTCGAATCTTTAATACCCTACACAACAAATGTGTGTGAGGTAGATACGTTATGTTTCGCACTCACACATACACTCACAGACATATACATTATATAAAAGCTTTTCTTAAATACAACACAAATAAATTTGTTCGATTTAAAATTAAAAATTTTACAAAAGATATTCGCTTGAACTTAGAGGTTGCCTCAGATATCGGTCTATATCTTTTAAAATACTAAACTGATTTTACAGGTTTTAATTAGGAAATTTCTCAGGACCATAACAAATACTCAGGCCATATTTCATTGAGCTCCGTTAACTATTGTGGATGTGATCGTGTCAATAACAGACAGATGGACAAATAGATGGTCATATAGGCGGACATAGCAAAATCGTATCAGATTTTCATTCATTAAAAGAATATGTATACACATTATAGCGTCTGAGATGATTCCTCCTTAGCGTTACACACGGTATGACCAAGTTAACATACCCTCTTCACCACTTGTGGTGGTGGAGGGTATAAAAAGCGTATATTGATTGTTGTTTTGCACTTTTTTGCAAAAATAGTTGGAAATTGATTTCAAATAAATTTTCGCTGAAGGAAATTGAATTTTTATTATTTTTTATTTACAAAGTTATTTCACTCTGTTATATTTTTATATTTTTAGGTGAATTTTATTTAAAAATGAAAATAAAACAAAACGAAATAGAAAAAAGAGGGAATTTACTTAAATGAAATATAATTTGTTCTGAATTTATTTTGAAAAGGAATTATTTGAAATTTTTCTTTAAAAAGAGGGTTAATAAATATATGTGTGAGTAAGTAACTCAATATGACAGGTAATATGTGATTTACATTTTTAGAGTTTAAGGGGACATAATTTTGAAATGGGATTTTTTTTTAATAAATCTAATTTTGATATACGAGGAAAACTTTGACAAAAAATTTAAGGAATGAAATCGAAAAATACTTAACATACATATATGTAAAAACAAAACCACTAAACTTACAGTTATAAGTTTTTTAATGAAATTATTATTACAATTTCCAAAACAAATCCTTTTAAAGTTTTAATCGAAATTAGTGAAGAACCTTTTTTTCGGAAACTCATCCATTAGGGTTTTTATAGTGCTATCTGTCGCTTTGCTCGGGACAGGTAGTCCATCACCACACTTTCGGAGAGTTCAATATCTCTCTACTGGCCTTAGCAGTTTGGAGAATTAGTTCTTGTACCAATCGGGGACTTGTTTACCATAGTGACAGCATGCCAAGTCAAACCAAAAATAAGTGGACAGATTATGAAATATTATGAATGGAGGCAGCCTTTTTGTAAATATTCCTTGATGTAAATTTCGGTATTAAAAGAGCTCGATATAAAAAATGTTTAGCTTCTTTTGAGCGCATTTCCAGGAGCATTACATACATTAAATTTTCGACCATGAACTTGCGAAAAGAATTATTTTTATAAAGTTTGACTTCGAATTTCGTCCTCTGTTTTTGGGCCTCTACATTTTAAGTAGCTTTCCTGTCAGGAACTTTTTGAGCCTTGCAGGTTTTTAAATCTGCTAACCGGTCTGCTTTTCTTCCATTTAAGAAGCTCTTTTAAAATTGCCTTCTATTTTCTTGGCTTAAGAAACATAATGTGGACCATTCATTCTGCCTGAACCAGGTTTTCCTTTCTCCTGTATGTTATGATTAAATCCTGTTTAAATATAAATATGTTTTGTTCAATAATTAAGAAAATTTTCTCTTTGGAATTTTGAGACTGTCTCAGATATCAGTCTATACCTCTTTTACTAATGGACCAATTTTGCTGGTTTTAAATGGGAAACTGCTCAGGACAATAACAAATAATGTGGCAAATTTTCATTGCATTCGGACAAGAGATGGAGATTTATAAATCAATTCAGATTTTGTTTTAATACAAAATATTTATACTTTATGAGTCTAAGATGATGCCTTCTTAGCGTTATAAGTGGAATGACAAAGTTAATAACCCTCATCACCTCCTGTAGCGTTGAAAGTTACAAAAAACAAAAATGTTATTTTTTAAGTTAAAATTTTATATTAATATATCTTTTTAACAGCAAAACTATAAGGAATCTGGCATATATCATTAATAAATTTCACAGTCCATTTTAAGCCAGTCAATTTTAAAACTAATTCGCCCATTTTTTGAAGATATTTAGAAACAGTATTTATATATAATTTTTTTTCTTTTATCATAAAATAATTTTATACTTTTATCATAAATAATTATCAATAATTCAACATACGCGAGATGGTCAACTTTGGAAGGCAATCCGGAGAGGCTTTTGCTCTACAATAACTATAATAATGTTATGTTCTAAATGGACCCAAAAGTAGTCGTTTGTCTTATAAACTTTCAAAAATTAAAATTTTGTCGAGTTACCTCACACAGTTCAAAGGACATAGAATAAAACAAATCAGCCTTTTATTGTCTAAATTTAAATGAAATCTCATCCAAACTGAGGTGAATCAAAAGTACACTTTTAAATATTTCTGTCATTGTGCCCTAATAAATCGATATATAATAATTTGACCCAAAATAATCGATTTTTAACATATATCCAAGTTAATCACAAAATGTACGCTTTTTTACTTATCGAATATATTTATTTAGATCAAAATTAATCCAAAAATTTTAATTTCTTATTCTTTCAAAAAATATTTCCAATTTTTATATTCTTTAAAAACGTTTTTCCAAAACCATTTAAAATCTTTCATTAATATCTAAATCTAATTAAAACAAAAAAAAAAAGAATTTTAGTCATTTTCTAAATATTTCTTAACTGTTAAAAACAACACATTTTATCTCGAAATTAATTTAATTAAATATTAGAAAAAGTTTTATTTATTTCTTACGCCAACAATTAAGTAATTTCTCATGTTACTTTTTCACCACAACCCACAAATATCCTTCAGACACTAACACCAACTAACACACTCATGCAACACTTACAACTTTACTCAATTTTCACGCATATTTCCTTAGATACCAATAAAGTATAAAGTTAAAACTAAAATTTTTTTTGGAATTTTCCCTCTATAAAGGAAAAAGGGATATAAACAATAAACATAAAAATTGAGTTACACGGAAAACAACAAAAAACAAAAGGGAATGAAACGCCGATCAATATAACTTTAAGCATTTCAGCTGAAATGAATCTCAGCCAGAAATGCTGCGAGCTCATCCAAACATGTGTTACCACCTACAGCTGTTGGATATATAAATTGTCCTCTAAATGAAATAATTCCACAAGACAACAACAATAGAAAAAAAAGATGGAAAAAAGAATTTTAACAGTTCAAAACTTTCAATTGTATGGATAGATTTTTTGTGAGCTACACCATTACAGGGTATATTGAATTTGTTATACAGTTCAAAACTTTCAGAATCCATGAAGTATGAAGTATTGATTGAATAGTATGTCAAATGAGACATACAATTCAATCAATTTTGAGCAAAAAAAATATATTATTGATATGATAGACAAAGAGGCGAACTGACTGACTGACCCAGTCATTAAATCATTTCGGAAAGTGATTTTGACACAAACGAAATACTAAAAAGTGTAACTCTGTTCTATCTGTATGTTACAAACACTAGTAGAATCAATCACATATTGGAGCTGTTAAGTATAAAAAGTAGAAATATTAAAAAAAGCCTACAGATTCTGATCGTAACGTAGGAGCGACAATCGATCTAAATGGTGTTTCAATCCATATAAGAAGAAGATAACAAGAGCTTTGTATTCCAAAGCTCTTCATTTAACCAATAGAAATTCTGTTAAGATACACTTCGTCGCATGGACTCCAGGCAGTTGGAAAGAGCAGAAACCTCGAATACGATTCATATCGTAACTCCTGATCGAACGAAACCATGGAATGAAGGATATTGGAAGCTTTCTGGTTAAGTGAAGGCCAAGAAAACCACAAAACAGAATATCGCACTAATTAATAAACTATAATACAATTCTTCAAGCAGATGTACGATCGAACATAGAGGCCATAATCTAGTTAAATGCGAATCAGGCAAAACTGCGAACTTGAGTAGCTTCGCCTGTAGCCAAATAGCAATCAAGGTCAGTTCATCCAAGAGAACTAAGTTTAACACTCTCTATGGTTGAAAAGGCGCTATCAATGAACAATCTAAGAATGAATTGCGTACACGTATTCTCTAAATGGGCACCAAGCAGTTACTGAAATCCAAGGCCTTTAAGCACAGTAGGGATGATAAATCTATGAGATAAAGTTGCAGTTGCCAGAACCTCGAAGAAAAACATGAATAAAACTGAGCTGAGTAAACTTATAAGGGCACTCTACTCTTTAGTAGGGAACACATTAAAACAATGGAATACTTTCAATGTAATTGCCCACACAACTTCGAGATCCTTAGCAGACATAATCATGAGAAAGTGGAAGTTATTGAGGAAATAAGAAAAAAAATTTAAAATCTTATGATTATAAGGTTATGGGTCACTTTACAAAATGACTCAAACCAGGTTCCTTCCGTTTCCTTCCAGAAGGCATATATGATCCGTCTTAAACGAATTTATTCCCTTAACTTTATTAATCTTTTTCCGACATTTATCTTTTCCAAGAAAAAGTATTTTTGGCTTATGAATTAGAAAATCCAAAGAGGGAGGAAGAGCAAAAAGTGTAATGGGAGGTGTTTACAAAACGATAACTTTTAACATGTAACACGCTCTCGGAAACGAATACAATTGCATTTGTACCAACAAACCAACTTAAACAACAAAAAAAACTGAACATAACTTACATAACAAGGAACTATTGGGGAGATAAATAAATTTTGAACCCCCGAAAAATAAAAGAAATCTTTACAAACTCTTCTAAGCAAAAAATAACTTTAATGACTTTTAAAACATTTTTCACAATTCCATAACAGACAGTCCTAAAATTTATCATAACCCCTCATATATTCCTTTAAGTTAACAAATTCTGTTACATGAAAATGAACAACACTCAAATCCATATACAAATACCTCGAAGCTATCAATTTTGATGTCTTTATACCCTACACCACCACAAGTGGTGAAGTGGGTATGTAAATTTTATTATTCCGTATATAAAGCAAAAAAGAGATTATTTCAGACCCCATAACATAAAGAATATATATTCTTGCATCAAATCAAAATCTAAGTTTAATTAACTATGTCCATCTGTCTGTATGAGCTGAACGAAATTTGCCTGATTCTGAGAAATTAAAACCAGCAAAATCGGTTTGGTATATTAAAAAATATAGACCGATATCAGAGGCATCCTTTTTCAAACAAATTAGAATAAAAATTTTACCATTCACTACCAATCCAATTACATATCAAAATCTGTTCAGTTGAAAAAAGTTATAACCAAAAATACTATGCGTTAAGAAAAACTTTATTATATTGTATACGTTTGTGAGTGTATGTGTGAGTATGTATGTACGAAAAATATCGTATTTCTTCACACGTATTGTGGTAAAGGGTATTGAATATTCGCCATAGCCGAATAAAGCATTCTTACTTGTTTTTTTTTCTATATTTTTCCATTCTTACTCCTTTCTTCCAGCAAAAAGTGCTCCAGACTTCATTCGTTCGTTCTTCAGTTTGTTGTTGTATTAGAGTATTTAGAAGCAAAATGCTTAAAATATTTGTTAATTTAGGTTATTTTTCTTGTAACAGATTGTTACAGTTTCAGTTACAAAAAAATATTTTATATTTGAATTTTAAATAGATAAAATTTACATAAATTTCCAAAATATTTAGAGGATTTTTATTTAAAAAAAAAACTGGAAAATATTGACATTTTGATGTTTAAAGTGGAAAATATTGAGAAATTGAAGAAAATATTAGAAATTTTTATTATGAGAAAATTTTCAAGAAATTAAGAACAAGAAGATATTGACTACTGAAATAAAATTTATAGATTTTTTACACGAATGAAAAGTGATCGTGAAAAAAAGGATTATTTTCTCTAATTTCTTTCTTCTTCTTTTTTCTTCTTTCTTTTGAATTCAAATCCAAGGCAACATGTGAATTAATATGGGTGAAAAATTATCTCCGATTGGATGTGCAAATCGATATAATTTGAAAATAATTCTGTTACTTTAGAACCGTTAGAGATGAATTATTGAAATAAATAGAGTTGAATTATTTTCGATTTTGAGTTTGAGCCAGAGGCGTAATTTAAAAATGGGGACCTCGGCTGTGTTGATTTTTTAATCCCCTAAAAGTTAATTTGTGAATTGAGAATATAAATAGTACTGGTAGATCACTATAAAAACATATGTAATAAACACTGCTGCATATTGCCATAAACGCACATAACTTTTTCAAAATATTAAAAAAAAAATTAAACATGGAAATATTAAGTGACAAAGTAATATTTTTATTAAATTTAAATTTAATTTTATTATTCAACTTAATTTTATAGTTTGACTGCCATTTTGAAAGGTATTTTCCTATAAACGCACTTAAATTTATCACTCTTTGTAGCTATACCAATAATACGTGGATAATCTTGTGTTGTGGATGACCTCAAAAATAGGGTCTGGCATTAATTCCACTAATTTATTAAGACGATCAGAATCATTTTAATCCCACATTTATTTTGTTTTTTTACTCTGTTAAATTAGTATGCTTTCATTTTCGGCATTATTTGAATAAACTTTAAAGTCCTTGTATCCCCGCAAGTTCTCTATCTGGTCTGGAAACCAGCCAGTTTAATAGAGGCATGCTGTAATGTATCGCAGCATTATTTTACTGGAATGTGCAATCTTCATTCTTTTTTCATATACAAATGATCCAAAGAACAAAACTCATTTTATAGAAAATAAAAACCTATAAAATGATCAAATAGTGTCAATGACATCAATATGGGTCCAGGACCGTTTAAATGAATTTTTGCGTCACTGGAAACTTCCACTTTCAGCTTTTCTGCCCAATTCATGTATTTTTGTTTGAATTTTAGACGATGTTCATTTGTCTTACACTTTGGCTTCCTTCATTTCTGTTTTCATCTCTTTGTAAAATGTGAACGACGTGTGTGGAACTTTGTTCTATATATGTTTTGGATTTATTATTTTTTATTTCCCTTGGGAAGTTTCCAAACATCATAATGTTGTACTTGCTTTGGGAAATTACGCACTAAACTTTCAACAACCAATTTCTCTATTGGAACATCCTTGGCTATGAAACAACTTGAGTTTCTCTTGATCGGATAGAAAAATTGTCTCGGGCATCTTTACACATAATGAAATTGATCGATTAAATCGATCGATTAAATTTTGCAGTGATATGGAGGAACTGTCTTTAAAAATATTCCTTAATTTATAAGAAACATAAAATCTATAATATTTTTATGGCAATTTTCACTTCTGCGTTTATAGAAATATTCCACAAATAATAGCACCAAACACATTTGATCACATGAATGAGGCAAACAGTAGACTAAGAAAGAATCTTGTTTACTTAAAAAAGTACTTTTAATTTATCTCACATTAAACGAAATTATATTTCCTTTTGGATGAGAACAATAAGGAATTTGCATCAGTGCATGTGAAGAATAAACACCGAAAGAGTAATTCTTGTCTTTACCGGCCTTTTTTCGTGACAAAGTAACCTTCCAAGGATTAAGATTTTGCACAAATTGAAAAAACCACTCTCTAACCTCTTTAGAAACTGGGATTTTTTTCTCCTCCAAATCAACTAGAGCAATAACGATGTAAAATCTTTTTAGAAAACTCTTCGTAAGTGATCGCGAAATAAATTTAATTTCTAAAAGAAACAAAATTGAAATTTGTAGAAAAACTCAGTCAAATTTATTCCAATAACTTTAATATAAGTTCAAAATAGTCTAGAGTTAGGACTCCATATTTTCTCGAACGAATATATAAGAACAATTTAAGGTCGTTTCTAATTTAGTCCTTAAACTTTATATGAACATGTTTTTTTTTAAGAGAACAAAATGTTGACCGAAATATTAAGGATTTTAGTTGCTCTTAAAATTTATGCCCAAATTTGAGTCCAATTTTAATGGCAAACATCTTTTGAAAGTCGGAACCATGATTTTAGTTTTCTTTCCAATATGAGACAAATTTTAATTCCTTCAAAGGTCTGATATTGTTACTTTTCACAAAAATTTCACTTTACTTTTTACAACTTTTCATTTTTGCTTGAAGGTCAATATTTTTTGAAAGTATTTGTGTACAAACATTAATACTAATACATTTACATATACATATGTGTGTTAATAATTACATATGTATTAAAACACCTGTTAAAATTCCCTTTAAATCAAATACAAATTCTAGAGAACATAAAAAACTTACCAAAATATTCAAATGTTGTCGAATTTTGGAAAAAAAAACAACAATAGAAAAATTAAAAAAAAGAAAATTAAAATTTTCCTGGAAAATTCTATATGCAAAAATTTTAAAATTGAAATGATTTAAAGAAAAAAATGCAAGAAATTTGTAATTTATTTCGTTTTAAAAATCTGGCAAAATTTTTATAAAAATTGTTTTAATATCAAATCTGTACCATTAAAAAATCCTTTATGAGCACTTTCAAAAACCATATTATGGTCATTATTTAGTAGAATATAAAAGAAGCTTTCAGAAAAGCAGAATCCATTCAAATTGGACATAAAAAGGTAGAAATAAAACCATAAATGAAAAACGTTAGAAAAATACAAATTTCAACACATGAAAAATACTTTAAAGAAAATTTCTACAGTTCTGAAGATAATATTTTAATATTTCTCTTATCATATCGCACAGTGTGTCCAAATCGATCTATTTAGAAAAAATCTGAAACCTTTGAACCATTACACACATCATAATAGAATTTAGGACGGTTAGAGAAGAGATGTTTTTGAGCACATGTGAGTACAAACGGTAATACGGTCGAGGAAATAGTCCTAGTCAATCTATATTAAAATTGCGTTTCCATGTGTAGGTTAACGCTTATAATTTCCCGTTAAAAAGTTTTATCAATTTCAAATAAAATGAATTTTGATCATTATTTGTTTTCTATCTATCTATCTATCTATCTATCTATCTATCTATCTATCTATCTATCTATCTATCTATCTATCTATTTATCTATCTATCTTTCTATCTTTCTATCTATCTATCTATCTATCTATCTATCTATCTATCTATCTATCTATCTATCTATCTATCTATTTATCTATCTATCTTTCTATCTTTCTATCTATCTATCTATTATCTATCTATCTATCTATCTATCTATCTATCTATCTATCTATCTATCTGTCTATTTATCTATCTTTCTATCTTTCTATCTTTCTATCTTTCCATCTTTCTATCTATCTATCTATCTATCTATCTATCTATCTATCTATCTATCTATCTATCTATCTTCTATCTATCTATCTATCTATCTATCTATCTATCTATCTATCTGTATATCTATATATCTATCTATCTTTCTATCTATCTATCTATCTATCTATCTATCTATCTATCTATCTATCTATCTATCTATCTATCTATCTATCTTTCTATCTATCTTTCTATCTATCTATCTATCTATCTATCTATCTATCTATCTATCTATCTATCTATCTATCTGAATCAAATATTATTCCAATTTTCCCGTACCACATGGTAATTTTCATATGTGAGTCCTATCAAAAACAAAAATGTTCGAAAGGAACTCAACGTTTCATTTAATATATAAAAAATAATGTAATAAAAGAAATTAAATTCACACATTTTTCCACATAAGAAATCCACTTAAAAGTACTCTTTTACCTGAGTCCTTAGACTAATATTTAAACCAACAGGTAAAACAAAAATAAATATTTAAAATAAAAATCAACAATAAAAGAGCAAAAAGAACACAAATAAAAATTCTTGTGAAGCAGACAGAAAATAAACATTTAAAAGAAGAAGAGAAAATAAAATAAAAACCACAAATGCAAATTCCAATAAAACTTTAATGATGTAGAAAAGACCAAAATCTAGACTTGGAATTTTTAGCAAAATTTCATATAGAAAAGTAAATGAATCACAAAATTGTCTTCTTTCCCCATTTCATGAATACGAAACCAATTTATAGTGTGTGAATATAAACTTAATGATGCCAAAGGCTAAAACTCAATAATAATAAAATTTATTTTTATGTAAAACATTAATTTTAATTTGGGAAAAAAATATAGAGAATTTTTAGGGAAAAGTATCACACATTAATATTAAAAGCTAAAAATAGATATTTTACTATTTTAAATTTAAACCATTTTTATTACAATTGTTATTGGCAGTTTTGGGGTTTAACATTTGAGTTGAAACATTTTTGAAAATGTTTATCCATAATATTTTTTCCAGTCTCAAGGACAAACCTCAAAATATGTTAAATGAACAAAATTACTTCTTTTTCTTCTAAAGAAAGAAAAAAAATGTGGAAAAAAAACTCATTAAAAAAATAATTTTTGTGTTTTAATGCAAATGACTTGTGTTTGGTAGCAAAAAATTCTTTTAAATAAATTGTTAATTCCTTTTAATGCTCTTTTCAAACATAAAAGGAAAGAAAACGCTTAAATTTTTAACGAGGGAAATTCTAAAAAAAGAAACGTTATTATTAAAGAGTTTATAGACTAGACCTTACACTAGATCATAGTCTAGACCTCAGATTAACTTATAGTCTCATCTATAGACTAGTTTATAGTCTCGCCTATAGACTAGTTTATAGTCTCGCCTATAGACTAGTTTATAGTCTCGCCTATAGACTAGTTTATAGTCTCGCCTATAGACTAGTTTATAGTCTCGCCTATAGACTAGTTTATAGTCTCGCCTATAGACTAGTTTATAGTCTCGCCTATAGACTAGTTTATAGTCTCGCCTATAGACTAGTTTATAGTCTCGCCTATAGACTAGTTTATAGTCTCGCCTATAGACTAGTTTATAGTCTCGCCTATAGACTAGTTTATAGTCTCGCCTATAGACTAGTTTATAGTCTCGCCTATAGACTAGTTTATAGTCTCGCCTATAGACTAGTTTATAGTCTCGCCTGTACACTAGTTTATAGTCTCGCCTGTACACTAGTTTATAGTCTCGCCTGTAGACTAATTTTTAGTCTCATTTATAAACTAATTTATAGATTCGCCTATAGACTAGTCTATAGCCTCACCTATTATCTCATTTATATTCTTGTCTTTAGACTAGTTTTATTTTCTACCTTCTCCGTGCGTCTTATGTGTGATGCACTTTCTTCGAAATCCTTTAGACTTGGATCTAACTTTATGTGTTTCAATGGGTTCATAACGTCCTTTCCGTACTTTCCCTTTCGGACTTTTTTCTGGTGTTAACACTTGTCCATGGGTTTGATTCCACGCTGTTTCCAGGTTTCTCTACAATAATAGCCACCTTTAATTTGAGCTTATTTTGCTACTTATTCCAATGTTTAACCTCCTTTTTAAACTATACGGCAGGTGTGTAGTCATCCATTCCAAACATGGAAACAGACGCTGACTAGAAAGCCGCTTAATATGGGAACCGTCATGCTGAATGTATGAATGGGGATTCACGAAACCGTCAGTCTTTAAATTACTGGACGGTTACTTATGACGGTACCCTATCAACTTGTTCGAGCTTATTAAGTACGCTCTCCGCATCTGCAACAACTTGAGTCCCTTGGCGATACCCTTGCTGGTCTCGACTGTAGACTTATTTATAGTTCTGACTATAGACTAGTTTTTAGTCTGTATAACAGGATTTAGTCTCCACTTTAGACTAGTTTTTAATCTCTCCTGTACATCTATGCCACAGTCCATTGTTTTGAATTTCACTTAGTATTCATAACACAAAGCGACTTAATGCACATCCTCTCTTTAAGACAAATTTTGCCTCTACAAAAAATATTTATTTGATTATCCTCTTCAATATCCTTTCACATTGAATGCACTCGACTGTGAAACAAATAAACGTATTATTTTGCTAACAATTCATATCAATATTATTTGACATAATGATGATTTTTGCCAATATCTAAATAAAAGATCAAGTAAATTATTAATCCAACCACGTAGACAAGCAGTCAAATGTTTATACTTCTCTCACTCTCTCCCTGCTGCCTTCAAACTGTCTCCCTGCTGTCTTGTTTTAGGGTTTAGATTACCGAGAGTCATTGTTGAAAAACAATATTAGAAATTCCTTTCATTAAGTAGAGAGAAGAGAGAAGAAAACCCTTAAGGGAATTTGCGGTTCATTAAAATTTGTATGGAACACATGTACAAACATGATATTTGTTACACTCACATACACACACACACATACAAGTGTTTAAGTTATACACATGTCTATGTAACATTTTCACCTATGAAAAAAAACTGTTATTTAGAAGAAGAAAAGAACTTTTCTTCATAGAGATTTTTCTTTAAGTTATTCAGATGGAAATTTTTTGTAAGAAAAAAATTAAGAATAAAAAGTTATCGAGTCATACGCAGTCATGAATGTTGACAAAAGATTACAATTTCTTCTCTGTCTTCTTTTATTCTCTTTTCGTGATATTCTTGTTAATTTTTTTCCTATGTGTATGTGTGTTAAGGGAAATAAAGTTTAAATTGTTTAAATACTCTCAAGATATTGTGGCAAAGATTAACAAGAATTTTATCTAACTGTTGATAATTTGTTGACAATATAAACACGTTTAAAGTTTAAAAAAATATAGTTCCTCTTTGAAGGATTTGCAACAAAAGGCTCCTTTTTATTGCAGGAAATTTAAAGGACGAAATCGTTAAATCCCAATGGCATGCCAATTATTAAAGGATATTTTTGTGTTACTTTATTTTATCATGAAGTGATAAATTTATTTTGCAAAGTTTTCAAATTTTATTGCAAAATATTTCAAGGCGTCATTTTTTGACACTCAAGGACAAACATAAAAAAGGACAATTTAAAAAGAAGCACTCAATAGACTAATTTATTATCTAGACTATCGACTAATTTAAGTCTCTACTATCAATTAGCTTATAGTCCCTAAGTTTGTGGACTGACCAGTCTCAACTATAAACTGCTTTACAGTCTTTACAGGTATAGACAAGACTGTAGACTGGTTTTAGCCACTACAATAAACAGGTTTGTTTCGCTACTATAGACTACATAATAGTGTCAGATAAAAAACTAGTTAATAGTGTTAACTACAAACTAGCTAAAAATCTCAACTATAGACATATTTATAGTCTGTATAACTTGTTAACAGAATGTACTATGACTAGTTCATAGTTTTGACTATAGACTAAGTTCATAGTCTTAACTATACACTAAGTTCATAGTCTTGACTATAGACTAAGTTCATAGTCTTGACTATAGACTAAGTTCAGATAGTCTTGACTATAGACTAAGTTCAGATAGTCTTGAATATAGACTAAGTTCAGATAGTCTTGACTATAGACTAAGTTCAGATAGTCTTGAATATAGACTAAGTTCAGATAGTCTTGACTATAGACTAAGTTCAGATAGTCTTGACTATAGACTAAGTTCAGATAGTCTTGACTATAGACTAAGTTCAGATAGTCTTGAATATAGACTAAGTTCAGATAGTCTTGACTATAGACTAAGTTCAGATAGTCTTGACTATAGACTAAGTTCAGATAGTCTTGACTATAGACTAAGTTCATAGTCTTGACTATAGACTAAGTTCATAGTCTTGACTATAGACTAAGTTCAGATAGTCTTGACTATAGACTAAGTTCAGATAGTCTTGACTATAGATTAAGTTCATAGTCTTGACTATAGACTAAGTTTATAGTCTTGACTATAGACTAAGTTCATAGTCTTGACTATAGACTAAGTTCAGATAGTGTTGACTATAGACTAAGTTCATAGTCTTGACTATAGACTAAGTTCAAAGTCTTGACTATAGACTAAGTTCAAAGTCTTGACTATAGACTAAGTTCATAGTCTTGACTATAGACTAAGTTCATAGTCTTGACTATAGACTAAGATCAGATAGTCTTGACTATAGACTAAGTTCATAGTCTTGACTATAGACTAAGATCATAGTCTTGACTATAGACTAAGATCATAGTCTTGACTATAGACTAAGATCATAGTCTTGACTATAGACTAAGATCATAGTATTGACTATAGACTAAGATCATAGTCTTGACTATAGACTAAGTTCATAGTCTTGACTATAGACTAAGTTCAGATAGTCTTGACTATAGACTAAGTTCATAGTCTTGACTATAGACTAAGTTCATAGTCTTGACTATAGACTAAGTTCATAGTCTTGACTATAGACTAAGTTCAGATAGTCTTGACTATAGACTAAGTTCAGATAGTCTTGACTATAGAATAAGTTCATAGTCTTGACTATAGAATAAGTTCATAGTCTTGACTATAGACTAAGTTCATAGTCTTGACTATAGACTAAGTTCATAGTCTTGACGATAGACTAAGTTCATAGTCTTGACTATAGACTAAGTTCAGATAGTCTTGACTATAGACTAAGTTCATAGTCTTGACTATAGACTAGTTCATAGTTTCGACTAAAGACTAGCTTATAGTCTCGACTATAGGCTAGTTTATGGTCTCAACTATAAACTAATTTATGGTCTCAACTAGAAACTAGTTTTTAGTCTCTTCTATAAAATTGTTTTCAGTCTCGACTATAGACTAGTTTATAGTCTCGACTAACCTTGACTATATTTTAGTTATCCTTTCTTCGTTCCCTAACTCCTAAAAAAAATGAAGTCATTTTAGTTTTCAATAAATTAATTTTAAAAATTCTATTAATAAAAAAAACAAAGAAAAAACTCATTAAGTTTGAAATTTAACTCTCATATAATTAATCATTAACTTAAAGTCCAACGGTATAAAATCAATACACTTTTATTTAACTCCCTCGGAAAATCTATCAATTAGACGTTTTACGTTTTGATTTTAATTTCCTGAATTTTAACGTATTTTCCAATGAATTTCAAATCTTCTATACATTACGAATTCAATTATCAAATTTTCCGGAAACAAGGGATACATGAGCAGGAGAAGAAGACTACACATATATTTGCATAAACAAATACACAGTTAAAGATACTTCTCGTATGAGTTGTAAAGTATATAAAATACACATATATGTGTGTGTGTATAGGAATGATGATATAAAATGACAGGGGAAATAAAAATATGTGTCATATATTAATAAGTGTATGAGTGTATTTGTTAGTGTGTCTGTGTTTAAGTATTTAAGAACGAGCTTGTGCGTAAGTAGTATAAGTTGCTACTCAACTGTATAAACATATGCAAAAAAAAATTTCCTGACAATAATACAAACAAACACACACACTATCACACGTATATATTTAGCTTAAAATTTCAACTAATTTTTTTGCATTTGTATTACAGTGGTTTTCCGGTTTAACGAATACTCAGTTTAACGTATTCGCTTTGGAACAAAAGAGGGAGAATTTTTAAAAATGACTTGTCAAACGATTGTCGAACTTATTTCATATATATATTAAAGGTACTTAGAAAAATTATTGTACTGAATTTCAATGGAACTGCATTTTATTTACAAATTTAATAATCTCAAATCTCTTTTACAGGAAGAAGCCTGATATGGAAACTATATCGAAATATGGACCGATATCAATAAAACTAATAGCATATATTTAAGACTGTCAGAAAAATTAATTGTGCCAAATTTCAATAGAATTTGTTTTTATTTAAGAGTTTTATAAGGTATTAACCATATTCCGGGAAGGGGCGTTATATGAGAGCTAGGTCGAATAATGACCCCAACATAATTTTGTTTCTTTCGGTTTGTTGTTATAGCAAAATAAATGCATATGACAAATTGCACAGATTTTGGGGTGTATCAAAATTTCGGATATTTTAGCCTATAACTCTTTTTAATTGAACCGATCTTGATGAATTTTTGTACGATGATAAAGAACATATAACAGTGTGTTATAGTTCAACTTCTTTTTAGATTTTGTTTTGTTGAAAAAATTACAATGTTCTTCTTCGGAATTTTGAGCTTGTCTCAGATATCGGTCTATAATTTTTTTGCTGACGACCCAATATAGTTAATTTTAAATTGGAAACTTCTCAGAACAATAACAAATAATATTATCGAACTCGGATAATTATTAGAGGCGTGAGAATATTTCAGACAAACAGACAAAACTAAATCGATTCCGATTTTGATTTGATGCAAGAAATTATATACTTTATGGGGTCTGAGATGATTTCTTCTTGGCGATTCACCACAAGTGATGGTGGTGGAGGATATAGAAATTTGATTTTTTATATTTTTCTTCGGGAAGTAAGTTCACATAGAACAATTTATCATCGTATTATCATACGATTGGGGGGTATCTCTTCCTCTGGTCCTATCAGTTCAACGTTTTTTTTTTCCAGTAGAACAGTTCCTTGAGGAAGTAGTTGGGACCAAATTTGAGAACTCTCACTGTTATAGTTCTTAAGATATTCGATAATCAATATTTAATTTGTTTAGGGGATGCCCCTGCCCCTGGTCCTATCTGTCTTACGTTTGTCCTGTAAAACAGTACCTTGAGGATGTTGTTGGAACCAGAATTGAGAACTATTACTGTTTAAGTTCTTAAGATATTCGATAATTAATATTTGATTTATTTAGGGGATGCCCCTGCCCCTGGTCCTATCGGAATTTTTTATAGCCTGTGTTATTTTTGGGTATATTGGGATCACTCAGTGAAAGTCTATACTTTACATACATTTGTACATACATCCTATTTTATATATATAGATTTCAAATTTCCAATGGAGTCGTTTATAAAAAAAGGCGGTAATCCACCTGAAGATGAGTTGGTAAAAGAGGCGAGCAATGGGAAATTTTGGACTTTATATATGCCTTTTTTAATAAAATAAGATTATATGAAATACGTATAGTTTTTTGTTATATAACAATTTTTTTTATTTTACCAATAGATTTGACATTAAATTATTCGTTAAAGCGTAAATCACTGTATTTCTCCTTCTTTTTTGCTGCTCTCAAGCGTTAAATGACACTTGTCATAAAATACGTTTAAGATAACAATTTTTTAACTACTAAATTATGGATTTTATATGTGAGTGTATGTGTGCTTGTAAATGTAGACAACAGTTTATGTGTGTTTGAGTGTGTGTGTGTGAGGTAAAAGTATTCATAAAAAATTATTACAGTTACTTCAATAGTGCAACTGTGTCGTATTTTACAATTTAACATTAAATCTTCATTACAATAATTTCAATAGCAAAAACACCTCAATGCCAATGTCCTCAATATGGTTACTTATGATGATGATGATGAAGTCTCCCTCTTTCTTCTTCCTCTCACTCACAATCAGATATGAGTGTATGGGTGTGTGATTTTGAATTTTTATTCTTTTCTTAAAATAATTTTGTAAAAATATAATACAAGCATTTTTTTGTTAACTGTAATAAGAATTGAACAAAGAAAAGAGGAAAAAGTTTTTTAAGCGTTTTTTTCTTTATGTCTTAAAAATTTTTATTTTATTCAAGGTTTTTCTCGCATTTCATTGCTAAATTTCAGTCGATAAAAGTCGACCGTGCAAAAACTTTTATTAGAAAATTTCCTTTTTTAAAAACGAATTTCAAAAATAAAATAAATTTCTTTCAATTTTTTTAAAATGTTCACTACATTTATTTCAGTCACCTATTACATATTGTAGGGTATCATATAAAGTTTTGTTTAGGATCTTTTTGTTTTCTTACATTTATTTCCTGTTCATATTTGATTCTGAAGTATGATTGAGGAGTTTCTTAAATACAATTATTATTTCATTCAAACATGAATGTGCGGTTTGTGTGTGTGTGTTTTCTTTCTTTACCTCAATTATTATGATCCTGAATTGGAATCTTTTTTCTTATTTTAATTTTTTTATTGTTATTGTTGTTTATGTATGACTTAAATTGAAGTTTGAAAAATTGAAGGAATCAGATTTTTTAGTATTTTACAAAAATATGATCTGGAATTTATATCTTGTAAACTGAAAAATAAAAATATTATAGTTTAGTCTATTAGATGGACTATAGCGTGGAAATTTTACTAGATTATATTAAAAGAAAGTATTGCTTACTACAAAATTGACTAAAATGAATTTTAGAGGAAATAACATAAATTAGCCAGCAATTGGAACTTGATTACCAGTATATAGCCTTTACTAAAACTATTCTATAGCCTCGTTCTTGACTAGTTAACATTCAAAATTATAAACTATTTTAAAGTTTATAGTTTATAGTCTATTTTAAAGACTATAGTTTATAGTCTTTATGGTTACTATTCTAGACTACTTTATGATTTTCACTATATAAATGAATTACAATCAACACTATAGACTAGTTTTTAGTCTACATAAAAGACCAGGTTATTATCTCGACAATTAGCTAGTTTATGGACTACTTATAGTCTTGACTGTAGACCACTTATAGTCTTGACTATAGTCTAACTTATAGTCTTAACAAAAAACTAGTTTATGATCCTGACTATACAGTAGTTTATAATTATCACTTTATGATAGTTTATAGTCTTTACTAGATAATAGTTTATAAACTTCACTTTAAAAAATAAACTACTTTGTAGTAACAACTCTAGACTATATTATAGTCACGACTCAACACTAGTTTATAGTCTCGATTATAGACTAGTAATTAGTCTTGTAATCTTAACTATAGACTAATTTTTAGTCTCAACTATAGACTTCAACCAGTTTTTAGTCTCAACTAAAGACTAGTTTATAGGCTCGACTCGACTTAGATTAGTAAATAGTTTTGAAAACAGTGTTATTCATAGTCTCGAATACAGATCACTTTATAGTCTTTACTAGAGACTAGTTTATAGTTTTCACTGTAGAGAAGCTTATAGTCTTGACTAAAGACTAGTTTATAGTTTCGATTATAGTGTAGATTCTTTACTTTAGACTGATTCATAGTCTTGCTTTAAGACTTATTTATAGTCTTTTAGACTAGTTTATAGTCTTCACTATAGATTACTTTATAGTCTTCCCCATAGACTAGTTAATAGTCTTCCCAATATACTATTTAATAGTCTTCCTAATAGACAAGATATATATTTTATATTTTTCACTATAGATAATATTATAGTTTCAACAATAGTCTGGTCTCGGCAACAGACTTAATTATAGTCTTGACAATAGTCTTGTTTATAGTCATTACTTTGAGCTAATTTGTAATTATGATAGTTAAAAAACGTATTATTATCTGTCTGAATAACCCGAAATTCAGTATGTTATAAAACTCCTGAATAATCAGTTATAACCATTGTAACGGTTATTTGTTCTTCCTAAAATTACATAAAAAATATTATAAAAATTTATTTAAAAAATTAATTATAATTCATGTGAGAACTGATTACAGTTACATTACCGCTAAACGTATAGAAATCTTTGAAATAATTTATTTTGTAGAAAATCACTGAAATAATAAATAATTTGCTTTTTAAGAAATTCATGTAATCAAAAAAGGACTTTAATTTGTTTCAGAGATAAAGTGATGTCAACATGTTTTTTTTTTTTTTTTTTTTTTTTTTTTTTGAGTAAAAAGTTGGACTTAAAATAATTTTAAGTTAAAATGTTGCAAAACATTAACGTTCTTTTCATATTTTCGTTATTTCTACGAAACACGTTCAATTAGTTAAAAGTATTTATGTTTGTTTACTTACAATTGGACTTCGAAGAAACAAAATAAAGATGATAAAAATGTAGTTATCTAGAAAAAAGGAAGAAAATAATGATTAAATTATAGACCATTTGGACGTTAAAGTAAAAGAAACAAATAAACATAAAAGGAAAGAAGAAAGAAAAACACTTAAATATAAGAAAAAAACCCATGAATTCTTTACAAAAGTTATTTCAGCTTTATAACGCTGTGAGTGGTCACAAAATTATAATGTTAAATTTGAGTCCATAATTTATGTTATTATTTAATTTAAAGACCACAAAGAATATAAAAAAGAACCCATTTTCTTATGATTTGATTTTATTCGCTTTCACATAAAAGCTTTAGGTCTTAAAAGCTCTTAAGATAAAAGTGTTTCAATGAAAATCTTATTTATTATCCCTGATTAAGTTCATTAAACGCAAAATCTATATTTACACCTGTTTTAAGTCAATCACAAACATTTTGAAAAACAAATACGTAATTTTGATTTATATTAAAAGTCACAGTGGACTTGGGGAAAGCAACAGAGCTTGATATCGAAATGAAGACTATAAAATAGTTCATAGTGAAGGCTTTAAACTACAAATTTTCACTAAAAATTGAATTTTTCACTAAAAATTGAATTTTTCACAAAAAAATTTATTTTTCACTAAAAAATTGAATTTTTCACTAAAAAATTGAATTTTTCACTAAAAAATTGAATTTTTCACTAAAAATTGAATTTTTTACTAAAAATTTAAATTTTTCACTAAAAATTTAAATTTTTTACTAAAAATTTAAATTTTTTACTAAAAATTTAAATTTTTTACTAAAAATTTAAATTTTTTACTAAAAATTTAAATTTTTCACTAAAAATTTAAATTTTTCACTAAAAATTTAAATTTTTCAATAAAAATTTAAATTTTTCACTAAAAATTTAAATTTTTCACTAAAAATTTAAATTTTTCACTAAAAATTTAAATTTTTCACTAAAAATTTAAATTTTTCACTACAAATTTAAATTTTTCACTAAAAATTTAAATTTTTCACTAAAAATTTAAATTTTTCACTAAAAATTTAAATTTTTCACTAAAAATTTTAATTTTCACTAAAAATTGTATTTTTTACTAAAAATTGAATTTTTCACTAAAAAATTGAATTTTTCACTAAAAATTGAATTTTTCACTAAAAAATTGATTTTTTCACTAAAAATTTAATTTTTCACTAAAAAATTGAATTTTTCACTAAAAAATTGAATTTTTCACTAAAAATTGAATTTTTCACTAAAAAATTGATTTTTTCACTAAAAATTGAATTTTTCACTAAAAATTGAATTTTTCACTAAAAATTGAATTTTTCACTAAAAATTGAATTTTTCACAAAAAATTGAATTTTTCACTAAAAATTGAATTTTTCACAAAAAATTGAATTTTTCACTAAAAATTGAATTTTTCACTAAAAATTGAATTTTTCACTAAAAATTGAATTTTTCACTAAAAATTGAATTTTTCACTAAAAATTTAAATTTTTCACTACAAATTTAAATTTTTCACTAAAAATTTAAATTTTTCACTAAAAATTTAAATTTTTCACTAAAAATTGAATTTTTCACTAAAAATTGAATTTTTCACTAAAATTGAATTTTTCATTAAAAATTGAATTTTTCACTAAAAATTGAATTTTTCACTAAAAATTGAATTTTTCACTAAAAATTGAATTTTTCACTAAAAATTGAATTTTTCACTAAAAATTGAATTTTTCACTAAAAATTGAATTTTTCACTAAAAATTGAATTTTTCACTAAAAATTGAATTTTTCACTAAAAATTGAATTTTTCACTAAAAATTGAATTTTTCACTAAAAATTGAATTTTTCACTAAAATTGAATTTTTCACTAAAAATTGAATTTTTCACTAAAAATTGAATTTTTCACTAAAAATTGAATTTTTCACAAAAAATTGAATTTTTCACTAAAAATTGAATTTTCCACAAAAAATTGAATTTTTCACTAAAAAATGAATTTTCCACAAAAAATTGAATTTTTCACTAAAAATTGAATTTTCCACAAAAAATTGAATTTTTCACAAAAAATTGAATTTTTCACTAAAAATTGAATTTTTCACTAAAAATTGAATTTTTCACTAAAAATTGAATTTTTCACTAAAAATTGAATTTTTCACTAAAATTTAAAAATTCACTAAAAATTGAATTTTTCACTAAAAATTTAAAGTTTCACTTAAAATTTAATTGAAGCGAATTGCCAAAAAAAAAACAAGATGCTAATTTTATGTAGAAAATGTTCCTATCAAAATTATAAGTTTCCAAAAAAATATTACATATAAGACTAATAACTTAAAAATCCTCTGAAAATATACAATAATAAATGAATTGTTTACAAGATAATACTTCATTCTATGTACACAGAGAATATATTTCGTTATTTATTTTCAAACATATTAATCATCATGAATTCAATATTTCATAATGAAATCCTAAACCTCAAAAAAAGTAATAAAAGAAACAATAATCAATGAAAAATCTTTTTTGTATTCATAAACATATGTGTCTTTGTTTTTCATATAAAATGCCAATCATTTCTATTCAAACTCAATTCTGTTTTACACGCATTCAAATTGATTTAAAAAGGGAATTTTTAATAAAAAACAATTTTACACGACACACAATCTATTGTCCTTCTACAAAATGAATATATAATTTTTTTACTACATTTCTTTTTTGTTTAATATTGAAAAGGAATGTAATTTTTCTATAAAATCTATTGTTGTGGGTGAAAATGATATAAAATAACAAAATTATATTAAAGAAGCAAAAAGACAAATAAAAATGGCATATTCGGCTGTGGCGAATTTTAAATGCCCTCAGCCACTTACATTAGGTAAATATTTGTGTGGGAAAAATATTGGTTCATGTCTGAGAGTTTTATAAGCTTAAACCAGTTTTTCGGGAAGGGGCCTTATATGGAAGCTATAGTAAAATGTGGACGGATATTCATGACTTAGTTACGTGCAGTAAGAAAATTAATTGTACTGAATTTCAAAGAAATTGGTCCATATTTAAGAGTTTTATTAGATTAAACCCATATTCCGCGAAGGGGCTTATATGGGAGTTAGGACAAATAATAACCGAAGGACAATTTATTTTTTCTTCAATGATTTTTAATCTAAATAAAGATGTATGAAAATTTTCAGAAAATTAAATTCAAAATTGCGACCAATATGACACACCGATTTTAGGCTTTATCAAAATTTTGAATATATCAACCTACAACTTTTTTCTAATGATCCGAATTTGGTAATTTTTTTACACGAAGAGGAAATACGTGTAATTTTATGTTTTGGCTAAACTTTTTCTAAATTCAATCACTTTTTGTTGAAGATTTTAAAATGTTGAGCTTGTCCCAGTAATCGGACTACAACTTCTTTGCTAATCGTCTAATATAGTTTGTACAATAGGAACTGCTCATAACAACAACAAACAATGAGGTAATTTTTGATGAATTGGGGCAATTATTCTAGACCTAAAAATGTTTCCAACAGACAGACAGACGGACATGGCTAAATCGACTCAGATTTACTTTATAGCTTCTTAGGTATCACGTTCTTGGCATTACATACGAAATGACAAAATCATCACTTGTGTGGTGTAGGGTATAAAAAGTAATTGTTAAAATGACATGATGGCTTGTTAAAAGAAAGATTTAGATAAAAGGAAAAAAGGGTCTTTTCTATTAAAAACACAAAATAATGTAAAGACGGGATCTAAAATTAGAAAATGTACTAAATTTATAAATTTATAAAAAGATTAAAAAAAATTTCTTTGAAATTCATAACAAAAGCGAAAAAAAGAAATTGCAAAATGAAAAAACGCTTATCTATCCCTCGTATTTATACCTTAAAATTTTGTTCAATATCTATAAATTTTCCTGCAAATCACACTTAAAGTTATTATATTAAAATCCTTTTTTGTTTAGTTATTTGTGTTCTCAAATATTTGCCATTTTTTCCATTTGATTCCTTTTCCCCCCAAAAAATTCTGCAATTTTAGTTATATTTGTCTTTTTGTTTCTTGACACATTTATAGGAATAAATTTTCGTTTTTGGTCCAGAAATTATAAATAAACATGTCAGAGAAAAAGCTGTTATTGTAGTCATTTCAACAACTTTTACATTTAATTAATGTGAAAGTTATGTTTATGTCCTATTAAAACATTAATTACAATTATAATTCTTAACTTTAGTCGAGTAATAGAAATAAATATGTGAAACTAAAGTTTTTTTGTACTCTACACTTCAACCAAGGAGTATAAAAATTGTCATTCCATGTGTGACACTAAGGAAAAATGGTTTGATTTATACCTACAATAAGGTCTATAAACCAAAATAACTGTAATGTCTTACGACTGACTGTTACGTCATCTGTAAGCTAGAAATGTCTCTAAAATAGTCTATAAATTATAAGCAAGACCTTTACGTAGTCATCGAACTAGACTATGACGAAGTATAAAAACAAGAAAATCAATCAAATTTAAATTATACAATTCGTAGACCGTAAGCTAGACTACAATGTAGGCAACAAAATAGGTTATGACGTTGTTTGTAAATTAGGCTATAGTCATAAACTAGACTTTTATGTAGTCTAGAAACTAAACTATGACATAGGTTATGGCACTCCTAAAAAATTAAATTACATCAGTCTTTCCTATAGTCTTTATAATGTTTTCATAATTGTTTATGAACTACAGTATTTAATAACTCATAATCATGAAACAAGACTAGAGAGTACTACTAGAGTACAAAACACTGCATAAACAAGACTATGTTAACTAGGATAAACTTTATATTTGAGAATAACGTAGTCTATAAACTCAACTACGAATAATCTATAAACAATAACGTTTATAAAATGTACAATCTGTCCCGTCTATAAATTTGAGAATAATGTAGTAAATGAACTGAACTATAACATAATTTTTTAACTAGAATGTGATTCATTTAATCAAACACTTTATGTCATAGCCAAAGAAAAGACTATTCGGCGGAATATAAAGAAGTCAACTACATAGACTATAAACTTGATATAAATTGGACTATATCGTCTTCACTATATAAAATATGACATAACTCATATACTAGACTATGATATAGTAACTTAGTTATGACGTAGTCGTTAAAACAGACTACGAAATAGTCAACAAACACTATTACGTAGTCCAGAAACTAAACTATAAATTATTTCATAAATTAAACTGTGGCATATTCTATAAACTATGTCGTAAACTATTATTTAGTTGATTAAATAACTTGATCTATAAAATAGTCTTCAAAATTAATAATAAATCATAGTCAACAAACCAATATGTTACATACTATAAAACCTAGCCTAATAAATAGTCTCTGAACCAAACTATGTCACATGACATATTGAAACTATATATAAACTAGACTATGATGAAATAATAATATCGTCTTGAAAACAGACTATGAAAAAACCTATATACTAGACTATGACAAAGTCTACAAACTAGATTATGGCATAGTCTAAAAACTAGACTATTACCTAGTCTAAAAACTAAGCAAATTTTGAAAATTAGATCATGACATAATGTTCAACTAGACTATGACATACTCTGCAAACTAGACTACGTATTACATTGTCTATAAACTAGACTATCACCTAGTCTATAAACTAGACTATGACAAAGTCTTCAAACTAGACTATATGACATATTGTAGCTGTACGACTAGATTACAATATTTTCACAATATCACTTTTACCTAGAATATCGTCTATAAACTAAGTAGTTTTCGATTCATGATCATGATGAATTAAGGTATGAAATCACCTATAAGCTAGAATGTGATGTAGTCTTAAACAAGAATACTGGAGAGTATTTCAAATTCTTCATAACCTTATTTATTTACTTTTTGTTAGATAATTGTAATTGTGTTGTCACGTAAGGACTAAAAGTTATAAATGTTCTATTTAATTTCAATGAGGGTCTAATTTGTGTTTCTGCATGAATTCACACAGAATTAATATATGTTCCAAACTAAATATGCCAGAAACATTATAATTTTGTACACTAAACCTTTTTTAACGTTTATCCCCAAAACATATTATGAAATTGTATTATGGCAGGTAAGCAGAATACCAGTTTTTAAATGTTAAAATTCAAATACTTAAATATTAAATTAATTTAAACTCCTTTAAAAAGAAAACCTAAAAAATCCTTTACACACACACAGAAAACCTTAAATCCTTTTTCACCTTTAACACACTTCACGTAGACATTTCACATAAAAATTTATCTAAATCAATTTAAATCGTTTTCATTAAAAGAAAATAAAGAAAAATCAATATTTTCCTTGAAGTCACATTTTCCTGTAACTGTAAAAGAATGTCATTTAAATATTTTCATTATTTTTCATTTTTTTTTTTGAAACAGTAAAGAAAATATGAAAATGGAAAAATTATGAAATTAATTTAGTTCATTCAGTGACTTTATGTTTATATGTTTGTGTGTTGTGTTGTTGTATTTGTCCTATATTTATTTTAATAATTCACTTAAATAACCTTCTTTTAGTTTCCTTTTCTGGCGGTCTTTTTTCCCCTCATTTACTCTTTATTATTTTTGCTCTTTTGTCATTGTTGTTGTTGTTGTTTTGTGCTTGTTTTTGTTATTTTCCATTTCCACAAATGTCATTAGCATTAACAACCAAAGTGAAACAATTTCCATTGACTACACAACAACAAACAACCAAACAACAACATCTGCTGCCATACGATTTTTATTCTTTATTTGCTGTTGTTGTTGTTCTCCCTTTTTGTCCTGTATTTACTATTAAGATAGAATTTCACTCATTCATTCATTCATTCGTTTAGTCATTTCCACAGTACGCAATTTTCCGAACTGATTGACAATAGAGAAAATAATATAACCGGCACAGAAACAGTTGCAAAAACAAATACACTGTAACAAAAAAGAAAATACTAGTATAAATAGTAAATGCAAAAGGACATATACAAACATATAGGAGGACAGTATGGAAAGAACTTTAAACTATAATTAGAGAAAAATTAGTTCAAGACAAAATCAATAAACAAGACTACGACAAAATTTAAAAACCATGACAGAATTAAAAAACCAGATTATGACAAAGACTATTAAGTAAACTATGACAGAGTCTAAAAAGTAGACTATGAAATAGTCTATAAACAAGACTATGAAGAAGTCTATAAACTAGAATATTACAAAGTCTTCAAAACTAAACAAGACAGAGTCCAAAAATTAAACCGCAACAAATTCTATGAAATAGACTATGGAAAAATTTATAAACTAGACTATAACATGCTCTATAAACAAAACTGTTACAAAGTCTATAAACAGGAATTTGACAAGGTTTACAAACTAGACTACGACCAATTCTATAAAGTAAACTCTGACAAAGTCTATCAGCTAAACTATGACAAAGTCTATCAGCTGGACTATGACAAAGTCTATCAGCTGGACTATGACAAAGTCTATCAGCTAGACTATGACAAAGTCAATCAGCTAGACTATGACAAAGTCAATCAGCTAGACTATGACAAAGTCTATCAGCTAGACTATGACAAAGTCTATCAGCTAGACTATGACAAAGTCAATCAGCTAGACTATGACAAAGTCTATCAGCTAGACTATGACAAAGTCAATCAGCTAGACTATGACAAAGTCTATCAGCTAGACTATGACAAAGTCAATCAGCTAGACTATGACAAAGTCTATCAGCTAGACTATGACAAAGTCAATCAGCTAGACTATGACAAAGTCAATCAGCTAGACTATGACAAAGTCTATCAGCTAGACTATGACAAAGTCTATCAGCTAGACTATGACAAAGTCTATCAGCTAGACTATGACAAAGTCTATCAGCTAGACTATGACAAAGTCTATCAGCTAGACTATGACAAAGTCTATCAGCTAGACTATGACAAAGTCTATCAGCTAGACTATGACAAAGTCTATCAGCTAGACTATGACAAAGTCTATCAGCTAGACTATGACAAAGTCTATCAGCTAGACTATGACAAAGTCTATCAGCTAGACTATGACAAAGTCTATCAGCTAGACTATGACAAAGTCTATCAGCTAGACTATGACAAAGTCTATCAGCTAGACTATGACAAAGTCTATCAGCTAGACTATGACAAAGTCTATCAGCTAGACTATGACAAAGTCTATCAGCTAGACTATGACAAAGTCTATCAGCTAGACTATGACAAAGTCTATCAGCTAGACTATGACAAAGTCTATCAGCTAGACTATGACAAAGTCTATCAGCTAGACTATGACAAAGTCTATCAGCTAGACTATGACAAAGTCTATCAGCTAGACTATGACAAAGTCTATCAGCTAGACTATGACAAAGTCTATCAGCTAGACTATGACAAAGACTATCAGCTAGACTATGACAAAGTCTATCAGCTAGACTATGACAAAGACTATCAGCTAGACTATGACAAAGTCTATCAGCTAGACTATGACAAAGTCTATCAGCTAGACTATGACAAAGTCTATCAGCTAGACTATGACAAAGTCTATCAGCTAGACTATGACAAAGTCTATCAGCTAGACTATGACAAAGTCTATCAGCTAGACTATGACAAAGTCTATCAGCTAGACTATGACAAAGTCTATCAGCTGGACTATGACAAAGTCTATCAGCTAGATTATGACAAAGTCTATCAGCTAGACTATGACAAAGTCTATCAGCTAGACTATGACAAAGTTATAAAGTAATTTTACTTAGAATACGACATAGTCTTTTATATATATTGTATGACATAGTATATTGTCTAGACTATAAAAAAGACTATTATCAAAACTATGACATAGTTTATTATTTAAAATAGGACGTTTTTTAATAGATAAAGACTATAATTTAGGCTATGACATAGTTTGTTATCTACACTATGACATATTCTATTAACAAGACCGTGACGTAGTCTATTATCTTAACTACGACATTGTCTTCCCGGCATAGACAATGACGTAGTCTATTATTTAGACATAGCTTGTTATCAATTATATAGACTACGACATTGTCACAGTATAGACACAGTAAAGAACTTTCGATTTCTCCCTCGTATTTTACTCATTCCATCCTTTTTAACACCAAAAACATGTAAAGTGAAGGAAACAAAGGGTAAAACAATCATTACATTAAATGGAGAATATATGTCTGTCATTGAGTATACTAATACTAACATCGTAAGTACAATACATAGACAAGTACAATGACAAAATCACACACAAATACTTTCTAACCAAAGGAAACAGTTATACCACATAAAACAAGGTTTAGCAAAAGATTTCTCTAAAATTACAAACAATAAATCCTGCTCAATTAAAGAGGGAAATCTTTAATAACAAGAGAAAACATTTAATTGAAAAACTTTTCTTATTTTCTTGTAATTTTTCCGAGGGTTGGCTGTTGATATTAGAGAATATATTTAATCGCTTTCTACAAAATAGGAAAATAATATTGTCAGAAGTGTTTGTTAAATGAACGTCTTAAGTTTTAGAGTTTTTTCCAATTAATACGTTTTAATTTACTAACAAAACTACTTTATTTTCTCCTTTTTTCATTTGATGTAAATTTAAGTTGTTCTTGTCAAATGCTAACGAAAATAGGAGAATTGCTTAAGATTAATATACGTTAAGAGGAAATGAATATAAATTTATTGAAATCACAGTAAAATAATTCTTCTTTTGTTAGTTCTCACAAATAAATGAATTATCGTTCTTTTATAAATCTTTTGATTATCTATTTTGTTGAACACTTCTGTAACCTTTGAAATGTTAGATCACGTTTTTTTTATTTTGTTGTTAACACGTATTAGGGTGTGTCATAAAATTTAATTCATTATTTTTTCTATTAATTTGTCTTTTATTATTGTTTTTACCTTAAATTGTACCACCTTATTGTTGATGTATGTATGACAATAACAGAGATAATAAATGTGAGTTTTTGTTGTAAACCATCCATGGTTTTTGATCCTAAAGCATGCATAAACATGTTTTAGATGCATTCAACTGTTTACTTGTACTCCGATTAAACACAACAAAACATTGCACTGTGGTCCTGGATGGAAAAGTCATATTAAAAAAATTAAGAAGAGCTTAATCCCTGCATAGTCTACAAATTCAACTATGATATAGTCTAATAACTAGACAATGACATAGTCTATAAACAAGACTATGACATAAATTAAAATCGAGACTATGACGTAATCTATAAACTTGTCTACGATATAGCCTGCAATCACATGATTTCATATTATTTGACTCTAACAAAGTACATAAAAAAGACTATAAAATAGTACACAAACTGAGAACAAGACCTTAATATATTTCATAAATTTGATTACAATCATCTATAAAAATAAGATTAGATCTAGACTACGTTCTAGTCTATTGACTAGACTACGTTCTAGTCTATTGACTAGACTACGTTCTAGTCTATTGACTAGACTACGTTCTAGTCTATTGACTAGACTACGTTCTAGTCTATTGACTAGACTACGTTCTAGTCTATTGACTAGACTACGTTCTAGTCTATTGACTAGACTACGTTCTAGTCTATTGACTAGACTACGTTCTAGTCTATTGACTAGACTACGTTCTAGTCTATTGACTAGACTATGTTCTAGTCTACTGACTAGACTACGTTCTAGTCTATTGACTAGACTATGTTCTAGTCTATTGACTAGACTATGTTCTAGTCTACTGACTAGACTACGTTCTAGTCTACTGACTAGACTACGTTCTAGTCTACTGACTAGACTACGTTCTAGTCTATTGACTAGACTATGTTCTAGTCTATTGACTAGACTATGTTCTAGTCTATTGACTAGACTATGTTCTAGTCTACTGACTAGACTACGTTCTAGTCTATTGACTAGACTACGTTCTAGTCTATTGACTAGACTATGTTCTAGTCTACTGACTAGACTACGTTCTAGTCTATTGACTAGACTACGTTCTAGTCTATTGACTAGACTACGTTCTAGTCTATTGACTAGACTACGTTCTAGTCTATTGACTAGACTACGTTCTAGTCTATTGACTAGACTACGTTCTAGTCTATTGACTAGACTACGTTCTAGTCTATTGACTAGACTATGTTCTAGTCTATTGACTAGACTATGTTCTAGTCTACTGACTAGACTACGTTCTAGTCTATGACTAGACTATTTCTAGTCTATGACTAGACTACGTTCTAGTCTATTGACTTAGACTACGTTCTAGTCTATTGACTAAGACTATGTTCTAGTCTATTGGACTAGACTACGTTCTAGTCTATTTGACTAGACTATGTTCTAGTCTATTGACTAGACTACGTTTCTAGTCTATGACTAGACTATGTTCTAGTCTATTGACTAGACTATGTTCTAGTCTATTGACTAGACTATGTTCTAGTCTATTGACTAGACTATGTTCTAGTCTATTGACTAGACTATGTTCTAGTCTATTGACTAGACTATGTTCTAGTCTATTGACTAGACTATGTTCTAGTCTATTGACTAGACTATGTTCTAGTCTATTGACTAGACTATGTTCTAGTCTATTGACTAGACTATGTTCTAGTCTATTGACTAGACTATGTTCTAGTCTATTGACTAGACTATGTTCTAGTCTATTGACTAGACTATGTTCTAGTCTATTGACTAGACTATGTTCTAGTCTATTGACTAGACTATGTTCTAGTCTATTGACTAGACTATGTTCTAGTCTATTGACTAGACTATGTTCTAGTCTATTGACTAGACTATGTTCTAGTCTATTGACTAGACTATGTTCTAGTCTATTGACTAGACTATGTTCTAGTCTATTGACTAGACTATGTTCTAGTCTATTGACTAGACTATGTTCTAGTCTATTGACTAGACTATGTTCTAGTCTATTGACTAGACTATGTTCTAGTCTATTGACTAGACTATGTTCTAGTCTATTGACTAGACTATGTTCTAGTCTATTGACTAGACTATGTTCTAGTCTATTGACTAGACTATGTTCTAGTCTATTGACTAGACTATGTTCTAGTCTATTGACTAGACTATGTTCTAGTCTATTGACTAGACTATGTTCTAGTCTATTGACTAGACTATGTTCTAGTCTATTGACTAGACTATGTTCTAGTCTATTGACTAGACTATGTTCTAGTCTATTGACTAGACTATGTTCTAGTCTATTGACTAGACTACGTTCTAGTCTATTGACTAGACTACGTTCTAGTCTATTGACTAGACTACGTTCTAGTCTATTGACTAGACTACGTTCTAGTCTATTGACTAGACTACGTTCTAGTCTATTGACTAGACTACGTTCTAGTCTATTGACTAGACTACGTTCTAGTCTATTGACTAGACTACGTTCTAGTCTATTGACTAGACTACGTTCTAGTCTATTGACTAGACTACGTTTTCTAGTAGTCTATTGACTAGACTACGTTCTAGTCTATTGACTAGACTACGTTCTAGTCTATTGACTAGACTACGTTCGTCTATTGACTAACTACGTTCTAGTCTATTGACTAGACTACGTTCTAGTCTATTGACTAGACTACGTTCTAGTCTATTGACTAGACTACGTTCTAGTCTATTGACTAGACTACGTTCTAGTCTATTGACTAGACTACGTTCTAGTCTATTGACTAGAATACGTTCTAGTCTATTGACTAGAATACGTTCTAGTCTATTGACTAGAATACGTACTAGTCTATTGACTAGAATACGTACTAGTCTATTGACTAGACTACGTTCTAGTCTATTAACTAGACTACGTACTAGTCTATTGACTAGACTACGTTCTAGTCTATTAACTAGACTACGTACTAGTCTATTGACTAGACTACGTACTAGTCTATTGACTAGACTACGTTCTAGTCTATTAACTAGACTACGTACTAGTCTATTGACTAGACTACGTTCTAGTCTATTAACTAGACTACGTTCTAGTCTATTAACTAGACTACGTTCTAGTCTATTAACTAGACTACGTTCTAGTCTATTAACTAGACTACGTTCTAGTGTACAAACTAGACCACGTTCTAGTGTACAAACTAGACTACGTGCTAGTGTACAAACTAGACAAAACGTTCTAGTCTATAAATTAAACTTAGATCTTGCTTATAAACAATCCCGACTATAAACTATACTACATTCTAGTCTATTAATTATACTATTTTTAGTCTAAAGACCAGGCTTTATCCCAATTTATTCCAGTTTTCAAACTAGACTATTAGTTTCAATAACACACAAAAATTTTACATTGTCTTAACAAAATTGTGCAGAGAAATTGTCATTTTTTGTCTAAAAATAATATTTTAAATTTTTGTGACCCATTGTGCAACCATATATTTCTTTACATTCATATAACTATAATTTTACATGTTCATATATTTAAATATGACAACTGAACACACATAAATTGTTGGTATTTAATAAACATTAGTTGTTAGAAAAAATGTTCATAATATAAAATAAACACTTCTATTAACAGGAAAATAAGTGTAAATGAATTCCTTTGAATCCTTAAACAGTACTCACTTTAACATTAAACTCTATTCAAGGATTTAACACACTTTTGCAATTAACATTAAAAGAGAAAAGTAATAAAACTCTTTTTGAAATAAACAATAACATTACTCTTCCTTATTAACTTCTCTCTAATTTAATAACATTTAACTGTAAGAGATTTTCTTCTGTTATTGTTCTGTTATGTTAATTACAGTTTATTTTAGATTTTATTTCTTATTTTAAGGTGTAAAGCTGCAAAACAGGATTATTATGACTAAATAGAGGAAATAAGATTTTTTTTGCCTAAAAATTAAATGTGTCTGTGTGTGTGTGTTTGTATTGGTTTCTTTTTGTGGCAAATAAATCTTGTTAAAGTTTTTTTCCAACAGTTTTCTATTTCCAGCAAACAATTATAAAACATTTCATTCTAAGAATTATTGAAACGAAATTGTTACAAAGAAATAAAATTCTGAGAATCAAAAGTTGAATTAAAATGAAAAAAAGCGAAATCAAAATTAAGCAATTTATTTTCGTTGCGAAAAGATTTTTTTTTGAAAATATTACGAGAAAAAAAAAAACATTTTAAATAGTTTTTTAAGTTTGTTTTTAATTAAAGTTGTTAAATGTGGTAATTTTTTCAACAAATAGATGATTTAAAGGGAGTCGAGGAGGAAAGAAATTAAGAAGTTATGACGTTTTTGTAATAAATTGAACTTATGAAGGGAGGAATAGACTTTAAGATTGTAATTTATTGTAACTGTAAGTTCTAGCTTTAATAAAATTAGTTTTTATCACAAGATTTACTTGAATTATAACTAATTAAATAAAGTGAGTTTTAATTAATATTAATCATACGTCTCAGTGTACTCCAAAAACCCAATTTAGTCCTACAAAAAGTTGGCCAAGCATTCATAGGTCTGTGTCAAACTGTTTCCAGTGTTATTCAACAGTACTGGGGCAGAAGGAATGGTCAACATGATGTTTCTAAAGCCAACAAATATAAAAAGCAATTTCAAAGGTGCTTCCAACACATCCGGTAGGAAAGCTGCCTTGATTGAGCAGTGCTTGGACTATTTGATGCGAACACTTAAAGCTAATGCAGATTTACAAAAATACAAGGCTCAAAACGTTTCAGACAGGAACTCTGCTTTAAACTAAGAGTCCGAAAACAGAGAACGAACATTAAAAACAGTGCCGGAGTTAAGGCAATTAGAGGGATATTGGGCTCTTGTTAAAAGACAATTAAAGAGCACCAAGAAGATGTTCAAAAGTGTGGTAGATTTAATAAGGATCAAAGTGACAGAAAGCACTGTAAAATCATTGATGGAAGAGTTGCCAAAACAGGTTCCAAATTTCATTATTAGTGATAAAAACTATAAAAATGTATTTTAAGTTTTTTTAATTAATAATAATTAATATTAATCATACGTCTAAGTGCACTCTCGAACATAACTTACAAAATTGGATTTTAATTACAATAAATTGTGTATTTTTTTAATAAAAAATCTATTCTTTTAATGAATATTAAATACAATTGAAATTTTTGTTAAAATGTAAATTGTTTTTCAATTAAAAATTTAAAGATAATTATTTTCCTCCATAAGTACTTGTTGCTTTTAATAACATTTTTGCTGAAATAGCAATTATTTCAATTAATTTCCCGTTTAAATTTGAAAAAGCCATTAAAAGTTGTTTGTGGTTTTTAAATAAATGTTTAATATTAACAACTAATAATTTTATAAAACCTTTTAATTAATATTAATCATACGTTAGAGTGCTTAAAAATTTTAGAATAAATGTGATTAAAGGAAGAGGAAAGTCTTAAACAAGTGCCATTGGATATATTGTGGAAACTTATGATAAAACTATAATTTTAGTTTTTTCCATAACTCGCAAAGGTTCCAAACTTCTTGTAATTTTTATACCAGTGAAAATTTTTGTTATTAAAATTTAAAATTCTGCTTGATATATCGTTTAAACCCAAATTTAACATATATTTTTTTTTTTGAAATATTGCACAAAAGATTTTTTTCGGGACCGCTCCTTAACCGTTGAATATCACGGATAATAAACTATTACTAGCTCTTCTTTTGGAAGACATATCACAGTTCCAAGAACAGATAGAAATTTGTATTTCTCTAAATCATAAGCAAAATATCTTATCAATAGACATGCGGAATTTTATTGAGATATATTAAGCGATTTATTTAGTGAAGTGGTTCAGGGAGTTCAAGTTTATATCACTTTTTAATTTATTATGTAAAGTATTTGTATAAGTATTTGATATCATAGGAACGGTATTTACCTGAAAAATAACAGAATGTACACAAGAAATTAAAAGAATAAAATTTCTTTAAAAATAAAAAAAAACTTAAATATTTTTTCTCAGTGTAATTTGTGAAAATTATTTTCATATTAGACTTTAAATAAAATTTGTGTAAATTAAGCTACTACAACAACATTTAACAATAAAACAGACTTAATTGCTCCTAATACTGAGCTTCAAACAGATTCCCAGTTTTTGTTTCCAAAATACCCAAAAATTTCCATTCGGGAAAAACTTGTCTCAAAAATTTACTTTTTCCAAACAATTGGTCCCATATATCGGTATATAATCAAGGTACCTTTTTTATTTAAGCATCGATATCTTTTTTCCTTCCAAAAGTAAAATAAATAACGAAATTTCGATATGTCAAGCGGGGAAAGCACTTCCCTTTATGTTCTTGAAGTCGTTTTTCAAAGAATTTAAAATTTTAGGAAAAATCTTTTTCGAAGGAAATTAATGGATTTTAAAGCGAAATAATGTCACCACCTTTGGAATAAAAAAAACTATTATTCTCAAAATTCTTATTTCAAGATAAAATAACTTGTAATAGAACCCACGTAAAAATTCTACCATGAAATTGGTTTCAAATTTTGTACAAAGTCTTTCTTTCGTTAATAATATCGGAATCAATTTCCATCCAAACTTGATTTATTTTTAGTTTTAACTCTATTTAAGTTATTATGCTTTCATTTTGGACATTATTTGAATAAGCATTTCGAGTCATGTATTCCCATTAGCTCTCTATTGGGTTTAAGTCTGAGCTACAAGTCGGCCAGTCCAACAGAGGTTCCATACCCCATGATTTATACTGGTTTGAAACATGTACCGTAGCATTATCTTGCTGGAATATGCAATATTCATCCATTTTTTCATCCATTAAAAGAAAAAAGCTTCTTCCATCAATTCGCTATAAAAAAAAAACAAATTTTAGATTTACCAATCGCCGACATCCCAACATCGTTTGATCTAAAATCGTGCCAATAACATGAGTTTGAGTCAGGACCATCTAAGTTATTCTTTTTTATTTTCATCAGAGAAAACTTTCATTTTTGGATAATTTCCTGAGATTTTAAGGCGATTTTCTTTATGCTGCTGTTTTAGCATTGACACATACTTTGGCTTCTTCCATTTTATGTTTTCATCTCTTGGCAAAACATGAGGTTTGAGGAAGATTTAATTTGTTCGTTATTTGTGTAGAATTCAATTACATGTTGATTCATTTTCCTTATAAAATTAATCTGTCTTTTTGTTAATTTTGTATTTTCCTTGATAAATTTTCGAGCACTAAATTGTGTCCTGTTTTAACTTATTTTACGATCAGCGAAGCAATTTTGAGGTTTGCTTTTATAAAAATATTCCACATAAAATGGTACCAGGAAGATTTTAACGCACAAACAACAAAACTAAAAAAAAATCTTGTTCACTTAAAAAAATAAATGAGAACAACAAAAAATGCCTTTATAGGAATATGCATCAGTGTATATGTATAACCTTATTTCGATGAAGTCATAAATTAAATCTAAAAAATCAATACGCAAGATAATCAATTATGAAAGATCACACCCAGTCTCCTGGACTTACTTAGAATTTGTGTTACTTCACAGCAATTGAAAGCATCTCAAAAATTTCCGCATGACATTTCATTAAAAAAGATATGGAAAAGTTCCAAAGTTACAAAATTATTTCAAAAAGCGCATTTTAGTACCACTGTCTATCGGAGAATACTAACTAAATTACATCAATTGCCATTCTCTTTATGTCACCTTCGATATCTAAGTATTTGACCCCCCCCCCCCCCCCCTTAAAAATTCTATTAAACCCAAAACAAAGAAGAATGTCCTTTGTGTCTTGCAAACACTAATTGTTGTTATCCCATAGTCCTGATCTCCACAAAAAAATATTCATTTAATTTATTTTCAATAAAATTTCATTCATTAAACTCACAAAAAAAAATTAAATAAATGGAAAAATATGATTTTTTGTTGTTGTTGTAAACCTCATGACTTCTTCATCATTTCATTCAATGTCAAATCAAAATTTAGCACTCGAAAACACACAGAAAAAAACACAAAAACATAAGAGGATAAAAATTAAGCTTAAAACAAGGAAGAAAAAACGATAATAAAGAAAACGAACAAAAAAAATGAATAAGAATTCTATTACTAAATTCCTTTCATTTGGATTAAACAAAGAAAAAACTAAAAAAGAAATCAAAATTGTTTACAATATACAGTGGGGCAAAATAAATTCAATTAGAGAAAAAATCAAATTAAAATTTTTAGCGAAAATCTATTTTTAGTGAAAAACTAAATTTTTAGTAAAAAATTATATTTTAAATAAAAAAATTTTCGTGAAAATTTTTTCTTAAATTTATATTTTTTACCAAATTTCGTCAAAATATCTCAAAAATTGCAAATTTTAACCAAAAATTCAAATTTTCACTAAAAATTCAAATTTTCACCAAAAATTCAAATTTTCACCAAAAATTCAAATTTTCACCAAAAATTCAAATTTTCACCAAAAATTCAAATTTTAACTAAAAATTTACATTTTTACTGAAAATTTACCAAAAATTCATATGTTCACCAAAAATTCAAATTTTCACTAAAAATTCAAATTTTCACCAAAAATTCAAATTTTCACCAAAAATTCAAATTTCACCAAAAATTCAAATTTTCACCAAAAATTCAAATTTTCACTAAAAATTCAAATTTTCACCAAAAATTCAAATTTTCACCAAAAATTCAAATTTTCACTAAAAATTCAAATTTTCACCAAAAATTTAAATTTTGACCAAAAATTCAATTTTTCACTAAAACTTCAAATTTTCACAAAAAATAAAATTTCACAAAAATTAAAATTTTCGCATAAATAAAAATTTTCACAAAAATTCAAAATTTTCATAAAAAATTTAAATTTTCACCAAAAATTCAAATTTTCACCAAAAATTCAAATTTCCATTAAAAATTTATATTTTTACAAAAAATTCAATTTTTCGCTAAAAATTAAAATTTCCACTAAAATTTAAATTTTCACAAAAATTCAAAATTTTTACAAAAAATTTAAATGTTCAGTAAAAATTTAAATTTTCACTAGAAATTCAATTTACATATTTTCACCACAAATAAATCTTTATATTTCCCTAAAAATTTTTGTAACAAAAAACTGAGGAGGAACTTCTCAATCATGCCCCACAGTGTTAAAATGACATTGAAATAGTAGAAGGAGAAGCAATAGAATTTTAATTGAGTTTTAGTTTTTTCCATCTGTAAATGATTTTTATTTTAAATCTCCTCCAGCTAAAACTATCAAATTGTGTTGTTTTAATTGATGTGGTCAAAAGTTGTTTGGGAAAAATGAGTAAATCAAATCAGAAAAAAAATATTTTCTTTTTCAAATAAAAACAAAAATAAAAATCCTCATCAACAATAACAACAACAACTGCAAACAAAATAACAAAAGTCCCTTTAAGATCATAAAAATACTTTTGCTCTCTGAAGAGTCTGAACCAAAAAAAATCGTAATGAAAAGTTAAAAATGTTAAAGAAGAAAAAAAAAAAAGGAATAAATTATTTTGACTAAAATGAATCGTTGTAAAGTGTTAAGTTGTTTTACTTTGTATGTGTTAGTGTGTGTTTGGTGGGAGAGTTGAAAAGGAGTTAAAGGATTATTTTCTTAACATTCGCATATGAGAATGAACAAATGAACACAAGAACATACATCAAGTAAATCTGCCAACAAACCAACAAAAAAATACTTATGTCTGTAGAGAGTTTTATGTAAGAGTGTAAGTGGGTAATAATGCATTAACATCCTTTAAAGGCAAAATCCTGTGTTTACAAAAGGAAAAAAAATCACATGTAAGAAAATTAATGGCACAACATATGTAAGTTTGTAATTTTATAATGCCTTCACTTTTAAGTTAAAAAGTTGTTACCGAAAAAAGAAGAGTAATAAGAGAAATAAGATTAATATTAAAAGTCTCAAAAGGTTGTAAGTTAAATTATTTTTTAAATTAAATTGTTAACTTTAAAAAAAGTAAAAAAAATATCCCAACCATAACATGTTTAGCTTTGACAACAAAAAATCATAATTTGATCAAATCAAAAACAATAAATGGTTCCATCCGAATAAATATTTATTAATATGATATAAAGAAAATTTTAAATGAGTGATGAAATCAATCATATTATAATTAATTAATTAATTAATTAATTAATTAATTAATTAATTAATTAATTAATTAATTATAATAATATGATTAAGACAAAATAAATATAGTCATCATTCATGAGTTCAATTATTTTTAAAAATAAATTGTGTACTACTGAAAAAATGTAAAATGTTGTAAATCAAAAAGAAATTATAAAAAAGTCTTCCTAACCATAATATGTTTAACGCTATGAACTGAAAATCATAATATGATCAAAACAAAAATAATATTATTAATTGATTTTTCTGAAAAGCATAATATGGTTGAGAAAAAATCAAATATGTTTCCAGCCATAACCAGTATTGTGATCATTTATAATTATGATCCATAAGCTAAATGTATAAAAAGGCGATGACGAAACGTATATTCTATCAGATTTTTCACATTTCTTCGAGCATAAACTTAATGTTATAAATGTTCGATGGAATGTTGAGAAATATTTTAGGATCCAAAAACAGTCAAAATTCCCAAAAAGTTCTTGGTATTGTAAACAATATGTAGTTACAGCAAAAGAAGTTACAATGGACTCCATTAATACCGAAATTAACATCAAGTAATGTTTAAAAAAATGCTGATTCTATTCATAAGACTTCATAATGAGTCCACCTATTATTGGTCTAAAAAATCCTACTAACTGCCAGGAGCTAAGCCTGTAAGCTCTTGTGAGAAGAGAATTGAAGAGCACAAAAAAGGTGTTCAAAAGTGTTGTAAATTTTAAATGGAGATGGGCTACCTATGCGAGCAAAGTGACAGAAAGCTCTTTAAAATCGTTATTGGAAGGATTTCTGAAAAATTCATCACTACATTTTTTTTTTGGAGTTATAATAATAATTTCGATTAAATAAAAAGCTGTATGTTCAGTGGTTCCGTCTTAATATCAATATATGTATGTTAAAATTTATTTGGCACACTCCTCTTGATCATACATAAAAAAGAAAAATTAAAAACAAAATAATATAATAAATAAAGAAAAATATATAAAAGAATATTTAAATTATAAAACAATGAACTAAAAAATCATTTTATTTTATTATTTCTATTTTTATAAAAAAAAAGTATACACAATTTTCACTCTTGAAGCAAAAACAAAAAAATTTTAATATTTTTATTTAATACTCCGAATCGTTTTAATTTACAAATTGTTATATTCTTTCAAAAATCTTAAAAATTACGGTTTAAATCAAGGACTTAATAAATTTAACTCATAATTAATATCAATCATACGCATTGAGAGCACATTTAAAATACATAAAAAAACTATAAAATAAATAAATAGATTTAAAAGAAATATTACAGACTAATAAAAAATATAGAATTGTTTTGTACTTCTATTATTAAAAAATTATCAAATATTTTATTTAATTTTTTTTAATGTTTGAATTTAAAATTACAATTTTTATAATATTAAAAAAAATTCTTAATAATTTATTGAATACCCTGAAGTATTTTATTTTAATATTCGTCTTAATGATGATAAGTACTTTTCAAAATTTTAAAATGAAAAGAAATAAAGACACAATAATATTAAAAGTCACTAAAATACTAATCAGTTCACAAATAAATAAATTATTATTCCTAAAATAATAAAGAAATGATGCTTTTTAATTAAATAATTAATTAATTTAAAATAAATAATTTTTTTTTGTGAAAAATTTTTGATTTAAAAAAATTAATAAAAATTGTTTACTATTTTTCTGTAATGCCCTTAAGTGTATTGTTTCTTAATTTGTTTAAATTTTTTAAATCACTTGATATTTACATCTACTACAAAGCAGTATGTAGAACAAACCCCTAATTAATATCAATCATACGTTCTGGAGGCAAATTTAAAATAAACTAATAATCTCTAAAAATAATCACAATTTCAATTAAATTATTTTATAAATTTATAAAAAATTAGATTAAAATTTAATAAACAAAATCGATTCTTTGTGCTTATTTTCTATATAATATTTTTTCTTCATTTTCCCCTAATTCTATTTTGAATAAAAAAATAATACAAAATTGTCTCTAATACCCTAAAGCATTTTATTTTAAAATTCGTTAATATTTTTCAATATTCCTAAAAGTTATGGTTCTTATAAAGTATTAAATAATGAATTCCTTATTAATATCAATCATACGCAATGATGTACAATTATTGTACAATCTATAAAAAATATATAAAAATTTAAGTGTGTGTTTTTTTTATATATTTGAATTTTTCAAATCGCTTGCTATTAACATCTACTACAAAGCATTATGTGAAATAAACCGTTAATTAATATCAATCATACGTTCCGTAGATAAATTTTTTAAAAAATTAAAATTTAAAATCTTTAAAAAAACAAAATTTTAACAAAATAATTTTATAAACTAATCAAAATATTATTATGCTATAAAAATAATTTAAAGTTTAACAAACATATAAAACTTTTTCTATATTTTCCCCTCAATTCTGTTTTTAGAACAAAAATAATGAAAAAATTGTCTCTAAAACCCTGAAGCGTTTTATTTTGACATTCATAACCATTTTTGAAAACTCTTAAAAGTTATGGATTTTATAAAGAATCAAGTGAATTAAACTCCTAATTAATATCAATCATACGCAATGATGTACAATTTCTTTGAAATCTTACAAAATATAAAAATAATTAAATTTTTAATAAAAATAATCAAATTATAAATCAATAAATAAATTATAAAAAACATCATTTGTCATATACTACAATAATTAAATTTTGTTTTATTTTTTTATTATTATTTTTTTTTCATGTAAAATATTTCATTTAAAAAAATATTAATTTTTTTACTATTTTCCTCAAATAACCTGAAGTGTTTTGTTTTTTAATTTGTTTGAATTATTTAAATCGCTTGATATTTGCAACTACTACAAAGCATTATGTAAAATAAACCCTTAATTAATATCAATCATACGTCCTGAGGCGCAAAACTTAAAAAAACTAATAAAAAAATAAAATAAAACTATAAATTTAGATTAAATTTGTTAAAAAAAATGTCTGTTAAAAATTCCCTATAAAAACTTTTTCTCTATTTTCCCTCAATTTTATTTTTATAACAGAAATAATGAAAAATTGTTTTATTATGAAACAATTTCCTTTTATTTTTAGATATTTTCATCACCAACATTTTGGCTTCAAATTATTTTATTTGCTGTTAACATTTGTTGCATTTCCCCTGCTTTTTTTTTCTTTGTGCTGCTATTTCATCAAGATAAAGTTATTCATTTATCCACAGTGAAATTTTGCAATTTTGCCCAACAGAAGAGTTGAAAAATTAAAGTGTTTTATTTTTCATCACGAATATTGATCGGAAACATGAAAATGTTTTGACGGAAATGATTTTTATCGAATGAGGAAGAGGATATATGTGTGAGGAATGAGAAAAAATAGAATTCAGTTTATTTAAAAACAAAAAGTGTGGGAAAAATAGGGAGTAGGAATGAAAAATTCTTAACACAGGTTTTTATGTCTAATGTCACCAAATTAATATATTTTTAATCTGATAAAAATCAGCATAAGAACAGAAAAAAGTGCGCACTAAAATTATTAAATATTTCCATAAAGCCCAACTTGGTACTAAAAAAAGTTTAACAAGCATTCGGAAGTTTGCTCCAAACTGTTTCCAATGTCTTAAACAGTACCCAGAGAACTTGTCTGTTCATAGAAAACCTGGTTCTGGTGGAAGCAGTGCTACACATGAAAGCATTTTCGAAAGAGCTCCCAACACATCCGACAGGATGAGGGTGTGTGGAATGTAGAGTTAAAGCTAATGCAGATTAAAAACATACAAGACTCAAAAATTTTCTGACAGAAAAGTTGATAAAAATTTTGAGTCCTAAAACAGAACAGGGAAATTAAAGTCAAGTTTTCTAAAAAATGTAAATACTGGAGGTTTTTTCGCAATGTCAATGTTAACAATTTTATTTGCTGATGATCGAGGAAATGTTGAAGAAAAATTTCGGACCCGAAAGTAATGAAAATTTCCTAAAAAGTTCTCGGTATGGCAAGAAATACGCTGCCACAGCAAATATGCCAAACATTTGTATCAACGGGCTCTATTAATTATGAAATTTACATCAAAACGTCCAGTCAGAAGACCTTGAGTGGTACAAAAACAATAATGTATTATTTTTACCGGGAGAGAGAGAGAGAGAGATAGAGTGAGAGTGAGAGTGAGAGAGAGTGAGAGAGAGTGAAAGAGAGAGAGAGTGAAAGAGAGAGAGAGAGAGAGAGTGAGAGAGAGATCCCCCAAACTATACGGAACTAAATTGAGTGAAGAGCTATTGGGCTCTTGTTAAAAGAGATCCGAAAAGTAAAACAATGTTTTTAAAAGTGTAATAGATTTTAAAGGGAGCAAAGTGACAGAAAGCACTATAAAACGAAACCCTTCCAAGTTTCCGAAAAAGTTTAAAATTTAATCACTAGAGATTAAAACTTAAAACATATTTCGCTTTTATAAACTGTAACTATAATAAAAAATTACAATTGTCATTTTAGTGGTTTCATTTTTATGAACATATATGTGTGTTAATAATTTTCCAATTTCACTTTTTGTAAAAAAGGAAAATGAGTAAAAGAGTTACAAACCATATTGAAAGGATTTTTTTTTCAAATACGTATATATATTACAAAAATTTGGCTAACAAGAGTTTGAAAAAAGGACAAAGGATCAACAGAAAACTAAACAAGTTAGAATGTTATATTCAGTCATGCCGAATTTTCAATACCCTCCACCACAAAATCCAGAGAAAAAAATATATTATGTTTCGTATATGAAAGTATTTCCTGTATAAAAAAGAAAAATTTGTTATATTTCTGGCTATATCTTTTTTCAACTGAACCGATTTTTTTAAATTTTTGGAATAGAAATGAGGTATATATTTCTTCATATTATAGAAAACTTCTATTCTTATTTGTCGATTTATAATTGATAATTTTATGAAAGTTCTTCGCTTTAAATTAGGGGTTGTCTAAGAAATCGGTCTATATCTCTTAACATACTAAACCGATTTTGCTGGTTTTAAAAAGGAAACTTCTCAGGACTATATTAAATACTCAGGCCGAATTTCATTTAGTTCTGTCTAAATATTGCGGATGTGAGCGTTTCAACAACAGACAGATAGGCGGACAGACAGACAAACTGATGGACAAACAGTTGTTTAGATAGAAAGACATCGCTAAATCGATTCAGAGTTTGATTTCATGCAAGAATGTACATACATAATGGGGTCTTAGATAATTACTTCTTAGCGTTACATACAAAATGACAAATTTAATATACTCTTTTTACCACTTGTGGTGGTGTAGGGTATAAAAACTAAAAAAAATTATTTTATAAACCTGAAAATTTATTTTCTTAAATTTCAATAAAAATTTCTTTAAATTTTGAATTTTATTCCTTGAATTCTATTCCACTTCATTTCTTTCTGTTAATTCCTTCCAAATAAATTATTCTCTTGTTATTTCTCTATTCTGATCATCAATATCCATTTCTTTTTATCTTTTGTTTTGTTTTTCATAATAAATTAATTACACTTTATTAAATTTTTTTGGGGGAAAAATGACAAATGAATTGATAAATTTGTATACCCTACAACACCATAGTTGATTGGGTATAATGCGTTTATGCTTAAGTTCGTAACGCACAGAAAAATATTGCTACCATCACTTTTCAGTATAACATTCGACTCAGAGTCACTTTCTGAGTTGGTTTAAGGATGTCCGTCCACCTGTCTGGTTGGTTGTCCATGTAAACCTTGTGAACCAAATTCAGGTCGTAATTTTATTTATTATTTTGGCCCAAAAACGATGTCTACTTAAATTGGTGATGATGGGTCCATTTTTATATGTAGTCCCCATGCAAATGGTCCTCCCAGAATGGGATTTTAAGATCAGAAGTGTCTCAAAAATAAAGCAATTTTAAAGAAATTGATCGTAAATAGGTCTCATAGTAATTTTAAAGGATGTGAAAAATTATACGAGGATCAGTTCATTATTTCTCATAGATCCCATATAACCATTCGTCCAAACAGCACTTTGAAGGGCTTAAAATCTCACATATTTAACAATATACAAAGCAGAACTCGATGTTTGAAATTTAACGAGGGTCGATACAAAATTTCTTCCAGCACCCATATAAAGCACCCGAAAAATCATTTTAAAATAAATAAATCGCATTTAATAAATTAAAAAAAAAACTAGAAAACAATTTAACGAGGTTCGTGCATTAAATTTTCGTAGCTATAATTTTTTAAAATTATACGAGGTACGATTCATTACTTCTCATAGGTCCCATTTCACATACTTATTTGTATTATTTGAAGAGTTAGTCAAATTAAGACAAACATAAGCAAAAATCGATTTTCGCAATTTTACGAGGGCCAACACATAATTTCTTTCAGCTCCCATAGAAAACCATCGAAAAAATGCTTTTAAAACGAATAAATCAAATATAATGAATTAAAAAGCAAAATGAGAAAACAAATTATACGAGGGTCGTTCATTAAATTTTCGTAGCTATAACTTTTAACCAAAAATATGGTGTGGGTCAACAAATAATCGAGCTTGACCGACTATAACTTGTTACGTGTTTCCTTATGTTTTTCTATTTCTGTCATTTTCCCGTTTTTCTATTATCTTTTGAATGCATCAATCAATTCATCAAATTCGTTTTCTCTTTTTGAAAATTTATGTTGAAACATTTAATTGTGTTTGTATTTGTGTAACCTTAATAAATTATATTATTTTTTCTATTTATCGGATTTTTTTTTTTTGTAAAATAAATGAAAAATTCGAAATAAATTACAAAAGGAATAATGATTGATAACACAATAGTAAATATAAATGTGTGTGTGTGCGTGCGTGGTTTTCCTTCTAGAAAAAATTCTATTTGTTTTACTTTGTTGGGCATTTTATTGTCCAAGAAAAACGAGAGATTTTAAATTAGTTTTGAGGTTTATTAACAATACAAAAGGACTTTAGATGAAATTTAAAACAAGTAAAAATACTACATGACGGCTATGACGAATCTTCAATACCCTTCACCACAAATTCATGTGAAGTTAATACGAAAGGTTCCGTAGACATACATACACATACTTATAAACAAACTATATATAAAATATAATTTATATAAACGCGTTTCTTAATGAGTCATAAAATTATTTATATTTTTATCTATAACTTTTTCCTATGGAACCGATTTTAATAATATTTGGAAGAACAATACATCTCACATAATTTAATATTATAGCAAAAATTCATTCCAATTTAACGACTTATAATAGACAATTTTACGGAAGTTCATCGTTTGAACTTAGAGATTGTATCAGATATTGGTATATATCTTTTAATATGATAAACCGGCTTAACTGATTTTAAGTAGGAAACTTCTCAGGACTATAGTGAATATTTAGGCCAAATTTCATTGAGATGTGTCATTTTTTGGATATGAGCGTGTCAACAGAAGACAAACGGAAAGGCGGAAAGATTTTGATTTGATGCAAAAATAAAATTTTGGGGTCTGAGATGATTCCTTCTTAGCATTACATACGGAATGACAAAATTAATTTAACCTCTTTACCACTTGTGGTGATGGAAGGTACATGATGAAATGGTAATATTGATCAAAGACGAAGCTTAAATGCCCTCTACTAAAAATAGTATAGAAATAATTGCCAAATCCAGAGTGACCAACATCATGAACCTAATGAAGTTTCATTAGGACGCATTTCTCTGAAAATGAGTTTTTTGAATTCAATGGAATGAATGGTTAAGTTAAGGAAAAAATTTCAATTCTATATAGGAATATTCATGCCCATTGACATACACCTACACCGCCATTTCGTTCTTATTCCGGAAAAGCTACACCTGTGTAATCTATAATTTGGAATTTCCTCAAGCTGTTTGTTTGCCATTTATAAAATTTTGGAATCTCTACATTCTAAAGGCTAAGCAATGATAAAACAAATGTTCATATTACTTCAATAACCTCCCCCATATGTCCAGCATACACTTTCATAGGCTGCTGAAGAGTAGAGTGTCCGATAAAGATAATTTCTATTAAATTTATTGTACTCAAGGTTTTTTTCTCCCTATTTCATCTGGATCTCCCTAAAGTATCTCCATTTATATCAATTCTTTCGCTATCCTAAGCATTGCTCTTGGCCACACTTATAATCTTGTCCTTACTCCTCTAAAAGGCATTGGATTTCGATAGCAATCTGGTTGTAACATTTTCAATATTTGTGAAGTAGAAAATTACCAGAATAAGGACATTTCAGATATTCGAACTACACTTGGAATAAAGTGATTCTAATTTTTTTTCTGAAAGTCTATTTATTTGCTTCTTCTTTGCCAACAACTCCTTAATGTCCAGGCACCCTGATTATTTTATGTTTCTTCCTTGGAGTAATCATTGATAGCGGCTTTAACAATCCAAAATCGTTTAAAACTAAATAGCCTGATATGGACTGGCATTGATTGTCATTTAGTTATCGGTGTAAATATTAAAATCCATATTGCAGCTTTGCCCAGATTATGACCACTCTAATCGCTTGTACCTCCTCTTGAGGAACTGTATTATGATGTGATAAATGAAATGATATTCTGGTTTCTCGTTAATCTGCATATTTGGATCTAAATCTCCATGTTTGGATCTAACCTTGTAGATGTATAGCTCTGGAACCTTTCATTGTTCCGTTCAACTAGGAACAATTGGCGCCAACCCATTTTCCAGGTATCCTATGGAATGTTTCGTTTCACTGAAAATGTTAGATGAGGATTATTGATTAGTGTTGTCTTTAGAGCACCAATTATTCCCATGCAGTACATCCTTTGAATCTGAAGTATTCTAATTTTCCTTGAAGTATTCTAATTTTCCTTGTTTTTTCAATTGAAGTCCACTATATAACTGAAGGGAAAGTGAGCAGTAGGCTAATTAAGTTTCTGTACAGCCAGTGTATCATTTTAGATTGAAACCCCCTTTAGATCGGATGGTCCTTTAGACTTTGGTTGCACTGCAGTTTCTAGTCTAGGATAACCCCCAAGGATCTGACTGATTTAGTATATTAATTTTATTGTTGTGGAAGCGATGGTAATGTAGTGGATAATTTTCGATAAACAAATTTCTGTTTTATCCGGGTTTAAATAAAATTTTTAAAAGTCTGTCCATATAACTTTTGAACCATATACATTCACATGAAGTTGATTTAGAGAAATGGGGAACAACGGCTAATCATGTATATAGTATGAGATCCTCCAAATTTGGACAACTTGGGTGTTTTAATTTTTTTAAAAATAATTGCGAAAACAATGCTTTGGAAATAAAACTTTAACAGTTGAACCGCTAGAAGTGTCTATATAAATTTGTACATGTTTGTAGTGGAGAAGTTTTGGAACAGATTTGGAGGATAACAGACTTTTACCTGGACTCTAGATAGAAGGTGGTCTTCCAAAGTTAGCACCTCGAATATGTTGATTTTTGAAAAATTTCCCGATGATACACAAATTGACCTTTTTGTGTTGATTCTGTAACTTTTGAACAGTTAAGGACATTTTTAATAAGATTTCACACCGTTAAAGGTAAGGAATTTTGGAGTTGATCTGACCGAGTTTAAGTAGTCATGTGGTCAGGGGTGTAGTCAGTGACCCATCAAAGTTGATCATCTCGGATATGTTGATTTTTTAAAAATCTAAATTTGGGACTTTTTGATTTCTAAAAAAATGTAAAATTTATTTCCGATGTTACATGCAAAATAACAAACTTAATATACCCATCACTTTATAATTTTTCTTAATGTAGGGTATTTGGAAAATATGGAAAAACTCTATGAATAATTAAAAATCAAAATAATAATAATAAAATTACATGACCTACATTTCAATCATTTTATTCCATTTCATTTCATTCAATTTTATTTATGAAAATTTTATATTAATTCAGCCTTAAAGTAGACTTTAAAAATTAGTTGTTAACACACAATAAATGACAAAGAAATAAAAACACATACTCACACACACTCCCATATAAAATCATATTCTCTTAGTCATTTGCTAAAACCCTACAGTTCGGATGAAGATTATTAATAAAGACAAATCAAATAAAACTGTATGGTTCTGTTAGTGTCTATATATGTCATAATAAACATTTGTATATGTAATTTTTAATACATAAAATATTTGAAGAAAAAAAGTTTTACAACTAAATAAATTAAAATAATTTAAATGTCATTTCAAATTCTACAAATTTACATGTTTAAAATTTTTATATGAATTTTATTACTCACTCTCTCTTATTGTGTTGTCATCATGACGGACATTTAAACATGAACAAAAGAAAGAAATTTATTAAAGAGAACATGAAAATAAAATTATACCTACAGGAGACTAAAATTTACTTAAAATAAAGTCAGGTAATAATTTCTTCGCCAGCGGGTGTATCTAAGAGAGGCACACAGTGTTTCCAAATCGAAAAAAGAGAAAAAATTTAACTTTTGAACTTTTTAAGAAATTTCTCTCAGTTTTAACTGTTTTTGTGTTATTATGGAGGAATACAGTCTTCCAAAAATGGCCACTTCGGATATAACGATTTTTTCGAAAATTCACCAAAAATTATTTTTTGATATGAGACAAAATAAATTAATATACACTGATGCATATCCCTATAAAGGCATTTAACTGCTTTTTATCTTTGTTGTTCTCATTCAAAAGTTTTAAATTAGAGGCAACTTAGCGATACTTTTTATAAGTAAATACTGTTTTTTGGTCTTGTTGTTTGTCTTACACATACTATCAATTAATCTTGGTGCTATTCTACGAAGAATATTTCTATAAATGCAGAAGATTTCCCAGAAAATTTTCTGTCCAATCAAAAAAAAACGTTCCAAATTATTCATGTCCAATGACGTTTCAATAGAGGAATTAGTCGTTAAATTAAACATTCCGTAATTTCTTGAATAAAGGACAGAATTAGATATTTGGAACACGACCCAGGAAAATACAAAATGAACAAAAATTCAGATTAATCTTACAAAACAAGAAGGAACCCGTTACAAACATATTGAATTCTACTTAAATAAAGAGCAAACTAAATCTTCCTGTAACTTCCAATTAAGTTGCTCACATTTAAGGAAGCCAAAATGAAATTCGCACTAAAACACATGAAATGGATTTGAAATCCAGATCAGGAGTGGAAAAAGGTAATTTTCTCTTACGCAACAAATGTCTTGACTCATATTCGTAATTTCGGTGGTGGAAGTGTCATGGTTTTATGTAGTTGGCAAATCTAAATTGTATTTTGCGCCAACAGAAATGAAAAGTACAATTTATAAAAAATTACTGGAAGGTTCTCTTTCTCTTTTATGGATGGAAGATGATCTTCTCTCTTTTAGGAATGAAGGTTTTTTATGGATATTTCAACGCAGTCTTAATCATGGTTTAACGAACACAGCATATCTCTGTTAGATACCAGCTTGCAGTTCGGACTTAAAACCAATGGAGAACTTCTGAAGATACATGGTCCTATTAAGTTTATTTAAATAATGCCCAAAACGAAGTCATTATAACTTTTACATAGCAAAACATAAAAGGAAAGGAAGTTTTCAAGAAATTTTTTTTCGATCCTCTAAATAAATGTCAAATCAATGCCAGACTGCATTTTTGAGGTAATTGCCAGCAAAGAATCATCCAACCGTTATTAGTAGGACTATAGGACGGACTGTCTTAAGTGCGTTTATAGGAAAATACCATTAAAAATGACAGTTTGCTCTAAAATTAAGTTAAATAATTCTATAAAAAATGTTATGTGCGTTTATAAAAATATGCACCAGTTTATACACAAAATTTCTTTTTTTTTGCGAATTTTAAGAAAATTAACATACCCGAGGTGGTCAACTTTGGAGAGCCACCGACCGATCACGTCCCTTACCAGAAAGGGTCTGTAATCCAGCAAGTCTAATCGAGAACAACACAGCACTAACCATGTTTCATAAAATATCTCTAAGGATTCAAAAGGTATATAATTTTTCCCAAACAAATCATTTTGCCTTTATAATGACAGAATTGTCAATTAAATAAAAAAAATTAAAAATTGAAATGAAAAATTTAATATCGAAATATTTTGATAAAACTGAAATAAATCTTTAAATTTGGACCTTAAAATTAAAAAAGTATAAAAAAGTGTTCATATTATTTTGTTTAAAATTCAATTAATTTTTTAAATAATTAAATAATAAAATGTTTGTGTTACACATTGAAACAAAAAATATTCATTAATTAAAATGAATGAATGAATCAGCGAGTGAGTGACTGATTATGAAGTTTATTATAAAACTAAAACCATAATTTATCATTAAATAACCAGAGATTCCGCTTTTTGTGTTTTACGTTTCGGGATAAATTTTAACATTTTTGCATAAAACCAAACAAGTCTGCACCTTATTTTTCATAATTAGCATAACATCGCCATTATTCCATTATTGCAAAAGGTAAAAATTGTTGCTTTTTACAAAGAAAGTAATTAAAATTAAGGTGATACCGACAAAATGAGAAAAATATAAATATTTGCCAAAAAGATGGAAAAAATCTACATTTAGCGACAGGAAGTCAAGTTTAGGTTGGATTTTCGGTCAAGATACAAATTTCTGCACAATTTTCTGTATTTGAACTTCAGGATTCAAAATTAAAAAATTAAAAGTCAAATATTTTTGATGTCAAAAATCGTTAAAACTTAAAGTTTTTTGAAATTTCAATATAAATTTGCCCTTGAATCAGGGTATTAAAAAGATTGCCACATTTCCTTACAGAAATACCCAAAATCTCAATCCGTGTAAATCCTGTTTTAAAATTAAAATTTTTTTTCACTTCACTGATCTCTCAACCGTTACAAATGCCGTTCCGCAAATAAATATTATTTGGATATTAATTTTACACGTGTAGTTGTATATTAAAGTTGATTTAAAAATGTCACCAATTTTGCGATTTTTTTAAATAAAAAATTAATAAATCTTGAATATATTCTTAAAGAACTTAAGCACTTTAATTAAACCCGCTTACTGAAAAAGACTAAAAAAGGCAGGGGAATATCTCTGAAATTATAAAGAGATAAACCAAACATATAAGCATGTTTTATAGAGATTTATAAGGACTATTTTTATACAATGAACTAAGGCGAATTAGTTCATAAAGGATTTTTTTGCGACTTTGCGACGAAAAATCATTACACCCGAAGTGATAAAGTTGAGATCAACTTTATAGTTCAAAAGTTACAAAATCATTTCAAAAATTATATCGATTTGGACACACTGAGCTGTGGTAGTGTATGTTCTGACTCAGGATTTTACAAAATGTTAAAAGTTTAGAATTCGATTACAAAATACTCGAAGAATATAAGAGATAAATAACACATGTAAGGAAAACATGCGAAAACAAAATTTGACACGCGGTTACAAAAATCAAAGTACCCGAGAAATCCCTCCTTACACAATTATAAATCAATCTATAGAGCCCCTATGAAGTTCTTTGGGTACTTTTTTGTGTAAATACGATCAAAAGTTATAGATTTGTTTCCATAAAATCGATTCTGTCAGTATCACATGTTTTAAACTAGAGAATGTTTTTGTCACGCAATCTTCACTGGTGCATATTCTTATACACGCATAAATATATTTTTTTTAATTAGAAAAAATAAGAATTAAAATAAAGAATTAGAAAGAACTAATTATTTAGTGGAAAAATCAACGAAGACTACACTCTAAAAAATATATAAAAGTTATATTAAACATTTTTTCCTCATTTTTACGCACATATAAGAGTAATTTTACATGAACTCTTACTTATTTTATAAGAGTAATTTTACATTTTTTAGAGTGCACATTCATTTTACTTTTTTAACTTAATTTTGGAGTTTAACTGCCATATTTCAAGTCATATCTCATAAACAAACCGCATTGTTAATAATGGGAGAATGAGCCTTAGATGCGGATTACCTTCAAAATACGATCTCTCATTGATTCCAATATTTTTTTTTAAGATCGGAATCATTTTCCTCCCAAAATTATTTCAGACATTTTAATAAACTTAACGGGCCATGTATCGCCACATAAATCCGACTTGCAAGCCGACCAGTCCAGCAGGGATAAACGGTGTTCGTTAAACCATGATTTAGACTGCTTTAAAACATGTACCGCAACATTACATTGCAGGAATATACAACCTTCATTCATAAATGAGAGAAGTGCATCTTTCATCTTTTGATCTCAAATCGTGTCAATAACATGAGTATGAGTCATGAGACTCAAGATCTTGCAATGTTTTGAAAGTTGAAATCATAATAAGTCCAACCGTAAAGCTCCCCTAGATCCCTATAGAGTTTTATTATGGTCCTCTACTATTATTGTGTTAATTTTTTTTGTAAATCCATCCAACCGATCAAAAGTTTAAGAATGTCACACTCTGCAAAGTGAAACAAGTTCAGAGGAGTTCTTCTGGACGCATGATCTATATCCACACCAGTGAAGTCGGTAAGATTTATTGATCATTGTCATTTTGCTATTACACAATAAATGTATAATTCAAACAAACAAATCGCTTTTATTAACTTGTGTACCGAATATTATAAAAATAAATTTTAATATTCCCAAAAGATACATTTCTAATGTTAAATATTCTCTTTAGAGTGCTTTTAACAAGCGACACAAGTGTAACAGACATGTTAATGTATCTAAATAGTCATTCCTTAACACAAACGCGTGTATAGAACACACACAGACATACATTTGATCGCATTTGCTACTCCCCCAAAAATGTTCTTATACAGTTCGCCTCCACCCCAAAAAAATATATAAATATCGTGATAAAGAGTTACGAGATTAAACATGTTGTTGTGTAAACACTCTCACACATACATACATAGAAATGTATCTAACAACTACTCTTCTGGTATTTATAACGTGAGTGCATGTGAGAGTTAGCTTTTATTGTTTTTGTAGTCATCACATCACAGCTTTAGCATCAGCATCAGCAAAATCATCATCATCTGTAGGATGCTTTAGTGCATGAATTAATTTTTGTTATTCTGGTGTTACGACAGAACATAAAAGATCCCTTTTACTGGAAAATGGCCTGTCGGACAATACAATTACAAATTCAAATTTATGTTAAACAAAAACGAAAAAAAAAAACAAGAATTTTGTCACTGTAGGAGTTTGTAGGTTGTTAAGTGTTTTGGGGAGGGGGTGTGAACAGGGGCGAGGATTCATGTATATTTTAAAAAACACAAAATGTTTTGGTTGAGATATTAAATTTCAATGGAATTTGAATTGATATTTTTTGATGGGGATTATTATGCAAAAATTTTCAATCTGTTACGTAATAAGGTTATTTTTATAGATTTAAGTTGAAATGGAATATCTACTAGGAAAAAGGGGAGGAATTAGTTTATGAGAATAATATCAGTTTATCTGATTAACTTCTCATGATATATTTCAGCAATGAGCGGACAGAAGGACGGACCAAATTACATCGACTTATAGCTTAACGGGGTCCAATATTACATAACATCTAAGAAGCCTTAAGTGTATATATTTCAGTAACTAAGATTAAAATAGAGTAGTTATAAAACAAATATTTCATATCCAATTACCATCTTTTAACTGAAAAAATTACCATAACTTTATCACTTAAATTCATCTAAAAAATTTATCACCTACAAAAACAAAAAATACAACAACATAATTTTCTTCTTTTTCTTATATTCCACCTTATTTATCCACTAGTGTGTGCATTTATTATATTCATTATAAAATAAATCTAAATCACAAAATTTCTTTATATCCAAAAAGTAATAAAAATATTAACACTTGAAGCAATCAAACACTTCAATTATAATTTCGCCTTAAAGTGGTAAAATGTCATAAATCTGTTTACTCTTTGTTGCTGTTGTTGTGTTAGTCATATAAATTTATAACTAAATTTATCATGTCTTTAATAAAAGCTACCAACAACAAACACTATAAGAAATGACCTTGACAAAAGAAACGAACTAGACAAAATACGTTAAAATCATAAATCAACTTTTGACTTATAAATTCAGATTCAAAGATACAAATGTAGATGGATGTAAAAGATACTTTTCGATAGAGAAGCAACAGAAAAAGATACAAATATGCATAATATTAGACATTATTAAGAAACCAAATAACGGGAATGAATTCAATTCACACTTGTTTAGACTGAGTGCACAGTGGGACATATTTAAGTAGAATTATTTAATTCATAAATTGATTACACAGAACTAGAATTGAACTAGAACTGAACTAGAAATGATCTAGAAATGAACTAGAACTGAACTAGAACAGAACCAGAACTAAACCAGAACTGAACTAGAACTGAACTAGAACTGAACTAGAACTGAACTAGAACTGAACTAGAATTGAACTAGAACTGAACTAGAACTGAAATAGAACTGATCTAGAACTGAACTAGAATCCGAACCGGAACTAAATTAGAAACAGCTCTTGAATATAAACTAGAATTTAAACAATTTATAAACTGAGTTAGAATTTGAACTTGAATCTGAAATATAATTTGATCAAGAATATGAACTATAATCAAAAAGAAAATGTGTACTGGAATATAAACTAAAATTTGAATCTAAACCAGAATCTCAACTAGAAACTGATTTCAAATTTTATCGATGATCTGAATCTAAATTATAATATGAATCAGTATCTGAAGAATATTTAGAATTGGAGTCTGAACTTGAATTAGAACTATAATTTATACCAGAGTCTGAAGAAAATTGGAATCTTAATTAGAATTTGAGTTGGAACTAGAATTCGACTCAGAATCTTAACGAGAATCTGAAATAGAATCCTAACTAAAATAAAAATATATTTTTTTTTTCGAAATTCTGACCCACTGTGCATTATGTATTCTATTGCAGACTTCTATACTCACATTTGCGTTATGCAAATGAATTATGTAGTTTTAATATCTTACAAATTACAGTCACACCTTTCATTTGCAATAGAAAATAGAAAAAAAATGAATTTTTGTATGACAAATCAAAGTCATTTAATCAAATCAATCAAATTTTGTGTAGATTAAAAAATACATCATGCAAAAATTTTACATTAAAAAATTCTCACACACCTGCAATAAAATAAAAATAAAAAATGCTCAAAATAAATGATATCGGTAAATAGACATAAACTCGTTTTGGAATTATTGGGAAAAAAATGTTAAATACATAAATTCAAATTTAGATATTTGAAGACAAAATTAATGATGAAAAATTAAATTTATAAAAATTACGAATTCAGTCAAATAGTCAAAGCGGACATATGGAAGCGCCCGCTATTTGAAAATCTGAAATCTCTCTTAAACTAAAGCAAAAAGAGCTTAATGACTTGTATTTAAATACAAAAAATCTTCACATTATCCCCTTTCGACAAGTGATGAAGCTGCTGGACAATTTGCGTTACCATGCAATCTCATCTTTGGCAAAAAAATACACCATAATTCATGAGTAAAATTTCAAAAGATCACATTTTTTCAACATTTTTTATTAATTATTTCAGTTGTGGCAAAAATATGCAAAAATCTCGCAAACTTTTTGTTTTCTTAAAATTTAGTGAAGACAAAAACTGGAATCTTTTGTTTCCTATTTGAAAGAAATAAAAAAAATACAAGAAAATAAATTAATTAGTTTGTGTAATATTCATATTGAATATATTAACAAAAATTAAGCATAAAATCTATGAAATTATGAACCATTTTAAACAAGGTGCAGCATAAATTAATCGACCAAAACAAAAACAGAAGAGGAAAAAAATTACAACATCAAAATCAAGATAAAAAAGAGAAACATGTTTTAGTGAACATGAAATTTAATAACGATTAAATTAATAATTAATTTAGTACTAAAGAAAAAGACACAGATTAAACAAATGGAATTATAATTTTAGAAATAATCGATTATATTTCACGATTAATCGTTGGAACCGAACTAAATCCTGAATTATTACTGAACTGTAATGTGAACTAGAATCTGAATTAGAATCTGAAGTTGAGTTTGAACTAGAATCTGAACTAATATTCGAAGCAGAATCTAACCCAGAACCTGAATTAGACTCTGAACTATAATCAGAGAATTGTTAACACATGTTGCTTATTAAAACTTTGAACCCAAGTATTATTTGAATTTTCCTTATAACGGTACATTCGTCAAAACCCAATTTGGTCCCACAAATAGTTGGCCAAACATTCAACGGTCTGACATCGAACTGTTTCCAATGTTATTAAGCAGTACCGGGAGAACTTGTTTGTTGACAGAAAACCTGGTTCAGGTGGAAGCAATGATCTACATGATGTCTCTAAAACCAGAAAAAATAGAAAGTATTTTCAAAAGAGCTCCCAACGCATCCTGTAGTAAAACAGCCCGGTTAGCTATTTATTTAGTACGAAAACTTGAAACTAATGCAGATTCAAAAACATACAAGTCTCAAGAGGTTGCTGATAGGAAGAGGAAGTCAAGTTTTGGCATCCTGTCACTATGTAATCAAAGTCTTGAAATCCAATTTGTACCAACAGAGGTAAATCCTCCAAACTGCTAAGAGTATTAGAGGGATATTGGGCTCTTGTTAAAAGAGAATTGAAAAGCACAAAAAATTTTACAAAAGTGTTATTTTAAACCCAGATTCGAGCACTGTAAAAACGTTAATGGAGGGGTTTTTGAAAAAGGTTCAAAATTTCATCACTAGTTGTTAACAATATAAAAATATGTAAGATCAGTGGTTCCGTTAAAGCTATATGATAATTATAATATAATCGATTTAATTTTGCAATATTGCAAGACTTTACAATTTATTGTGAATATTTTCTATTTAGTTTATTTTATATAGATAAAATTATTTCTTATTTAAACACTTCAATAAAACTGTCATAAATCCTGTTTGTTTTATAAAACTTCATGTCCAGAGAAATAAATCTTAAATAATTTGAATTGATTTCAAAATTTCAATTGATACTTAACACTAAATTTATGAACATTTATGAAACGTATATAAGCTTGAGTAGGAGTGTGTGTTTGTGTGAATACATAAATATTTGCAAATTTAACCCTTAATAGACAAAAAGAAATAAACTATTACAAAATTCTATTTTTAGTGAAAAATTAAATTTTTTACTGAAAAATTCAATTTTTAGTGAAAAATTTAATTTTTAGTGAAAAATTCAATTTTTAATGAAAAATTAAATTTTTAGTGAAAAATTCAATTTTTAATGAAAAATTAAATTTTTAGTGAAAAATTCAATTTTTAATGAAAAATTCAATTTTTAATGAAAAATTAAATTTTTAGTAAAAAATTCAATTTTTAATGAAAAATTCAATTTTTAGTGAAAAATTTAATTTTTAGTGAAAAATTTAATTTTTAGTGAAAAATTTAATTTTTAGTGAAAAATTTAATTTTTAGTGAAAAATTTAATTTTTAGTGAAAAATTTAATTTTTAGTGATTTTTAATGAAAAATTCAATTTTTAATGAAAAATTCAATTTTTAGTGAAAAATTCAATTTTTAGTGAAAAATTCAATTTTTAGTGAAAAATTCAATTTTTAGTGAAAAATTCAATTTTTAGTGAAAAATTCAATTTTTAGTGAAAAATTCAATTTTTAGTGAAAAATTCAATTTTTAGTGAAAAATTCAATTTTTAGTGAAAAATTCAATTTTTAGTGAAAAATTCAATTTTTAGTGAAAAATTCAATTTTTAGTGAAAAATTCAATTTTTAGTGAAAAATTCAATTTTTAGTGAAAAATTCAATTTTTAGTGAAAAATTCAATTTTTAGTGAAAAATTCAATTTTTAGTGAAAAATTCAATTTTTAGTGAAAAATTCAATTTTTAGTGAAAAATTCAATTTTTAGTGAAAAATTCAATTTTTAGTGAAAAATTCAATTTTTAGTGAAAAATTCAATTTTTAGTGAAAAATTCAATTTTTAGTGAAAAATTCAATTTTTAGTGAAAAATTCAATTTTTAATGAAAAATTCAATTTTTAATGAAAAATTCAATTTTTAGTGAATTTTTTTCATAAAGACCCCCATCCTCTTTTAAGAGTTAAATTGCATGTCTTTAACATAACTATTAATAAGTGTCTACTATTAAGACACATTTCTTAGTTTAAACTTTAAAATATTTGATATCGGAATTATAACGTGAAAATAACATAAATAACAACAAAATTTATGTCAAAACAACAGTTAGCATATTTTGGGATCTCATGGCACAGTAAACAGCAACAGAAATCAAGTAAGAATACTATATTCGGGTATGCCGAATCGTGAATACCCTCCAGCACAAATGCGTGTGAAGTAAATACATTATGTTTCGTACATATACACTCACTCATCTTTTTAATATAATAAACCAATTCGTGATAAATGGGAAAATTTTCAGGTCTGTAACAAATACTCAGGGCAAATTTGATTTGATATATATAAATTATGGGATCTGAGATGATTCTGTGTTACGCATGGAATGACAAAGTTAATTCAACACATGTGGTGGTGAAGGGTATAAAAACAACAATACCTGCTAACGATGATGATGACTACAATTTCTTCTTTCTTAAATGTTTTTCACTTTAAAACAAAAGATAGTTGATTGGATGAATTGAATGAATGAATAGATTGACTAGTGAACAGTAACTGATATTGAGCTGAAATTTTGTAAACGATATATTTTGTTGTTGTTGTTTTTAAATTTTTTTAATATAAAATATTTTATGCAATAATTTTTTAATATTTAAAAATTTAATTTGTCTCACAAATTTGTGAATATTTTTTGTATCTAAAAATGGGAAAAAATAAAAATTTAAAATGTCTAAATTCACTCATTCATTCATTCACTCATTCATTTTAGTAAAATTTATGACATGACCTGACTTTATATTATGGATTTATCACATAAAAAATGGCTGAAATACAAAATTATCAAATTTCTACTGGGGGTATAAAAAGATTAGTGGTCACTGTAAAGGGCATCAGTTGGGTTCATTGTAGCTTTTTGGGCACTACGCCAATTACAACAAAAGACACATACCTTACCTTCTTCAATATGTTGATGAAAGTAAGTTTGGGCCATCTCTCAGCCAAACAACCAAACAGGAAAAGGGATAAATTTAATTTTGTTTTTGTAATTCTTCTTTTCTTTAGACCGTCGCATTCGTTTTAATTTCTTTGGCCTTAAACATAACAACAACTGCTGCCAAAAATGATGACACCATAACGAAATTTGCCAGTCAAGTGAATACAGATGGTACTTATGGTTTCGATATTGCACAATCGAGTGGCCTAAATTTTAAAGAAGTGGGTTATGGTGGCCATTTTGCCAAAGGTTCCTATCAATATGTATCACCTGAAGGTCAACATATTTCTGTTGTTTATACGGCGGATGAAAATGGTTATCATCCGGAATCTGACTCGATACCCACACCACCACCAATTCCCGCTTATATCTTAAAAGCCTTGGACTATATACGAGATCATCCAACACCCGAGGAATTGGCTGATCGTAAAGTTCGTGCTAAACAAATTTAAATTCGAAATGTTTTGCACGTAATGTGGGATTTTTATTTTTTAGTTTATATGAGTATTAAAGTTGTTTTTATAGTTGTTGTATTTATTTATAAGTAAAATAATTATTAATTATTGTTAAATAACGGATGTTTAATATTTAAAATTTCATAACGGTTATTTGTTTAAAAATCGTTAAAACTCAAAAAAAAATCAAAATTATGCATGATAACATTATTTATCGATTTGTTTCTGGTAATAAAGCGTTATTTCCTTCGCGCATCGTACAGTGTTCCTAAAACACTTTTTTATACCACAAGTGGTGAAATGGGTATAGTAAGTTTGTCATTCCGTTTGTAACGCCAAGAAAAAAATCGCCTAAAATCGCCCATACAGTATATATTTTGTTACATCATTTCAAAATCTGAGTCGATTTGGATTTATGTCTGTCGGTCACCGGCAGACTGAACAAAATTCGTTATCTAGAAAAAATGTTATAAACCGATATCTGAGACAATCTTTTAATACTGTAAAATTTGAACAACGATGACAATCACTAAACGTACTTACCATCGCCTATCTCTAATATATCCAATTTTTTAGACTACAGGTAGGGCACGGGAGACTAGTATGCCCTTAGAAACTGAATTTAATTATTGATTTAACTCAAAAACTGTTTTAAAAATTAAAAAAAAAATTGGGTTCATAGATGAACCAATATTAGTGAAATATTATAGATTATGTAATTTACGGGGGAATAATACGGAGTGAGATCGAAAAATTCTTAACACACATTTTTCATTAAAACTTTTAATTCAGAATTATTTTATGTGTTTTTTATCAAGTTATCTTTATAAAACACTAGGGAAGGGCCGATGCGTTTTGCCACCCTTAAAAAGTGAAGGAAAAATTATTTTGAGACCAACTAATGGTCTCAACTTCTTCTCTTTATCCTATCCGTCCTTCATTTTGTCTAGTAAAACAGTTGCTTGATAAAGTAGTTGGGACCAAATTCGTAAATTCTCGCTATTATAGTTCTTTAAATATTTTATCATCAATATTTGCCTCGTATGAGGGCTACCTCTTTCCCTGATCATATCCGTTGCACATTTTGCGTCGTAAAAAAGTTCTTTAAAGAAATTATTGAAACTAAATTTGAAAATTGTCGCTGTTATAGTTTTTCATACATTTGAGGATCAGCATTTGTTTTGCATGGGGGTTACCTCTCCCTCTGATTCTATCCGCCCCCACATTTGGTCTTGTAAAATAGTTCCTTGAAAAAGTTATTGAAGAATTTGAAAATTCTCAATGAAGTGGTTCTTCTTCTCAATGATCAATATTTTCTTTGTAGGGGGTTACCTCTACCCGTGATCCTATCCATTCTACATTTTGTCCAATAAAAAAGTTCCTTGAAGAAGTGATTGAAACCAAATTTGAAAAATCTCGCTGTTATATTTCTTTAGATATTTGAAAATAAAAAAATTGTATGGGGTTACCTTTGCCCCTGGTCCTATCGAATTTTTTAAAGCCTATACTTACAGAAAGTTCACCAAACAGGGTAGAACTTTTCTATTGATAGAAAACCTAGTTCAGGCAGAGGAAATCATTTTCAGAGCCTTTAGCACATCCGGTAGAAAAGCAGCCAAGTGAGCTAAGTACTCAGACTACGAAAAGTGGAAGCTAATTGCAAACTTCTGGTCAAAAAGACCAGCCCGAAGTTAAGGCCAGTAGAGAGATATTAGGTTCTTGTTAAAAAGCAATTGAAGAGCACAACAAATATGTCCATATCTGTGGTAGATTCTAAACGGAAAGAGACTACCTATTCAAGCAAAGTGACAGAAGAAAACACTATAAAAGCGTTAATGGAAGGGTTTCCAAAAAAGATTCAAAATTTCAAGTGAATTTAATAATTAAAACTCTAAGTTTAGTGGCTTCGTTTTTAAGAATTTTTCAATCTCACTCCTTAAATATTTAACATAAATAAATTAAAATTTAAAGAAACGTGGTCACCTCTAGAAAATTTTACTGGTTTGTCACATCTTTATATGTTAAATGAAAGTGATTTGGAGGAGTTAAAAAATTAAATTTTTGGCTTTCAAAAAAATGGATACACGAGGTGACCAATTTTGGAGTCACACACAATTTCCCAAAGAGCCACTAAGAACTTATAGTCTACCAGATCAATTTGAAAACACCTCCAGGATCTCCATAGAAAACAGTCAATAGTTACGGAATTATATAAAAAAGAAAACAATTTGCCACCACTGTGCTTTCTTGCAAAATTCACTTCACAATGTCCTTATATGGAGGTGAAATATTAATCACATTTCCAGCTTTTATTCATAATTTTCAGTACAAAAATTGTAAATCTCTATTTTTAGAAAAAAAATATTTTTTTTGAGTTATGACTATTTTGCAGCAAATGGGCAAAATGATGACAAATCTTTTTCCCAAAAAAAGTATCACTTTAAATAACCTTCAAAAATTTTTCCAAATTCTCATAATTATTTATGCAAAATAATGCAAATTTAATTCATCACATTACTCCTACATTAATTAAAAAAAGTCTACTTTAAATCCGGTCATATTATGATTATAAATCTTCTATTAATATCTAAACACTATAAATTTAAGATTTGAAGGTTTTTTTTAACTGTAATAAATATTATCATATAAATTAATATTTTAACTAATAACACTAAAAAATAGATACATATCTGAAAAAATACTAAAAATTGAGAAGATGACATACTTCCCATATCGGTAGAATATAACGTCATTAAAAATTAATTATAATATTTTATAATAAAAAGTATGATAAAACAAATTAAAAATTAAAATAAATAAAAACAAATAATAATGCTGCATTCGGCTATGACGAATCTTCAATACCCTTCACCACAAATGCGTGTAACTAAATACGTTATGTTTCGTACATATACACTCACACAAACACTCACACAAACGTCCCTTCTTCAAGCATTTGAAAGTTAAAATTGTATTCGAAAACCGAAATCGGAAACCGGTTAACCGGTGTTTGGATTCCAGAAAACCAACCGGTTTCGAATAATGTCTATTTTCGAATTATTCGACATGTCTGTTTTTTTCAATTGGTTAACCGGTTTGTAATGAAAGTCGATTTTAAGCTTTTCATATGCATTTGATTTTGCTATGTCCGTCCAAACTTCTATTAAAGAAAATAAGTTTTTGCTACAAATTTATAATAATCAAACGAAAACCAATTAATCGGTTTTTTGACATAAAACTATATTCGAACCGGTTTTCTTGAAAAGCCCATTTTTCGAATAACTCAAAAACCAAGGTTCTAAAAATGTCGGTTTTTTGAATACACTATTCTGGAATATTGTGGAAAGATTTTCGCAGATTTACAAAAACAAAATACATTATAATCGGCACTTGATCTTCTCCGAGTATATAAGGAAGTATCTTCCAGAAGTTTTTTTTAGAAAATAATAGATAATTTACAAAAACAAAATACATTGCAATCTTCTCGGAGTATATAAAGAAGTATCTTTTAGAAGATATTACAAAAATTACAAAAACAAAATACATTTTTAATTTCCACTTAATTGTCTTGGAGTATAAATGGAAGAGTCTTCTAGAAGTTGTTTTGATGATATTAAAGGTTTGTCATTTCTTCAATTAATAAAATTCATTATTATTGTTTTTGTTGTGTTTTACTTCTCGATTGTTATTGTAATTTCTGTATAAAAATAGAAAACAACAGTTATCTGTTCTTAGGTTTTTACTCTGAATTTGAATAATTCTGTAATATTTTGCCTTTGAAAATGATAATGTTATTTTATATGAGCGAATAATAATTTTTCTTTAATTAAAAATTGTAATTCTTAAGAAAAAGAAAGTGCCTAAGAAGTGACTTCTGGAAGTTTCTTAGAAGTATCTTCTAAGACTCTTCTAGAAGTCTCTTTTAAGGCACTTCCAGAAGAGTCTTATTAGTAACTGTCGAAATTAACTTCTGAGTCACTTTTAAAAGCGGCTTCTTAAACTCCGACGAGAAACAGTTTTTCCAGACGGAAGATGAATTTTATGACTCTTTGAAGATAACTTTGGCGATGAATTTCAACATCTGGAAGACTCTTCTAAGCCCCTTTCGCAACAAAAATTTTTGCAAAAGGTATATAATAAAAGCGAGTTGTTTTTAAATAAAACACGAAGCACTTAATGAGTCATAAAATAAGTTATATTTTTGACTATAATTTTTTTCTTCCGAAAGGATTTTGATAATTTCGCGAATGTATATGAAGTACATGTAACATTATATTATGATAAAATTTTATTCTAATTTGTCGATTTCTAAATAACAGTTTTACGAAAATTCTAAGAGGTTGGCTAAAATATCGTTCTATATCTTTCTGTGAACTGAACCAAATTTACTGATTTTAAATAGGAAACTACTCAGGAATTTAACAAGCATTACGCACGAAATGACAAAGTTTATATACCCTCTTCATTATTTCTGGTGGAGGAGGGTATAAAAATTTAAATTTTAAAATGAATAAATTTTGCTACACAATTTTGACGTTCAAATTTAATTTTTATTAAAAAAAATCAGCAAAAAGTTAATGAATAATAAATGAAATTACTCAAAGTGATTAAAATTGATTAATTAAAAAGTTAATTAAAACTGATAAGTGAATGTTTCAACTTGTTTATGGTCCTTCGCATTGAATCTCAATTAATGAAACCGTAAGATATTGATTACATAAAAAATGTCTCTGATTCTTCTCCGTCATGTTTTTAATCTTCCACATACTGAACGTCCTTTTATGAACTTTTCGTTTTACTTTTCAATAAAGAACACGAAAATGCAGCGTTATCCTTATTTGACATATAAGAACATTAATTGTAATTTTAAGAAATTTATGGAAAATTTTTAAAATTATCAAGAGGATGCCTGATTTAGGTTAAATATGCGGCAAAGCTAAACACTTTTTATTCCAGTATTTGGTATTTACGAAAACGTTTCGATATGAAGATTCACAATATCAAAAGAAAAAGTTTAAACTTTCCAAATTTAACAAAATCTTGTATCAGTTTTTTTTAATTTATATTCAAAATAATTCTCCCGATTCTGTTTAAATTTATTAATTTAGTTAAATTTTTTATCCAATAGAAAAATAATTTTTTCTTTCAAATAATTTAAAAAAAGAAATAAAATTTAGCGAAAGGTTTCTTTACATAGAAAATTTCAGATTAAATGCTGTTGCCACAAACTTTATAGGACTAAGTCGAAGCCCTCTCGAATTCGATCCATTTTTTATCAACATTTCTAATTCCACCAAGATTCATCCAGCCTATCAAAAGTTTCGGATTTATTTCCAAAAAAATCGATTCTGTCCCACAGTGCATTATCTGGCACAATTTTTATAGAGTCCCCTTAACCCGAGATCTAAAGGTTTAAAATCAAAAATTTCCAAAAAGGTTGCTTTAAAACCGCTGTGAACTTTGGTCCTTCGAGCTGAATCACAAAACCGACAGCCCTGTAAATACATATCAGCTGTTACTCGTGGTCCCAAAATGCCTTTTTTTGGAAATGATACTTCAACTTTGGAATTATGGAATATTTTTTAAAGAAATTTTACAAGGACATTTTCTATTTCAAAAGAATATATTTTTTTAATGAACAAAAATCATTTAGAAATTTGTACAGATTCCAGAATATTTTTAAGGAATTTTTGTTGGACCCGAATAGAGCCAACCAATTTCGAAAAAAAAACAAGTAAAAATGTTATAGTCGATCAAGCTCGACTATATAATACCCTATTGTTGATTGTAAAGATTTATGAACGACCCTCGTATAATTTGCTTTCCTTATTATGTTTCTGTATGGATTAAGATACTAAAATTTATGCGTTTTAAAGGGAATTTTTTCTTTACGGTTATATGAGAATTAGAAAAACATATGTACCGACCCTCGTTTAATTTCGCACAGCTGTTTTTTGCTTATATTGATCTCATATATGACTAAAAATGCTTACAATACTCAAGTATATGTACGATTTATGAGTTTCAAAGCGATATTTGGTAGGGTGGTTGTATGGGACCTATAAGAAATAATGGACCGATCTTATAATTTGGTACATCGTTTTAGAATATAATAAGACTTAGTTTTGCAAAATTTTGCTAACAATCGTTTTACATTTAGAAACTTTATAGGCTAAAAATTCAATTCCAGGGGGATATTTGTATGGGACCTATTTGAAATAATAGACCGATCATAACCAATTTCAATAGGCATCGTCTTTAGGCCAAAATAATATTACGTGCCAAATTTCATAAAGATATCTTCAAAACTGCGACCTGTACTTTGTACAGCCAGCCGAACGAATTAACGGACGGACAGCTTAAATCGACCCGAGAAGTGGTTCTGAGTGAAATGGCATACTTAAAAGTGGTGGTAGGACTATTTTTCTGCCCACCACCTTGGGTTGTGTAAGATAAACCTATCCAAAATGATAGAAACCTGTCCAAATATGGGTCAAAAATTTACTTTGCTGTAAATATCTCTTAAACTATAAGTGTTATCCCACACATGTAATGTAAAATATTTTAAATTTTCGTTAAAAAAAAAATTAATAGTTCCAAAGTTACAGAATTATTTCCAAAAAAGCGTGTTTTGGGACCACTGTGTGCTATTTTTATGGACCACAATACCCATAAAACCCACAAATTCTTAACAATTTTGCAGTGGATATCAAATAATATTTTGCTAGAGCACTAAAGTGTTCAGTTTCCAAGAAATGGACTTTATATGTTTTTGGTCAAATTTTTAAAATCAATCAAATTTTGTTGTTCCAGAACTGCAACTCTCAAAAGTAAACGCATGATTGTTTAAAAGTTATGCGAAGCGTAGTAAAAGAAGCTTAAAAAGTAAATTTATGATGACCTACAGTTAATGGAAAATAGTTTTAGTTTATGATGTAGAATGTAAAAAATTTTAAAATAATTAATAAATATTATTTACCAAAAAAAAGAAAAAACATAATCTTATCGTTAAGGCGGAAATCTTTCGCAGCTTATGTGTCAGTTGATATATGGTTGATAAGTCTGATATCATAAAGTATTTTTAATAATCTTTGCTATCGTTGGAAAGGTTGTAACAATATTTTCTCCATAACAATAACATACAAATTAGTCACTCCGTCGTCGGAAGGCGTTTGGTCCTTTACACATTTTTCGAGCTCGTAGCACACATATTTGTGGGTATAAAATCACGTCAATTATTGTTTAAATTTTAAGTTTGACATTTTGTTCTCTTCAAATAACTCTAGATAAAACCGGTTAGAATACTATATTCGGCTATGGCGAATTTGCAATACCCTCCACCACAAACTCGTGTGAAATAAATACGTTTTGTATTGCACATACACACTCACACATATACTTACAACGGTATATACGTAAGTATTTTTTTTTTTTAATGTAACACAGGAACCCTTAATGAGTTATATTTTTTTCTTATATTTCTTTTTTCTTCTGAACCGATTTTGATAACTTTTTCGACGATAATGAATAAAAATAATATTATGACAAAATTTCATTCTTATTTCGATTTATATTTGAAAAATTTTTTGATGTACTGAATCCATTTTGCTGATTTTAAATGGCAAATTTCCCAGGACTATAGAAAATACTCGGACCAAATTTCATTGAGCTGTAACAATTATTGTGGATGTGAGCGTACCAATAACAGACGGACATAGATAATTCAGCTCAGATTTTGATTTGATGCAAGAATATATATAAATTATGGGGTCTAAGATGATTCCTTCTTTGCTTTACACACGAAATCCAAAGTTATTATTCCCTCTTCACCAATTGCGGTGGTAGAGGATGTCCCCACGATGACAAAGACTTTTGTCTACCAGATTCATCTTTAACTATAAACATTTGAACAGATCAATATTATTATGGTCTTTATACTACGGCTATTGGGAGAACGGTGACATGGCTTCCGAACTGAACAATTTTCGCCAGGATCATCTTTTGAATGTATTGCGTACACTAAAATTGATTTCTAATTGCCGGGCATCTCTCAAGGAGAAAGCGGAGCATTGAAACTGGTTAAGGGAGCCTTCAAATAACTCTGGAAACCGTATTTGAAATGAACTGGCGAGAAATGTGTATGTACTCTTCCCTGAAGAAAATGCACTTCCTAATGCTAACGCTGTATAGATGGATAAATAAAAATGGTCGAACTAGACCGAATCATATATAAGGAATTTAAGAGAAAATTCTGCGTTTTCGGTGAACGGTCACTCTGTAATTTTTTTATCAGATTTCTATGGAATTTGATATCGGTATAGAGATAACTTTATAATTTTCCAAATTCGGACTCAACCGCATCACAAACTTTTGTTTCTCAACCAATTCCATAGATCTCGGTGAATAATCTCTTATAGTTTTTTAGACATTTGTAGATAAATTTTCAACATTCTGAATTTGGCATGATCTTGAGACATTTTTTTTATATATAAACTTATATCTAAAAAATCAATGATTTTAGAGGTTTCAAAACTGTACTCCACTATTTTCGGAGTTGTATTCCGATCTCAAGTAACAGATTTATTTCCAAATAAATTGTTTGTTAATAAATGGAACCACGATAACTGTAAAATCTACGGATATGAGGAAAAAGGGTTGATTAAATATTTATTGCATAACAGTGTCTTCCTCTCTCTCTCTCCCTCTCTCTCTCACATTTAAAATCCATGTTGGATACAGATAAGTTATAGAGATCATTTTCCCCATCCAAATAAGATCTACTGTCACTTCCAACCATTCTGCAGCTATAGAAATTATTTTCATCTTTCATATGTAACATTGTGAAGCATGTGTAGCGAAATTTTCGATCCCACATTACCGCTTATATTTCGATATTATCTCTATTTTTGTTTAGTTTATTTACGCTTCTTTATTATTTAAAAATTTATAAATTGTTTTGTTGTTACAGATAAATTTACAGATTTTTTTCTGAACATTTAAAAGTTTGTTAAAGTCGAAAATTGACTCAAAAAAATTTTTTTTGACACTCACACACCAAAACGAAACCACCACTCTTCTTCTTAAACAGGTTATGACATTTGGAATATAAACGAATACAGAAACAAATTCAATGTGACAGTAAACTATAACTGAATGGATTTAAACTTCAGAAACTAAAACTTTTCAAATATCAACGGATGTCATTTGCATTATGGTAATTAGTCACAATATAAGAGACCCTACGATCTTACTTGTAGGTTTGATTAAAGCGTTGGTCAATTATATATTTCAGAAACAGTTATTTTGGGTTTTTAGGTGGTAATTAAATTTTAAAGTTGATAAAAAAACTACAGATCAAGTGTATATTTTCTAGATCTGTTGTGATCACTTTTGGCGGATAATCCCAATTGAATCGTATTACTTTCAAGTCTTTTGTTATTTTTTCACAAAAATTTTTACTTAAATTTATCAAAAACGGTTACCAAGTTATGGATCAAAATGTCAAATAACTTTTAGAAAATTTTGAAATATTGATTCATTTATAGGGTACTTTCCCAATCGACCTTTACCCATTTTTTTTTGTTAATTCATAATCTTTTTCCAAAAAAATTTAAATAAAAACAATTTTTCATTTAAAACATTTTTTGGTTGCCCCAAAACGAAATAAACCAGTTTCAATATTTTAATTTTAGTATTTGAAAAAAAAAAAATAAAACTATAAATATTGACTAATTTAGAATTCCATTTTAAATCGGTTTATAATAAGAAGAATGCATAAATGAATGAATGAATGAATACCTGTTGGTATTAGTCAACAGGTGAGAATAATTATGCATTTTTTTTTTTTGCGTTTCAGTAAAAATTCATACGAAAACGCATTTTTGTGTTAAATATGAGTAAATTAAATAGATTTTCTTATTTAAATTAAAATATTTTTCTGAAAGAGGAATTTTAATTATTAATACGAATTAATATTGAAAATTGAAGAATGTGTGAAAAATGCTTGAAAATATTGATAAAATATTTTATTAAAAAATTTATTAAATTTTAAATAAAATTTGACAGAAAAAGAATTAAGAAGACAATTGCAAAGTGGAAAGAATTGAAAGAACCATAATAAGCGATGAAAAATCGAATTATAATTCAGTACCACAATTCTGTAACTTTTTTTAAGGTGAACTAACGATCGTTAAATGGAAATCGGTTGTTTTAACGATTTTGCTACAATATTTTTTCGTTATGAATTTTTTGCAATGAATAACGGTAAATATTTGAAAACGTCAAAATTTTAAATAAAATTACTTTCCATTCATGTTTCTTTCTTGAAAATTATAAATGAAAACATCAAAATGGATTTTATTTTTTACAGTTATCTATGTCTTCACGATACAGACTATACGAACTTTAACGTTAATTGTGCGATCTCTGTAATGAAAAAAAATCTGAAATCTCTTTATAAATAATAATTTGTTTAATCAAAAAAAAACACATTCTACACTCAGAGAAAAAATATGTTTGCGGTAACCGCACCCAAGAAATTTGTCGATTATTGCCAAAAATAAAACGTTATTCCGATTGCGCATCGTACAACTACATGTTTATATTACAGATTTTTTTAAGGGTTTACAAATTAACGAAATATAGAGTTTTAATGCATGAATTCCAAGAAGAATATTGCTGTCAAAAAATTAATTTTTGAGTTATGACTAACTTGCAGAAAATGAGCGAAAATCGAAATTTTTTAAAAATTAAAACTTAAAGTCGTTTAACTTTTAGTTCAACAAAGAACTGACGCAGTGACGCAAACATAATGTTACGATGTAAATTGCGAAATTTTTCGCGAGTTCTTAAAGGAATAAAACCCATTCGAAAAAATCAAAAAAGAATTGGACTCGCAATAACAGAAAACCTTCGCCAAGAAGGAGAAAAAATTAAAAATTATTAAAATTTTTGCAGCTAAATATATCTTATAAGCGAAAACCGACCCAGCCCATATGATGATATTTTGTAGAACTTTACTAGATGAATACAAAGAATTTGGATCATAAAAAAAATTTTTATGACAAATAACTTCTTGATCAAACTTTCATACGGCTTGAAACTCTTATTCAAGCCGTTTTGGATGTTTTTCAAAAGTGATGATTATATGATCCCTATATGGAATTATGGACCGAATCTCTCTAAATTTGGAAAAGTACATAGAATAATATCAAAATAGTAACTTTCTTTGAGGCATATTGACTTTAAAAGTGTCTTTGAACTTTAAAACCAAAAAACTAAATACAAAAAGAAATTTGTTTGGAAGCTACCTGTAATATTGGATCCATTATGGTAATTTTTAATAGTCTTGGTCCAATATGATTATAAATGCCAAATTTCATCAAGATAGAAAATTCCTCACAATGTTTAGATTGTACGCCAGCCAAATGTACATACCGATGGACGGACATCTCTTAATATATTCAGGATTTACACCTTGGTGGTAAGACCAATACTTTCCTATCAGTGTTCTGTCTGGTGAGAGACAATGGAGACCATGAGCCGAAGGTATCTTCTATCTAAGGTGCTGAAAGGTACTGTTTTGCGCGTTGCTGCAAAGGGTCTTTTTAGATTGAAGGAGGTTGTTGTGAAGATGGACTATACCTTTGATCTCTCGAGAATTTTGGTGGAATTGAAACTCAGTGGATATGGGAGACATGAAACCAGACTTCCGACTATATTTGCACTGAACATGATTTTGTTATGATTCCAGAGGTGACAATTCCCGAAAGTGATTGCTGGCTGGAGGCGGATAGTATTTTTATTGGTTATTCATTCTTCACAGATGGGTCCAGAATGAAGGTAGGCTCTGGAGCGGCTGTCTACCTAGTGGGACATGATATAAGGAGTTCGTAAAGGCTTCATGATGAGTGTAGCATATTCCAGGCCGAAATTCTGGGAGTCATTAAAACTGCGGGTCTGGCCATAGAATATTTGGATGTCGTTGATAGTCAGGCAGTGATGAAGGCCATAATGGGCCACTTTGTGAGATCAGCGCTGGTAAGGGAGTATAGAAAGACTCTGAGAAGGTTAATGGACACTCACTCGGCAAGACTAAGCTGGGTACCGGGACACTGTGACGTGATCGGCAATAAAGTAGCTGATGAGTTAGCTCATGATAGTTTGGCACTCGAAGGGTTGGGCAATTGCGAAAGGGTCAGGCCTCTTTGGGTGACTTCTTAAATGTCATAAGGGGTGAGGTTTTAGGAAGGGCTCAGCGGAAATGGAAGGGTAGGAGTGACTGTAGATTGTCGAGGACGCTGTGGCCAAGGATTTGATCTTTGATATTTTTGTTCTTAAAAAAACTCAAGACATTTATTTTTAAGTTAAATTAACTCTAAAAGATCTAACGTATATCTCCTTACGGCCTTGGATTTGCTTTATCTGTAATGACATTATTTAATTCATTGGGAATTGTAAATAAAAAATATAGTCCAGTAGAACCTATATTAAGCCCTCCAGATTCAAAATCTAAAAAATTCATGACTGAAAAAAGCTAATATTTTATTATGATGTAAATATGATGAAGTTAAAAGCTCTTAAACCATATAAGTAAATTTATGGCGAATTTTAAAATATTCAAACACCCAAGATGGCTAACTTTGGAAGACCACCCCCTACTACCTAGGCGGCTGGTTCAATAATGGTCCAAAACTCAGCTAAACAATTTTAAATCTAATTCAGATGTACTCAATCGTTCAAAAGTTACACAAACCTCCCTGGCAACCACGGTGATTTGACCTTATTTTGTCCCTGGGTGTGCTACTGTTTTTTTTTTTTGCACTTAATAACAATTAAGTTTAACTTTGACTTTTGTTTTAAACATAAAACATAAATTTTTCTATATAAAAGTTTAAATTAATTTGATTTTTAAAAATTCACTATTTAAAATTATAACAAAAGAAATTTCATTTCATCATTTCAAATGTTAAACAATTTCAGACTCAACAATTCCGCTTGAGGCGTTCAAATCGTAAACATTTTTTTCTAGGTTTAAAGTCATTGTTAACATTTCGCTTTCATTATGGAATTGTGCTAAATTTTGAGAAAAAATTAAATCATTTTTGCGGTTAAAAACAAAAAGATTCCATCTTTTTGATATTTTAATTATGCGATTTTTATTTTATTTTATTTTATTTTTGCGGTTTTATTCAACAAGTGAATTTTTTTTTTTAATTACAACTACCTGAATTTTATGTTAATTTTGTTTTTTAATCAAAATATTTAACACAAATTTTAATTAAATTGTTTTTAATGTAAATTATTTTAATAAACGAAATTATGTGATAATTTGCAAAACTATTTAAATGATCGCATTTATTGGGCCCTAAATTTTTGTTGAAAAAAAGATTCGATTTTATTTAAATAATTTATTTCTTATTAAATTTAAATTTAATTCTTAATATAAATGAGAATTTTCGAAATTAAATTTTAAAATGAATGACCCAATAGGAAATTAAGAAAAAAAGATAGAAATGAAAATATTTTATGAAACAAAATTTTGTCATGATCTTTGATGGAAATTTATTATGAAAAACATGTTTTTTTTGGAATTAGGAAACGATTTGTATGGACTTCTTCCAACTACTTAAAAAATTGTCACTTTAGCGAGTGAAAATACTCCAAATCTGTAAAAATCCTCTTTTTTAATTTTACTTCTTTCAAATTGAATAATTTTGGATGGGGCTTGTGGGCAGATCTTAACCCCGAACTCATTTGGATTCAGTTTACTTGCTTTTTCCTTAAGATTTCTTTACAAAACAATGAAAAATTTTAAAGGTCAAAACAAAATAAAGTCTTTTCTTTTGAGATCTTTTTTGAAAAAATCCCAAAATTTTCTATTATTTGTAAAGTTCAAAATTCGGATTAATATTACTTTCCAACTGGGTCCTATAATTATACGATATCAATATATTTTAGAAATTTATAAGGAATCTGGCACATATTTTTAACAAATTTTGGATATAAAGCCCGCTGTGTTGTTTTCGACTTGAATATTTGAATTAACGAAAATAACTCTAACGAAGAAAATATGTTAAATAAATAGATTTTTATTCTAATTAACATAATTTTTCTTCAAATTGAAGAAATTTCTTCAAATTGAAGAATTTTCTTCAAATTGAAGAATTTTCTTCAAATTGAAGAATTTTCTTCAAATTGAAGAATTTTCTTCAAATTGAAGAATTTTCTTCAAATTGAAGAATTTTTTTCTAATTGAAGAATTTTCTTCAAATTGAAAAATTTTCTTCAAATTGAAGAATTTTCTTCAAATTGACGAATTTCCTTCAAATTGACGAATTTTCTTCAAATTGAAGAATTTTCTTCAAATTGACGAATTTTCTTCAAATTGAAGAATTTTCTTCAAATTGAAGAATTTTCTTCAAAATGAAGAATTTTCTTCAAATTGAAAAATTTTCTTCAAATTGAAGAAATTTTTTCAAATAAACTAAAAAAAATTTAATCAAATATTGAATCAAATTTTGTTAAAGAATTTTCGAAAATTATAACAACAGATATTTTGTAAAAATGGCAGTAAGCATCGTAATTAAAATAACACATAAATTCTTCAATTCTAGATCTGGAGGTAGTAAATAATTTGCTTTGTATGATGGCTACTTCTCTCCCTGAACCTATCCGTCTTACATTTTGTCCAGTAAAACAATTCCTTGAGGAAGTCTTTGGGAAAATACTCGCTTTCACAGTTCTTAACGTATTCTATAATCAATATTTGCTTTGTATGGGAAGTACCCCTTTCCTTGGTCCTTAATATTTTATGTATTATTTTTTACAATAATTTAACGTAATTCTTTCCATTCAATTAAAATTTCTTAAATTTAACTTAAATACAGTATTTAAATTTAATAATATACATCAATATAAAGGGGACCTAGAAAATTGGTCACTTTGGGTATTGAAATTAAAATAAAATCGCAAAGTTTCATTTATAATTTCATGAAAAAATTGAAAATAGATGTTCCATATAATTATCTAAAAAAAAATCGGTTAAAGTTATGGGATATATCTTATAGTTTAAGAGATATTTACAATACAAAATTTAGGGCATTTTCAGAATTGTTTATTTTACTTTTTTTACTTTGATGGGCTCAAGGAAATTTCTGAATTCCATACACTATTCTAAATAATGTGTGAGTAAGAATCATATGACTTTGTGAATCCGATAAAAGGATATTGGATTAAGAATTAGCCTTTTCGTATAAAAATTTCTTTTATCTAAATTCCCTTTGGACCATAACATTTTCTTTATAATTCTAAGCGAATTATTAATGCGAATTCTTAATAAGGGGAAAACTTTTACGAAATACATACATATGTTTCCTATATTCTCGAAAAATTTTGTAATGGAGCCAAAATTTTATAAGGGCCGAGTAACCCATTCACTGAATAAATTTAATTTTGAAAATCAGTTTTCTCCAAATTGGAATTTTGGGTATTTTTAAACAAAAACTAGGAATCCTTTTTATATTCCTGTATTAAGAACAATTTTGTTCACATTTTACTTGAGTTTCATGAAAATGGCATTCGTTTTATGGATTTTATTTAAGATCAAATATAACAGACGTTTTCACAAAATTTCAACGATAATAAAAAAAACTTGCATTATAATACTTCATTAAGGGCATAATATTATTCTTCAATTAATTATCTTTCCAACGATATCAAATAGATTTATTAAATCATTACAGAGTCCAAAAAAAATTAACTTAAACTTGGACCTTTTTAAGAAAATATGCTCATTTTTCCTTTTAATTTGGAGAAAATATAATTTTTTTTATAAAAATTAAAAAGTTGAATTTTTGTCAAAATAAAAATTCTACTTAAATATAAAATTCACTTTTATGTCAACAATATTTTTTTAACCATATTATGTTTGATTTTTTAAGATATAATCATATAATGTTTATATATACGTAAGTATAACCATTATATGGTTATGCTACAATTATATTATTGTTAAAATCTTGAACACACAAACTTGTCTTAAAGATTAAACCAAAATAAAATGTGAAGAGAGTCATATTGTATTTAATTTATTAAAATATGATTACCTCAACTATATTACTCCTTCAATATCTCAATAGAAGCAAAAATCCTTCTTTTTATTAAACTTAAATAAAATCCCAATATAAAGAGCATTTTTACAAAACCCTCTATATTTTATTGGCCTCATTTTTATATCCTCATAAATACTGTCTATATTACTCATCATTTCATTATCATCTTCATCATCATCATCATCATATGAATTTTATGACTTTTTAATTCCTTTACCTTCCCAACAATTTTATTTTTATCTAGGACATCATTATGTTTGATCAAATATTTCTAAATCTTTTCTTCTTTACCAGATATAAACCTAAAATTTTAATGCATTCAAAAATCCATTAAATTTGATTTGACAATTATTTTTGGATTCCAACCATAAGAAATCATCAGCAAACAAAAGACACGTTTCAAATGAAATGCAGTGAGTGAATGAATGAAAGAGTGAATGAATGAATGAGTGCGTGTTTAAAACAAAAACGTTTTTATCATTAAACGTTTTTTGCCATTAAATTGATGTTGCCAAAACAAAAAAAAAAATACACCAAAATAAATTGGTAACAAGATTTTTATGAATAAAAACAAAAACAATTTTTATTTCCAATTTGTTTCAGTCAAAAAATTTTTGGGTAAAAATTTAATGAATCCATGAATGATTTTAAGAAAAAAATAACATAATAATAAAGTGAATAAGTGTGAACAATAAATGTGTGGCACACACATGAGTGAAATAGATATTTGAAATTGAGGGATAATTAAAAAACGATACACAGTGGTCCCATTAATGCTGTTTTCGCAAAATAATACTGTAACTTTTATGATTTTTTATTTCTAATTCCTGAGGTGTTTTTTAATATATGTGAAGGAGCGGACCCAGAGGTCGGGTGGTGCTGCACCCAAGTTGGTCACTTTGGATATCGAATTAAAAACAAAATCTATTAAAAATGTTATATTTGTCTATGCTAAATCCTCAATACCCTCCATCACAAATGCGTGTAAAGTAAATACGTTATGTTTCATACATACACACTCACAGAGGTACACAATATGCAAAGTTTTTTTTTTTTTTTTTAAATATCGCAGAACAATTAATGACTCATTAAATTATTATTTTTTTTGACTATAACTTTTTCTATATATATAACCGATTTGAAATGTTAATGAAGTACATGTAGCTAAATATTATGACATTCAAATTTGCCGATTTATAATTAACAATTTTACGAAAGTGTTTTGCTTTAACTTAGAGTTTGTCTCAGAAATCGATTCAGATTTCAGTATGATACTGAACTTTAGGAGGTCTTAGATGATTTATTCTTGGCGTTACATACAGAATGGGAAACTGAATAAAATATATCACCACTTACAGTGGTGGAAGTATAAAAAAGGTGTATATAATATTAATTTGATTACCCAAAGTGACCAACTTTGAGGATCTGCCCCTTGTTTCCTTGCCCCACTTATAACTTGTTCTCCTCTTAATCAGTTGGAAAATAACAGAAGATCGTTCATTTATAACTTTCTTAAAAATAGTTGCAAAATTACAAAATTATTTCAAAAAATCATTTTGGCACCACTGTGCAACATCGAAAAAAAATTTGTTCATGATAATGAAAAAATAATAAAAAAGAGCAAAATATAAAAATTTAAAGCCAATTTAAAAACAAAATGAAATAAAAAGTTATTTGGAACACATTAGCGTAGGAAAGTAATAAATACCTGACAGCAAATAAGACAATAAGACAAACAGACATCCGGACAAATTTATATATAGAAAATTGTACAAGTTTTGCACAACAATTTGCCATGAACTCTAATAACTCACTGATCCAATTTAGATATTATGAAAATTGTAAAGTATTGATTATGTTGTTATAGAGATTTTTGGCTCCCACATTTCCCTCTTAAATATGAAACCCTTTACGTCCCTGCTGAATGAGTTTTAACCCTAAAAAAATTGTTCGATTTCCTGCTGTTAAATTATAATCTAAAATTTCAATATAGATGCCAATAGAAACCAAATCAGTATAATAGAGTTGATGATGTGATGCCAATATATAATTATGATATACATATGGAGATCTAATGTATGTATCTGTACAGAGTATTAAATAATGCAAACATCTATTTTTGTCAGCAACATAAATATTTTCGTAGCAAACAACAATATGACTGGCAAAATATTAAATTATTTAATTTTAACAATAATTATTATTAAATTAGTAATAATATGTTTAACAATATGATTGGCTGACAAACATATTATGGTTATATGCTGGAACCGATTTATTTTTATTAGAACAAAAAAATACTATTTTCAGTTTTCTTAAAGCTTTAAAATCCTTTGAGAATTACAAAAGTAACTATTTTAATTAAACCAAAATGTTTTTTATTGAGGTTTTATTATGGTTTTAGTGTAACCATATTATGATCAACATCATGGTTTTTGAACATAATATTGTGGTACAAAAAATTTTTTTGTTTTGTTTTGCTTTTCTTTTAATTATTCTGTAACTTTAGAAATACTAAATATTTTTAAATGAAATTTCACAAGAATATTTTTGAGGGGTTTTTTAATTGATATAAAAGAGAGCTCAAGTTATGAATGCGGTCAAGAAATGGGTGATGAAATGGAGATGGAATTTAGTCACCCTGAGTATTAAATTTAATAAAAAATCCAAAAATTAATGTTTGATTCAATTCAAATAAAATTAAAAATAGTCGTTATAATGCTCTTGGAAGAGATATCTACGCCAAAGAAATCAATTTGCCAATTTTCCGACATAATATTTATCAAAACCAAAATATGATTCCAATGGAAATTTTGATTAAATATAAATATTAAAGTTGAAATCAATTGTAATATTGTTGCCCTTTAAATTGCACTATTTTATCTCTGTATTATAATTTGTTTACCCTCCTCCACAAGTGGTGATGAGGGTGTTATTCCATTTGTAAAGCCAAGAAGAATTATCAAAACTCCATATAACTATTATTGCTTGAAATCATAATCTGAGTCGATTTAGTTACGTCTATCTATCTGTTGTTAAATTTCCTAGCTAAAACCGACAAAATCGGTTACCTAGAAAAAAGCTATAGACCGATATCTGAGATAAGCTCTTAAAACTGAAAAATTGAATAATATTTACGACCAAACTACGTATTAAGTTTTTATGATATTTAATCTTCCGATATTGTCTTTAATGAAAAATGTTACTCATTACAAAATTTTTGAATAGTGACTGGGGTTAAGTATCCCATACGAAATTTTTAATATTGCATATCTCTGAAACTGTTATCATGGCAATAAAAAAAAAGAATAGCAAAATATTATAACTTTGGAATAGAACACGAGGGAGTGGTGTCCCTTTGCAAGTTGCATTTTTATTATGTCTCCACAATAATTTCTACATTGTTTGTGATGTAGGGTGTTCAAATTCGACAGAGTCATTTATAGTGTTATTCTTTTTAAGATTTTTTTGAAAAATTTATTAAAGAAATTTACTTTGATTAAATTATTATATACAGCTGCGGTCAAAATAATAGCACCACATACATACGTCTTCTTTTACGTCTACGATTTAATAAAATTAAAATTAAGTTAAAAAAAATAGTGAGAAAAGAAACAAAGATTTTTATATTCATCTCTTCTTTAAATTCATTTTTTCCAGAATTATTGATCAAAATTGGAGTTCAAATAAAAGCACCACACGTTTGCAACTAAAAAAAATTCCGAAAAAAAATTGTTGTTTAATTTTTAGTGGAATTTTATCGAATTGTACTTTTTTCATATCATTTCCTTTCTTGGTAATAATAGAATATTGGAAAATAGAGTTCCATGTCTGCTCTATAGTGATCCGAAGATCGCTGTTATTGTTCGGTTTAATACATATGTACACAAATTATCGAGTGAATTTACGTCGGGAGACTAGGCAGGCCATTTCATTACAATGACTCCACATTTTAGCTTATTTTTCGAGTTGTTGTCTTGTTGCATGGCCGCAATCAGTGGCATGTTTTCAGATGCATACGGTCACATCTCTTCGTATAATATTTTCTCATATTCTGACACATCCAAAATAGTTTAAAAACGATAAATTTGCATCTCGTTACCATAATACTAGAACCGTGTCGTGTTTGAAAGTTTTTGTTGTAAATTTCTGATTATATTCCTTGTTAGACTCATCGGTCCACAAAAATACTTTTCTCTTTTCAATATGCCAAACCAAGTAAATCTTAGCAAACCATAATCTTTTTGAGACATGCGGAGCAATTAAGTTGGGAGCTTTTAAATTATATTCCCTAAACCTTTTGATACAGTTTAAATACTAATTAACAGATTTAATTATTTATTTATCCCTGCTACAGAGATAAATGTGGCCTTTTTCATTTCACGTTATATACGTTGAACCATTAAAGGTGTCGTCACAGTTTTTCGTCCACGACTCCCTACTTTTAATTTATAGGTTATGATATTTCTTATAGCTTTATTTGATTGTCCAATAAAATCTGTTATTTCGGCATAAGTTTGTGCATCACAACCATGCTTTTTAATGAGTTCTCGTTTTTCTGAAGTACAGTGTTTAGATCACAACCCATTATTTAAAGTCTAATAAAACGACTCTTGAAAACTTTTTTAATTGAAAATTACTTCTGAATAAATATTATGAAAATTGTTTGTTTTTTTCCAAGTATAATAGAAATGGTGATATAATTTTGAGAGTTCCAAATCTGGTGTTTTGTCTTTATAATTAATTTTATTGGAATACTCGTGTGAATTTAAAAGAAAAGAATTTATTTTCTCAGAGAATATATTTTGAATAATGGAACTACAAAATTGTGGATAAAAATATTCATGAATAAATCAGAGTAGTGCTATTATTTTGACCGCAGCTGTACATTATTTATTTTTCAAATAATAAACTTTCCAATCACACCAAATACTTATAAAATCATTTTACCCAGTCGATTAAACTTTTAATTAAATTTGGTCTCCTCCAGTGAAATTTTGGTGATTTTCCTCGTAAATTTATAATGAAAACAAGTAAGAATATTGTAATCAGTCAAACCCTACAAAGTAATACCCAACATCACAATATTGCTTATAAATTGTAGTTAGGAAAAATTAATGAATGACCCTCGTATAATTTGATTTTCTGATTTATGCTTAAGTGTGCAATACATTATTGTGTTACTAGATTTATGTAAAATTTATCCATTTTAAAGATATTTTTTGCTTGGAGGTGATAATATGGGAGCTTTGGAAATTAAGGACTGACCCTAGAAAAGTTTCTTAGATCGAGCTTTGCTTGTTTTATCTTAATTTAAGCAAATGTTACTACAATACCAAGAAATATGTTAGATTTAAGCCACTCAAGGTGATATTTGTTAAGGGGTTGTGTGGGACCAACGAGAAATGCTGGATTCATATTTGTGACAAATTTCGTTTAGTCCAATTTCAACAGCTTAAATATTAATTTCCTTCTCTTCCTCATCACTAGAATTAATACTTTTACAAATAAATTTATCTTAACATTTGATATTTTATCACACTAATTCGGTATCAAACTAAAAAAAAACACACACACACATACACACTTCCATTAAACATTAACAAATTAGTAAAACTTTAAACAAAAACAACAACAACAGAAAAAAAACTATTATAAAATAAATTGTATTTAAAATGTGTTCAGATACACATTTTTTTAATTAAAGTTTAAACTTTATGAATTTTAAAGTTTAATAGGGGATTAAGAGAGCACAAATACTAACGTATATAAAGAGATAAACCGTTAATTTTGAAATTACATGTGTACATACATATATATGTGTTTGTGGCGATGTGTTAAAATTAATATTATTATTTTGGTAAATTAGTTATTGGCAAGAAGAAGAAATAATTAACAAAAAAAAGCAGGGAAGAATCTTATATTCGACTATAGCGAATATTAAATACCCTAAAGCACAAACTGGCATTAATTTACAGTGAAAAGAGAATACTGAAGTCACACATATATGATTATAATCCCTAATGATTGGAATTATTATACAAATACAAATTACAGAAATAAGAACGACGAGTCCAAGCTCTATTGTATTCTCGTTTCACTTTTCCACCTTTTTTCATTTGAAATTTGTTCTTTTTGTTTCACTTTTGAGATTATCTTAGATATAGACCTATATAGCGCCGATTTTATTTATTTTAAATTCCAATTTTCGACTGTGAGACTTTTTTAAATATCGATTTCACTCTACTTTCCTATAACTCAGCCTATGGAATCCTTATTGGGCCCAAAAGTAAAAATAATACTTTTGGGTCCTTCTTCCAATTCAGGTTACTACCAAAATCAAAAAAATACATCCCCCGGCATTAGTCACCGAATTAATTTATCATCATTTAGCAATTTAAATTATGAGTTTTTCAATTTCATTGAAGTTGTTTTATATATCGGTCCGGAACTTATTAGTAACTGGTCCAACATTGCAGGGTTGCAAGTGTGAATTTTCTTAGAACAACAACAAACAATCTGTCCACATTTCAGTAAAATTGGGTTATAAAGGAGGTTGAGGGAAAATATAAGACCTTAAAAATTTATTGTTATTCAATTATCTCGAAACGGCTACTTAGCACTACAGATTACAGAATAATTAAAATATTTTACCTGAAACTTTTGCTTAATTTTCCTTTTGTATTCGTTCCATTCCATTTCATAGAGTTAACTGTAGCAAATATCTTGCTTCTAACGTTGCAATCCGATTTTTAACGAAATATTTCTTCGATCAATAATATCAACCCATAAATCTGCAAGTGCCTTCATAGCACTGGAAAAAAATTATCGATTGATAGTTGAAACTTATCGTCAATATACGTCAACACTGTAAACTTCTAAATAATAGTGCTTTCGACAGAAATCAAATATTGCCAGGGTCACACGACATAACGTTTGATTATGGGAAATTGGAAGTATAGTCAAAGAAGATATGGGAATGACATCAAGTACAAAAAGTTATATGTAAAGCCCGGCCAACCAACTAAATTAACGCGGGTGTCAATCACGTTGAACAATTACAACTATTTCGTTAGAAGAAAGTTATCAACGAAAAACATTAAAAATAACCAGGCCAAACTTAGAAAAATAAAAAATAGTAAAGAATCTATCTATCTATCTATCTATCTATCTATCTATCTATCTATCTATCTATTTATCTACCTATCTATCTATCTATCTATCTATCTATCTATCTATCTATCTATCTATCCATCTATCCATCTATATATCTATCTATCTATTTATTTATCAATCTATCTATCTATCTATCTATCTATCTATCTATCTATCTATCTATCTATCTATCTATCTATTTATTTATCTATCTATCTATCTATCTATCTATCTATCTATCTATCTATCTATCTATCTATCTATCTATCTATTATCTATCTATCTATCTATCTATCTATCTATCTATCTATCTACTATCTATCTATCTATCTATCTATCTATCTATCTATCTATCTATCTATCTATCTATCTATCTATCTATCTATCTATCTATCTATCTATCTATCTATCTATCTATCTATCTATCTATCTATCTATCTATCTATCTATCTATCTATCTATCTATCATATCTATCTATCTATCTATCTATCTATTATCTATCTATCTATCTATCTATCTATCTATCTATCTATCATCTATATATCTATCTATCTATCTATCTATCTATCTATCTATCTATCTATCTATCTATCTATCTATCTATCTATCTATCTATCTATCATCTATCCATCTATATCTATCTATCTATCTATCTATCTATCTATCTATCTATCTATCTATCTATCTATCTATTTATTTATCTATCTATCTTATGTATCTATCTATCTATCTATCTATCTATCTATCTATCTATCTATCTATCTATCTTTCAAATCTATCTATCAATCTATCTATCTATCTATCTATCTATCTATCTATCTATCTATCTATCTATATAATGACTCAGTGCTTATTTGATTTATTGTTTGTTGGACAGTTAAAATACTGGACCGATTTTGTTGAAATATTCACAAAATAATTCCAATATATCCGTAAGCGTAGGTTGGATAGGATTAATGGGGATTATTATTTTGCTCTTATACAAATCAGATATTTATAATCGAATATCTAAAGAATTCTTGAAGTGAGAATATTTCATCTCAATTACTTTCTTAAGAAACAGTATGATCGGAGAGAAAGGTAACCCTCAAACACCTTTCTCTCCGATCATACTAGTCTTACATTTTGTCCAGTAAAACTGTTTCTTGGGCAAAGCAATTATTAATTACTGTATACCATAGGAACCATTACAGCGAGAGTTTTATAATTAAATCCATCACATTTTTTTATATATCAATAAATAATTTTTGTTTCACTTCATAAGGATGACAACATGCACCAGGACTCATGTAGTATATAATAAATTAACAAATATCCTGTGCACCTTTAAGAAGAGCTCATGCTATGTATTTACTGTATTGGAAAAATCGGTACGATAGACAAAAATTTATAGATCGATATCTGAGCAAAACTTCTTAAACTTGAAAATTTAAACATCGATTGTGACGAGTTCATGAAAATTGGCACACAAATATGGTCTTTAGTTGAAAACCCTCTTTTACGAAAAAAACATTTAATAACGCATAGCTCTATAGCGGATATAGGAAATCTCACAAAATTGATCAGTACTGTTCATGTATATTGAAAACACATTATTAAAGAATACAATATTAGCGATTATAGCAAACAGGGATTGTATCCCTCTAAAAACGAAACATTTAATATCGTATACCTCTAAGAGCCTTAATAAAAAATGTGAAGGACTAACAAAGTTCTATATAGAGTACGGGTACGTAATACACTCCTTTTTAATGAAATTTTTAACATTACATATCTCTTAAACTAACATTTTTAACATTACATATCTCTGAAACTGTTATAGGAAATATAATGAAATTGGGTGCATGAATGAAGCAATAATAGCAAAATATTACAGACAACTTTATTTTAGAGAGGTCATGTAGGGTATTACAGATTCGGCATAGTAGAATATAACATTCTTTCTTGTTAAATAATTTAATATTGATTGAACTTAACATACTAGTTTGGTGGAGGGTATCCGATAAGTTTATGGTGTTGGCTGACTGACATACATAACCAACAAACAAACAAACAAACATCTCCAAAATTAGCAGCAACAAACAAACAAACATCATCATCATTATTATGATCTGTATTATTTTTAAAGCTTAAATCTGAGGGGTATGTACCAATACTTAAGTATGTATGTATATGCTTGTGCTTGTATTTGTCTATAAAATAAAATATTGTACAATTATTACCAGTTTACCTGTTAAATGTACACTAAAAGTGTAAAATTATTAATTTTTTTGGTTAAATTTGCGTTTGAGTTAATAGTTTTTTATGTCTTCGAATGATTTCTTGTCTCTTTGCAATATTTTTGTTGGAATTTTGTATTTTTTTGAGGGTTTGTGTGCAATTAAATTCTGCGCATATAAATATGTGCACTTTTGCCATAAATACTTTATAAACAATTTAGATCTTTAAGATTTAACATCAACAATTTTCAGAAAACTTCTTTAAACTAAAAAACAAACAAACAAACAAACAAAAATGTTCAAATTTGTAAGTAAATTTGAAATTAAAAGAGTTCTTCCTGTCAAATCCTGCCTGTTTAAGAGTAAAAAAATCCCATAATAAAATATTCAAGGACTGTCTGTGGTGGCAGGATACACTTCCTGTTCTACAAAATAATTAATAATAATGAATTTAACTATTTTGTTATTGTTGTAATTTATATCTAATAATATCGTCCGTATTTTCAGCTCATTGTATCTGTAGCCATTTGCGGTTGTGTTTTGGCTGTTGATTATCAGGCTGAGACTCGTAATTTTGTGAATGATATTAAGGAAGATGGTAGCTACAATTATCAATTCGATACCACCAATGGTATTGCCCAGCAGGAGTCTGGTGTTGGTGGCCATTATGCTACTGGCTCTTCGCAATACTATTCACCCGAAGGTGAATTAATTCAATTGTCTTATACCGCCGATGAGAATGGTTTCCAACCACAAGGTGCTCATTTACCCACTCCACCACCAATTCCAGAAGCTATTTTAAAATCTTTGGAATACATTCGCACTCATCCCTATCATGAGGAACAACATCAAGTTGCTAAACAATATGGCAATCAATATCAACAGCATCAACAACAAGGACCTTATCGTAAATTTTAATTTAGCGGAATAACAATTGTACGTGATTGCGATATTTGCTGTGATTTCATTTCTTTCCCCGTCTTAAGCCATCAAAGTAACTGTCTGCCTGCCTGCCTGTTGCCTGTTTGCCTGTCTATCAGTCTGTCTATCTAATCACCAACATTTTGTATAAAAAACATATAAACATTTTACCATCTGTTTACCCTCCTCCACCTTCCACCCTCGTAAAAGTGAAAAGAAAAAAACATTTCAATGTATAATATTGTATGTAAATCTTGTCATATAGAAATGTTTATCACAAAGACACATAAATATTCACAAATATTCCTCTTTTATACAAAACATTTTTATATCCTTAACAATTTCTGATGTTTTTTGTTTTTTGTTTTTGTGCGAAAATAGTGAGAATAATGAACATGATTTTGTTATAAAATAAATAATTTTTTTTTGTTAAAATAAAAATTGTCATCAAGAAAAACTGTATTTAATTTTAGTGATAAAGACAAATTGGCGTCTTAAAGGATTTTCTAAAGGATTTGAAGTATGAAGAATGAAAGGGCTTAAAGATTACAAATAGGATTCAAATCTGTCTTAAGGATATCATGAGGGTGTTAAAACCAGTCAGTATTAGAAGATTTTGACATATTCGTAGTATTGCACAATGGGTCAGAATTGTGTTTTTTAATAAATCTATAACTTTTGATCGACTCTAAATTCTTTATATATGAAGCGATTTTAAAATTTTTATCGTATTGGTAGTTTTGGAATATCTCTTATAGTTTTATGAGATATTTAGTATCAAAAAAAATTTTTACTTTTTCTCCAATCTTGGCGGAGTTTTTCTGCTATAACGGGTCCGAATTTTATACGATTTCTGACAAATAAACCTCATTTCATCGAGAACTAATCACAACATTTTGTAAAGAAAAGTTTTTGAAAATAACTTCAATTGAAGATTTAAAGTTAAAAGTCCTTAAATTTAAATTTTTAAAAATGTCGAGTTTCGCCAATTTTTTGCCAAAAAATTAGTCACTACAAGTGGAGAAACAATCGATTAATGATGCCACAATTTGGGGCAAGGCGAATCAGGCAAACCTGCAATTTAAGGATCTAAATATCTTTACCAATAGCCAAATGGCTGCTAGGGCCATTTTAGAGCCAGCTTAGGGCTATTTTGGAGTGTAACGCTGCCAAGTATACATAATATGAGTTCCCAAGGAGTTATTGGAGTACGTAGGATCTAAGAAATATGCCTGCGGAATACAATCCTCAGTAAAGACGAGGCTAAAACAATGGGCGAAAGTAACACTCAGGTCACTGTGAATCAACGAAATATATGTATTTCAAAAATTCTTTAGGGAGACCCATATGAGTAGAAAACCATTAGTATATTAGAATTTTCTAAAGATGAGCTAAATAAAATTATGGGTATCTTAACAGGACATTATACTCTTATGACATTGGAGCAGCCGATGACAGTGAGTGCAGAGCATGTGAAAAATACATTGAAACTATGGAGCATTTTCTCCGTCATTACTTAGCTTTCAGGATTCTGAAATCCCAAAATTTAATGGATGACATCTTTATGGACATAAACTAACTACGGGGAGTGGACTGAAGGATATTGAAGAAGTTCGTACATGAAAAAATAACTTTCAATAAAAATTCAAATTTTCACTAAAAAATTTCACTAAAAATTCAAATTTTCTCTAAAAATTCAAATTTTAACTAAAAATTCAAATTTTCACTAAAAATTCAAATTTTCACTAAAAATTCAAATTTTCACTAAAAATTCAAATTTTCACTAAAAATTCAAATTTTCACTAAAAATTCAAATTTTCACTAAAAATTCAAATTTTCACTAAAAATTCAAATTTTCACTAAAAATTCAAATTTTCACTAAAAATTCAAATTTTCACTAAAAATTCAAATTTTCACTAAAAATTCAAATTTTCACTAAAAATTCAAATTTTCACTAAAAATTCAAATTTTCACTAAAAATTCAAATTTTCACTAAAAATTCAAATTTTCAATAAAAATTCAAATTTTCAATAAAAATTCAAATTTTCACTAAAAATTCAAATTTTCACTAAAAATTCAAATTTTCACTAAAAATTCAAATTTTCACTAAAAATTCAAATTTTCAATAAAAATTCAAATTTTCACTAAAAATTCAAATTTTCACTAAAAATTCAAATTTTCACTAAAAATTCAAATTTTCACTAAAAATTCAAATTGTCACTAAAAATTCAAATTTTCACTAAAAATTCAAATTTTCACTAAAAATTCAAATTTTCATTAAAAATTCAAATTTTCATTAAAAATTCAAATTTCATTAAAAATTCCAATTTTCACAAAAAATTCCAATTTTCACTAAAAATTCAAATTTTCACTATAAAATTCAAATTTTCACTAAAAAATTCAAATTTTCACAAAAAATTCAAATTTTCACAAAAAATTCAAATTTTCACAAAAAATTCAAATTTTCACAAAAAATTCAAATTTTCACAAAAAATTCAAATTTTCACAAAAAATTCAAATTTTCACAAAAAATTCAAACTTTCACTAAAAATTCAAATTTTCACTAAAAATTCATATTTTCACTAAAAATTCATATTTTCACTAAAAAATTCAAATTTTCACTAAAAATTCAAATTTTCGCTAAAAATTCAAAATTTCGCTAAAAATTCAAATTTTCACTAAAAATTCAAATTTTCACTAAAAATTCAAATTTTCACTAAAAAAATAATTTTCTTTAAACAATGAATTTTTTCCCCAAAAAAAATTCACTGAAAAATTTATAACTCACTAAAAATTGAATTTTGCATCAACATGCTTCAAAATTCAACCCATAAAATATTTTTAACATTAATAATATTTTTCTAAATTTTAATATAAATCAATTCAACAATTTGCTCCTACAATCATTAACATTTTTAAGTGATTAAATAAAATGTGATTATGACGTTTATTTAAAGATTCCCACATTTACTTATAAAAATCATTTAAAGCTTTAAATAATTATTATTTAAGAGGTGTGAACATTATTAAATGAATCATTAGAAAATTATTTAAAGCAACCGATTCTTAATGTTTTCATAGTAAATTTATTTTAGGCCTTTTTGTAAAAAGAACAAACCCATTTTATTGAAAAAAACAACATAAATTAATTGTTTTTATTAAATACTTTACTCCTCTTGTTTTAATTATGTTTAACAAGAAAAATCAATTAATATTTTGTTTAAGGTCAAAAAAACATAAATACATTTCATTCATTCACAAAATAATTTTTTGAATAAAAAAATATTTTGCAATTTTATTGAAAATGATTTAAATGGAAACCAAGTGAAAATGAAACGAGTCAATGATTTATGACTGAAATGAAAATTTATTCAACTTCCGATTAATATAAAATAAATATTCATCCTGTCAAGTATGTATGTGACTGTGCTAGTATGTACATACACAAGCTCTTTCTATATTGTCTTTAATCTGAGCAAATGTAGCTGAAAATTACCTTGAATTACAGTTTTTTTACATTTTTTTTCGTTATCGGCCAAAACAAATGATTCTCTTAAATTATTGAAACATTTAAACGGAAATAAAATACTTGCAATTATGTATGAATAAAATCCCTCCTTTTTAATTTATATTGAAAAATCTCTATAAACAACAGTTGTTGTACATTTCAATGTAAATGTAAAATGTAAAAAATGTAATGAATATTTTACAAAATGTATACAAATTAATACAGAACCGATTTATTCATATTAAATGCCACACATGCAGTTACACATTTAGCGGAAGTTTACCTTGAATTTAAAATGGGCTTTAGGACAAACTAAATGGATTTCTGGTTAAAATTTTGTGAAAAGAGTTATTATTTGTGATGTCTGTTTAAATATATACTCAGAGTGTAGTAACTATAGATACTTTAGATAGGAATTAACAAGGTGAATCATGTTAATTCTATCTGACATTTTAGCTGAAAAGATTAAGAGATCATAACCTTAACTGCTTCGCATACATGTCTTCTATATAAATAGCGAATATTGGCTAATGTAATTATTTAAGTGAGAATAATCTATAACGCAGTGTAAAACTTGGAAGTAAAATTGTGTTTCAGGGTTTCCATGTCAGTGACCCCTTAAAGCACTTTGTCTATATGAGATGGAACGTTTACCACCCCCAATTTTTCCACATTTCATGATTTTCAACTCGATTTTTCTGGAATTACAATTTTTTCAAAATGTATCTCTTAGCGTGCTCCATTGTAAAGTGATTAATATGAGTGTCACCAACCATTTTTCCAATTGGCAAGTTCCAATATTGTCGGTTAAAGAAAATTCTCGAAAAAATGTATCTTTTCATAATTAAATTAAAATTATCCATTAACTTTGTTTATACTTTGTCTATATGACCAAGACATGGGCCACGCCTCACATTGGGTACAAATCCTTCTTAGAAATTTAACTTTTTATCATTTTAAATATGGTAGTCTTTTTTTGGTACAACTGCTGTTAACTGCAAAATCAGCTCTGTTACAAAACATGGTTCACATACATAAATAATTTTGGCTACGTTATTTAGGGTAGAGCATGGGAATTGGTATCTCCTTACAATCAGAATTTTCAGTATTACTACGTAGAAAAAGTTTTATATTTATTTCTTTAATTGAATAAAAACCCCATTCGGGTGTTATATAAAATAATGGACTGATCATTTCAAATTTAAATAGGCTTCGTCCTTGAACCAAATTTCATTAAAATACCTTCTGCGATCTAGACTTTATCAAATGTTATACATGAACAGCCAGTCGGATGGGCATTACAATATCAACTCAGGATGTGACTGAGTCGAACAGTACCGTTAAAAGTGATCGTAGTTTAAAGAACTTTAAAATTCGTTGTACAAAAGTATTTTGAAAACAAATCATTTTTAGAATTCTGCAGATCTTGAGTTCTGCATTACAAAGAAAGAAAAGGTCCTTATTCCTTATGAAACACAGTATAACAACGGCTAAATTGATTCAGGTTTGGAATGTACTTTTCATTGCGGAAAAAATTGAATATTTAGAGGTTATGTAAGTATAGGTCGATGCTGACTCCAAATTTTTTTTCAGATAATCCGGTAAAGCAAGATCAGAGCACAGACATTATTTTTTAATTAAAATTTCCAAGTCATTTAGCTTGAAACTTTAAATCTCAATTGAACGAGAATGAGTTATTTAAGACGTGTATATCACCAATATTTTTCACAAAGCGAGTTGGACGAATATACAGATTTGAGTTGCTAAAAGAGATCTCCTGAAATCTATTTCTTTACTTTCATCCTAATGTCAGGTCTAAAGTCGGAAAAATTACCCGCAGATTTTAAACGTTATAACAATGGTAAATTAAAGAGATCGCTATCACGTGAAGTAAATAGACAAAAATGGTTAAGTTCTAACCCTTACGGTTGGGTACATTGATCCTATGAGTGGACTACTATTTACCGCTTGTAGGAGAGGCATAGAGAAACAACTTAATGAAACAACTGATGATTGAACGAACCATCGTGTTTGATTACGATATGGTCCCACTGAGATGAGCAAGGATATCATACCTAATCAACATCTCGGGAATTCTTTTGAAAGACACAGTTGCTGCAGTATCTAGACACTGTCGCACGAAAATGGGAACTTCTTTGAAGGATTTCGTAGGAGCTGAATGAATGAAGAGGAGGAAGAAACTATTCTATATCTTCTGTGGCACTACTGTCATCTTAATGTCAAGTCTAAAGTCGGAAGAATTGCCCACAAATTTTAAAGGTTATAATTTTGGTGAAGTAAATAAAGGCAAATGGTTATCAGAAGAAAGTTCGCTATAAATATAGAATCTTTTCAATATGACTTATTAAGCCTGATACGAATGTAAAAACATTTCAAAAAAATAACTTTTTAAATTCCATAAGAATGACAGATCACGTATGTAAATATTAAATTTTATCCAAAATTTAAATATTCATTTCCATTTACCAAACAAAAAATACCGCTAAAGATAAATTTTTATGAGGAAAACACTTTAAAATTTGATGCATTCTTGCATCAAATTTTAAAGCCCACAAAAAATAACACTTAAACCACTTTAACGTTCACTACCGCATAATAAAAGTTCTTTAAACTGGTTTCCGCAAAAAAAAAATTGCAATAAAAATGAAACGAACGGTTGACATATTGATTTCATTTCATGTATCGGATGTTCTGAAATATAATGATTAAAATGACCTTGCAACATGCAGACTTATTGAAGGTGTTTTACGTTCATTTAAAATTATGCAGTAACAACAACACAAGACAAAGATGTGCAACAAAACCAAAAAATAAACTATACAAATACAACAACAGGTGAAGTAACACAACTATTTTTTGGTGATTTTATTTGGAACCAATGAACCAACTCAGCATGTTTCTTACCTTAAGAGGAAACTTAACTCCGAAAAAATTGTAAATAATTCTTAAAAGTTGTTAAACAAACAACAACAAGAAAATTGCAAAACGAAGCACTTTTTTTGGAAGATGACAAACACGTGAGTGGAACATGACACAGTGGTGCAGAAGTAAAAAAATTAGGGAGAAAGATTAATAAATTTTGAATGGATGCTTGGATTTACGTAAAAATGTTTATAATGGAAGAGGAAGAGTATTTAATAACACACTTGAGATTAAAAGGAGTTCACTAAAATATATTCGGGAATAAAGCTATGAAGGCTTCCAATTGGGTATCTTACATTATAATTGTGCTTCTTGTTCCTAAACCGCTTTTTTCGGATTTAACTCTTTAGCTTTAGAATCTGTGAATATTTTATTATTTTAATAATTAAATTTCATATGAACATTCTTAAATTTTTCGATATTGATGTAGGGCATCACAAGTAATCTAGTGATTCCAGAGGACGGTGAGTAGACCTCGAAAGTTGGTAACCTCGAGTATGATTTTTTTAACTGATAAAAAATTTTAATAATTTGAAAAATCGCCAACATTTAACTTAAAATTTGATGGAAAATTTTGATAGTTCTTATAATGCCCATGAGATATATACACATCTGGGATATAACAGTTTAAAAGGCATTTAGACCAGAGTGAAATTTTCACCCATTTTTTAACACTTAAAAGTATTTTAGGGACGATTGATATTATACCAGAACTAATTGACTATTGTATCCCTTCCTCGCTCAAGAGTAGGGCGTTTACACCTCACTTGGGTAAACATTGCATAGCTGTCAAGAGGTAGCAAGCACATCTACACTGATGGCTCAAAAAATGAATACAAAGTTGGTGGAGTTGTCTTCATTGAGGAATTTAACATCCGTATGTTTTTCAAACTTTCAGGTGATTGTTATATTCTGCAAGCTGAGATTCCTGCAATTTGTAGAGCTACCAACTGGTTGAGGGATTATAAGACGGTCAATATATCATAATTTTTAACGACAGCAAAGTCGCAATCAGTTCCCTTACGTGTGTCTTTTCAAAATCGAATCTTATACGAGAATTTCGCATTTCACTAAATAGAATGATAGAGCTTTCAATCCTTGGGTGCAAGGACCTGGGACTAACCAGGGCAACCTGGTGGCTGATACTCAAGCGAGAAAGCCCTTACAGTTGGTAAGACTGATCATCTTTATGGACTACCGCTTATGGGAACACACATAGGGTAACCACCCTCTGCTAAGGCGAAACATTGATTGATGAACGAACTATCGTGTTTGATTACGATAGGGTCCCGATTAGATGGGCAAGGATATCATACCTACTCAATATCTCGAAAAATCTCCTGGAAGACACAGTTGCTGCAGTATTTGGACATATCGAAAAGGATTTTGCAGAAGCTGCACGAATAAAGAGGAGGAGGTTACTATTCTACATTGCAAATGGTTTGTCTATGATAATGCTCACTAGATTTCTTCTAATAATTTGAAAGGGTTATACTTATAACGACAGAGTTGCCAATTTTCTGAAAAAGTCGCTTTTTCAAAGAAGTTTTTCCCAACTTCAAATTTCAGTCATTTAGGATAAAAAAGAGGAAATTTGTTTACAGGTCTCTATAAAGGACAATTTCTTCCATATAATAACCAAATTTTATAATCATATCTTTATTGGTATAAATTTTGTGAGATCAAATATTATACGAAAATTTTACAAAATTACAACAAAAATAAAATTTTAAGTTGTTTTGAAAAATTTGTTCAATAATTAAACCTTTTTTTGAATTTTCACGTAATTAACTTTCCAGTTTAAAATCTATTTCCAAAAAAATTCTCAAATCCAATGCACTGTGCCAGCATTTTGTGTCATTCGAAAACAGAATCTTTAAAAAGGTTAAATTGGGAATAAAACTACAAAATACTGCTGCTGTTACCAGGTTACAAAAATGAATAAAAAAATGTTTCATGACCTAAATACAACTTTGAATCGGTTTTTTTTCTCTTCTTGTGGATAAAAATAAAATTAATGAAAAACAAAAACTCTATTTAAATTCTTCATCAGCAAATCAGCAAATGAAACATTGTTTTTAGTTGAAACCGGAAAAAGAAGTATCAAAAACTAAATCCAACTACAACAAAAACTGACCGTCTACAACATTCACTTTATTTCATTCAATTCAACATAAATTCAAGACAGAAACAGACGAAAAAAAAAACAAATACAAAAATCCGTCAGTCAGTCACTCCGTCAGTTAACCATCCCAAATAATTTGTACATTCTCAAAAGTCATTCATTGTCTGAATATGTAATTGTGTGTATGTGAGACTAAATGAGTGTGTGGTATAATTGTATGTGGATGTGGATGTGTATGTGTGAGAGTGTGTATATTATGAAGTACCTCCAATAAATAAGACCTGTTGCATTATTATCTCCAATATACATTAATTGTGTCTTCCACATTATAATCATGATCAAGGTTGTGCATAATAAAGGAAACTAGCCGATTGCATATACATATTTGCATAACCCAGCAAACATTTGCAAGGGAAATTAAATTTTATTCAATATTCCATTTGTTAAAATGTCATTTTTTAAATTCCTTCACGCTTCCATAGATCAACATGAATCAAAATTTTTTTTAAAATGGACTACATTTCGCCTACATTTCCGAAATTCTTGAATTTCAGACAATATAAATGCCAGTGTCCTTTATCGCCACTAGAGGTAATTTAACTTTGTCATTCCATATTATACGCCAAGGGAATCATATAGGTCGTCATATAGTATATTTTTATATATAAATCAAAATCTGATTCGATTTTTGATGAAACTTGGAATTGCTCTCTTTACTTTACTATATGAAACCAGCAATACCGGTCCAAAAAGAAGGTTATATAACAATACCTGACTCCACATTAAAAAAAAATTGAAAATATTTTAGTTGATTTAGCTAATTAGGCGCTTTAAAGTGATTTTCGGAAATGTGACTGTATGGGAGCTACTTTCTCTAGTAGATTGATCTTCTTTTATGGGAATCGGGACCAATACAATATTTTTTTTGTGACAAATTTAAATAAAATATATTTATATCTGTCATATTTATGAATTTAAAACCAAATTCTGGAAAGACATTGGTATGGGCGCTACCTGAAAATGACCTCTATCCCACCTTGAAGAAGTAGAATAAGGTCAAAAGATGAGCCGTGAGTAATTATGCGTTATGATACTAAAACTAAGTTTTTTTTTTAATTATTGAACTACAGATCTGATCTTGACTGCAATATAAAATTCCCTCTCTAGAGAGAGAATTCCTTCTGAAGAGAAACTTCACCCATAAGATTTCTACCCATTTTCGGGATCTTTAGAAATCAAGGTGCTAAAGTCAAGTCAAGATCAAGCAAATAACAACATAGAATCAGATCAAACAAAATGTGTAAGACAAGAATAGAATTCTAAAAAAGGGCTTTCGGCAGCGAAAGAAACAGATGGGGGTTCGAAGATAGTTGTGGGTTAAAGGGAAAATTAGTTTCCTGTTACCCAAATTGTATTTCATCTGTATTGAAAAATATTATTATGGAGGATAATGACCATTATCCATTGATTTTTTCATTAAACTAATGAAATGTTTTCGATGCAGATTCACTGTGATCATCTGATTCGATTTCAACAGTTTCTAGTACAAAACATATGACTATTTTTTCGCTTGATGTTAAAGGACTTTTTTCCCAAAGCTTTAAAATGCAGGGAAATTCTTGACCTAACAGCGATAATGTAAGTGTTACTCCAAACATAGTGAAGTAGTAACTCCTTTTCCTCATCTTTATACTTTTTTGATTGACCAGACTTCCGCTTGCTTTCAATATTAAATAACCACTATTTTGAATCACTCGATGCCTTCTATCGATAACATTCTGTAGACGTGATCTACAAGTGAAAGAATGTTATTAGACTTCTGTTAGTGTGTCCTCTTGGGAAGCATCGTGATGCGTGTGGTTTAAAAACAATCAGCAGAAAGAATGTAAATCTTAAGGCTCAATGGGGATTTGCGTTTTTAAATGGGTGTCATGCTCCAAAAACTCTGCAGAAAGTTTAGATATTAAGTTTCTCCCTCAATATTCCATACCCAAATGATCTCAACTCTAAAGTAAACTGTTTCCAAATATTTTTTTAATAAAATTAATATTTGAACTTTAAATAAATATTTATTTGAAAATTATATATTAAATATACAAATGTTTCCCCAATTGAAGGAATAAAAAGTGGTCACATTTCCAATGAAAAATTCCCAAAATCCCCATACTTTAAATATTATTGTTTTTTATACCCTTCACAACCACAGGTGGTAAAGAAAATATATTAACTTTGTCATTCTATTTCTAACGCAAAAAAGGAATTATCTATGACCCCATAATGTATATATATATTTTTGCATCAAGATCTGAATCGATTTAACTATTTCCGTTTCTCTCTCGGCCTGTCTGTTGTTGTCCACAAGAATTGACAGAGCTCAATGAAGGTTTGTCCTAAATTTTGTTATTGTGCTGAGAAGTTTCCTATATGCACACACCAAAATTAGTTTAGTACATTAAAAGTGATAGACCGATATCTGGGACATATTCCAAAGTCAAGGAGAGTTCTTTCGTGAAATTGTCAATTATAAATTAAGGGATTAATTAAGGGTTCCCGTGTTATATTGAAGAATAAACTGTTATATTTTGTGTGCGTTTGTGTGTATGAGTATGTATGCTTGTATGTGCATATACTGTGTATGTATGAAACATTATGTATTTGAAGATTCGGCATAGCCGAATTTAGAATTCTTATTTATTTTTATTTAAAAGAATAACTTTAATGGGAGATCTGCTACCTTACTGATCACCTAGGAGACGGTACTGTAATCCACCTTATCAACCCAAAAAACAACTCAGCTGTAAACGTGTTACATTTTTTTTGCAAATGTCTCTAACGATTAAAAAGTCACAGGATAACTAAAAATCGTTCAAGTCCATCCCTTTTAAAAATTTCAGTCCTTAACAGGAAACGTAGAATCGTATGTTAATTATTGTCATTATTGCATTATTATTCACTCTTCTTTCATTTCACTACTTTTTTTCGAAAAATGTGATTTAATTTTTATTAAAATACAAATTTTATCTCCATTTTGTGTTTATTAACAATAAAATTATTTAAATGTCTTAATGAAATTTATTTATTATTTTTTATTTACCCGAAAAAAAATACATTAAAGTCAACATTACAAATTTACATTTTATTTCAGTTTTATTACTCCGTTTTTTTATGCAAATTTAAATAAGAGTTTTTTATGTTTTTATGATCACAGAATTACCTTATTATAACTTTATTTGTATCTCATTTTGAAGTTGATTATATTTACATTTTATTACTTTATTAACATTTTTTTATTTAGTTTTTATTACATTTAACATTTAATTTAATGACATTTATGACACAAATGTAAAGTGTTTACATTATTTACATTGTATGTTTGTGTGTAGATATTTTGCATTAAAATTAAATTTATTGAAATATAAAATTGAATTAAATTAAATTAATATTTAATAAAATGAGACAAACTTCTGAATTTTTCACTAAAAAATTGAATTTTTCACTAAAAATTGGATTTTTCACTAAAAATTGGATTTTCACGAAAAATTGAATTTTTCACTAAAAATTAAATTTTTCACGAAAAATGAATTTTCACTAAAAATTAATTTTTCACTAAAAATTGAATTTTTCACTAAAAATTAAATTTTTCACTAAAAATTGAATTTTTCACTAAAAATTGAATTTTTCACTAAAAATTGAATTTTTCACTAAAAATTGAAATTTTTCACAAAAATTGAATTTTTCACTAAAAATTGAATTTTTCACTAAAAATTGAATTTTTCACTAAAAATTGAATTTTTCACAAAAATTGAATTTTTCACTAAAAATTGAATTTTTCACTAAAAATTGAATTTTTCACAAAAAATTGAATTTTTCACTAAAAATTGAATTTTTCACAAAAAATTGAATTTTTCACTAAAAATTGAATTTTTCACTAAAAATTGAATTTTTCACTAAAAATTGAATTTTTCACAAAAAATTGAATTTTTCACTAAAAATTGAATTTTTCACAAAAATTGAATTTTTCACTAAAAATTGATTTTTCACAAAAATTGATTTTTCACTAAAAATTGAATTTTTCACAAAAAATTGAATTTTTCACTAAAAATGAATTTTCACTAAAATTGAATTTTCACTAAAAATTGAATTTTTCACTAAAATTGAATTTTCACTAAAAATTGAATTTTTCACAAAAAATTGAATTTTTCACTAAAAATTGAATTTTTTCACAAAATTTGAATTTATTCCAAAAATTGAATTTTTCACAAAAAATTGAATTTTTCACAAAAAATTGAATTTTCACAAAAAATTGAATTTTTCACAAAAAAAATTGAATTTTTCACAAAAAAATTGAATTTTTCACAAAAAATTGAATTTTTCACAAAAATATGAAATTTTTTTTCACAAAAAATTGAAATTTTTCACAAAAAATTGAATTTTTCACAAAATTGAATTTCACAAAAATTGAATTTTTTTTCACAAAAAAATTGAATTTTTCAAAAAAAATTGATTTTTCACAAAAAATTTGAATTTTTCACAAAAAATTGAATTTTTCACAAAAAATTGAATTTTTCACAAATTGAATTTTTCAACAAAAAATTGAATTTTCACAAAAATTGAAATTTTTCACAAAAAATTGAATTTTTTCACAAAAAATTGAATTTTTTCACAAAAA
>PYHX02000413.1:25770970-25811861 GCA_004302925.2 Cochliomyia hominivorax | reverse complement strand
TCACTAAAAATTCAAAAATTTTCACCCTAAAAATTCAAATTTTCACTAAAAAATTCAAATTTTCACTAAAAAATTCAATTTTCACTAAAAATTCAAATTTTCACTAAAAATTCAAATTTTCACTAAAATCAAATTTTCACTAAAAATTCAAATTTTCACAAAAATTCAAATTCACATAAAAATTCAAATTTTCACTAAAATTCAAATTTTCACTAAAAATTCAAAATTTTCAATCCTAAAATTCAAATTTTCAATAAAAATTCAAATTTTCACTAAAAATTCAAATTTTCACTAAAAAATTCAAATTTCACTAAAAATTCAAATTTTCACTAAAAATTCCAATTTTCAAAAAAATTCAAATTTCACTAAAAATTCAAATTTTCACTAAAATTCAAATTTTCAACTAAAAATTCAAATTTTCACTAAAAATTCAAATGTCACTAAAAATTCAAATTTTCACTAAAAATTCAAATTTTCACTAAAAATTCAAATTTTCATTAAAAATTCAAATTTCATTAAAAATTCAAATTTTCATTAAAAATTCCAATTTTTCACAAAAAATTCCAATTTTCACTAAAAATTCAAATTTTCACTAAAAATTCAAATTTTCACTAAAAAAATTCAAATTTTCACAAAAATCAAATTTTCACAAAAAATTCAAATTTTCACTAAAAATTCAAATTTTCACAAAAAATTCAAAATTTTTCACTAAAAAATTCAAATTTTCACTAAAATTCAACTTTTCACCAAAAAATTCAAATTTTCACTAAAATTCAAATTCACTACAAAATTCAATTTTCACTTAAAATTTCTATATTTCCACTAAAATTCAATTTCACAAATTTGCATTCACCATTTTCACAAAAATTCAAATTTTCGCTAAAAATTTTCAAAATTTCGCCTTAAAAATTCAAATTTTCACTAAATTCAAATTTTCACTAAAAATTCAAATTTTCACTATACTAAAAAATATATTTTCTTAAACAATGAATTTTTTCCCCAAAAAAAAATTCACTGGAAAAATTTATAACTCACTAAAAATTGAATTTTGCATTAACATGAATTTCAAAATTCAACCCATAAAATATTTTTAACATTAATAATATTTTTCTAAATTTTAATATAAATCAATTCAACAATTTGCTCCTACAATCATTAACATTTTTAGTAGTGATTAAATAAAATGTGATTATGACGTTTATTTAAAGATTCCCACATTTACTTATAAAAATCATTTAAAGCTTTAAATAATATTATTTAAGAGGTGTGAACATTATTAAATGAATCATTAGAAAATTATTTAAAGCAACCGATTCTTAATGTTTTCATAGTAAATTTATTTTAGGCCTTTTTACAAAAAAATAAACAAACCCATTTTATTGAAAAAAACAACATAAATTAATTGTTTTATTAAATACTTTACTCCTCTTGTTTTAATTATGTTTAACAAGAAAAATCAATTAATATTTGTTTAAGGTCAAAAACATAATACATTTCATTCATTCACAAAATAATTTTTTGAATAAAAAAATATTTTGCAATTTTATTGAAAATGATTTAAATGAAACCAAGTGAAAATGAAACGAAGTCAATGATTATATGACTGAAATGAAAATTTATGCAAGATACTTCCGATTAATATAAAATAATATTCATTCCTGTCAGTATGTATGTGACTCGGCTAGAGTTGTACATACACAAGCTCTTTCTATATTGTCTTTAATCTGAGCAAATGTAGCTGAAAATTACCTTGAATTACAGTTTTTTTACATTTTTTTTTCGTTATCGGCGCACCAAACAAATGATTCTCTTAAATTATTGAAACATTTAAACGGAAATAAAAACTTGCAATTATGTATGAATAAAATCCCTCTTTTTAATTTATATTGAAAAATCTCTATAAACAACAGTTGTTGTACATTTCAATGTAAATGTAAAATGTAAAAAATGTATGAATATTTTACAAAATGTATACAAATTAATACAGAACGATTTATTCATATTAAATGCCACCACATGCAGTTACACATTTAGCGGAAGTTTACCTTGAATTTAAAATGGGCTTTAGGACAAACTAAATGGATTTCTGGTTAAAATTTTGTGAAAAGAGTTATTATTTGTGATGTCTGTTTAAATATATACTCAGAGTGTAGTAACTATAGATACTTTAGATAGGAATTAACAAGGTGAATCATTGTTAATTCTATCTGACATTTTAGCTGAAAAGATTAAGAGATCATAACCTTAACTGCTTCGCATACATGTCTTCTATATAAATAGCGAATATTGGCTAATGTAATTATTTAAGTGAGAATAATCTATAACGCAGTGTAAAACTTGGAAGTAAAATTGTGTTTCAGGGTTTCCATGTCAGTGACCCCATGAAGCACTTTGTCTATATGGATGGAACGTTTACCACCCCCAATTTTCCACATTTCATGATTTTCAACTCGATTTTTCTGGAATTACAATTTTTCAAATGTATCTCTTAGCGTGCTCCATTGTAAAGTGATAATATGAGTGTCACCAACCATTTTTCCAATTGGCAAGTTCCAATATTGTCGGTTAAAGAAAATTCTCGAAAAAATGTATCTTTTCATAATTAAATTAAAATTATCCATTAACTTTGTTTATACTTTGTCTATATGACCAAGACATGGGCCACGCCTCACATTGGGTACAAATCCTTCTTAGAAATTTAACTTTTTATCATTTTAAATATGGTAGTCTTTTTTTGGTACAACTGCTGTTAACTGCAAAATCAGCTCTGTTACAAACATGGTTCACATACATAAATAATTTTGGCTACGTTATTTAGGGTAGAGCATGGGAATTGGTATCTCCTTACAATCAGAATTTTCAGTATTACTACGTAGAAAAAGTTTTATATTTATTTCTTTAATTGAATAAAAACCCCATTCGGGTGTTATATAAAATAATGGACTGATCATTTCAAATTTAAATAGGCTTCGTCCTTGAACCAAATTTCATTAAAATACCTTCTGCGATCTAGACTTTATCAAATGTTATACATGAACAGCCAGTCGGATGGGCATTACAATATCAACTCAGGATGTGACTGAGTCGAACAGTACCGTTAAAAGTGATCGTAGTTTAAAGAACTTTAAAATTCGTTGTACAAAAGTATTTTGAAAACAAATCATTTTTAGAATTCTGCAGATCTTGAGTTCTGCATTACAAAGAAAGAAAAGGTCCTTATTCCTTATGAAACACAGTATAACAACGGCTAAATTGATTCAGGTTTGGAATGTACTTTTCATTGCGGAAAAAATTGAATATTTAGAGGTTATGTAAGTATAGGTCGATGCTGACTCCAAATTTTTTTTCAGATAATCCGGTAAAGCAAGATCAGAGCACAGACATTATTTTTAATTAAAATTTCCAAGTCATTTAGCTTGAAACTTTAAATCTCAATTGAACGAGAATGAGTTATTTAAGACGTGTATATCACCAATATTTTTCACAAAGCGAGTTGGACGAATATACAGATTTGAGTTGCTAAAAGAGATCTCCTGAAATCTATTTCTTTACTTTCATCCTAATGTCAGGTCTAAAGTCGGAAAAATTACCCGCAGATTTTAAACGTTATAACAATGGTAAATTAAAGAGATCGCTATCACGTGAAGTAAATAGACAAAAATGGTTAAGTTCTAACCCTTACGGTTGGGTACATTGATCCTATGAGTGGACTACTATTTAACGCTTGTAGGAGAGGCATAGAGGAACAACTTAATGAAACAACTGATGATTGAACGAACCATCGTGTTTGATTACGATATGGTCCCACTGAGATGAGCAAGGATATCATACCTAATCAACATCTCGGGAATTCTTTTGAAAGACACAGTTGCTGCAGTATCTAGACACTGTCGCACATCGAAAATGGGAACTTCTTTGAAGGATTTCGTAGGAGCTGAATGAATGAAGAGGAGGAAGAAACTATTCTATATCTTCTGTGGCACTACTGTCATCTTAATGTCAAGTCTAAAGTCGGAAGAATTGCCCACAAATTTTAAAGGTTATAATTTTGGTGAAGTAAATAAAGGCAAATGGTTATCAGAAGAAAGTTCGCTATAAATATAGAATCTTTTCAATATGACTTATTAAGCCTGATACGAATGTAAAAACATTTCAAAAAAATAACTTTTTAAATTCCATAAGAATGACAGATCACGTATGTAAATATTAAATTTTATCCAAAATTTAAATATTCATTTCCATTTGCCAAACAAAAAATACCGCTAAAGATAAATTTTTATGAGGAAAACACTTTAAAATTTGATGCATTCTTGCATCAAATTTTAAAGCCCACAAAAAATAACACTTAAACCACTTTAACGTTCACTACCGCATAATAAAAGTTCTTTAAACTGGTTTCCGCAAAAAAAAATTGCAATAAAAATGAAACGAACGGTTGACATATTGATTTCATTTCATGTATCGGATGTTCTGAAATATAATGATTAAAATGACCTTGCAACATGCAGACTTATTGAAGGTGTTTTACGTTCATTTAAAATTATGCAGTAACAACAACACAAGACAAAGATGTGCAACAAAACCAAAAAAATAAACTATACAAATACAACAACAGGTGAAGTAAAACAACTATTTTTTGGTGATTTTATTTGGAACCAATGAACCAACTCAGCATGTTTCTTACCTTAAGAGGAAACTTAACTCCGAAAAAATTGTAAATAATTCTTAAAAGTTGTTAAACAAACAACAACAAGAAAATTGCAAAACGAAGCACTTTTTTTGGGAGATGACAAACACGTGAGTGGAACATGACACAGTGGTGCAGAAGTAAAAAAAAATTAGGGAAAAAGATTAATAAATTTTGAATGGAAATTTGGATTTACATAAAAATGTTTATAATGGAAGAGGAAGAGTATTTAATAACACACTTGAGATTAAAAGGAGCTCATTACAATATATTCGGGAATAAAGCTATTAAGGCTTCCTATTGGTTATCTTAAATTTAAATTGTGCTTCTTGTTCCTAAACCGCTTTTTTCGGATTTAACTCTTTAGCTTTAGAATCTGTGAATATTTTATTATTTTAATAATTAAATTTCACATGAACATTCTTAAAGTATTTTGATATGGATGTAGGGCATCACAAGTAATCTAGTGATTCCAAAGGACGGTGAGTAGACCTCGAAAGTTGGTAACCTCGAGTAAGATTTTTTTAACTGACAAAAAATTTTAATAATTTGAAAAATCGCCAATATTTAACTTAAAATGTGATGGAAAATTTTGATAGTTCTTATAATGCCCATGATATATATACACATCTGGGATATAACAGTTTAAAAGGCATTTAGACCAGAGTGAAATTTTCACCCATTTTTTAACACTAAAAAGTATTTTAGGGACGATTGATATACCAGAACTAATTGACTATTGTATCCCTTCCTCGCTCATGAGTAGGGCGTTTACACCTCACTTGGATAAACATTGCATGCCTGTCAAAAGGTAGCAAGCACATCTACACTGATGACTCAAAAAATTGATACAAAGTTGGTGCAGTTGTCTTCATGGAGGAATTTAACATCCGTATATTTTTCAAACTTTCAGGTGAGTGTTATATTCTGCAAGCTGAGATTCCTGCAATTTGTAGAGCTACCAACTGGTTGAGGGATTATAAGACGGTCAATATATCATGATTTTACCAACAGCAAAGTCGTAATCAGTTCCCTTACGTGTGTCTTTTCAACATCGAATCTTATCCGAGAATTTCGCATTACACTTAATAGAATGATGAAGTATTCAATCCCTGGGTGCAAGGACATGGGACTAACCAGGGCAACCTGGTGTCTGATACTCTAGCGAGAAAGCCCTTAAGGTTGGGGACACTGATCATCTTTCTGGACTACCACATACCGCTTATAGGAGACACATAGAGGAACAACTCTCTGCTAAGGCGAAACATTGATCGATAAACGAACTATCGTGTTTGATTACGATAGGGTCGCGATTAGATGGGCAAGGATATCATACCTACTCAATATCTCGAAAATTCTCCTGGGAGACACAGTTGCTGCAGTATTTGGACATATCGAAAATGGAGGTTTCTTTGTAGAATGATTTTTTTAGAAGCGGCACGAATAAAGAGGAGGAGGTAACTGTTCTACATTGCGAATGGTTTGTCGATGATAATGCTCACTAGATTTCTTCAAATAATTTGAAATGGTTTAAACTTATAACGACAGAGTTGCCAATTTTCTGAAAAAGTCGCTTTTTCAAAGAAGTTTATCCCAACTTCAAATTTCAGTCATTTAGGATCAAAAAAGAGGAAATTTGTTTACAGATCTCTATAAAGGACAATTTCTTCCACATAATAATCAAATTTTATAATCATATCTTTATTGGTATAACAAAATATAATAAACAAAATAAAATTTTAAGTTGTTTTTGAAAAATTTGTTCAATAATTAAACCTTTTTTTGAATTTTCAAGTAATTAACTTTCCAGTTTAAAATTTATTTCCAAAAAAATTCTCAAATCCAATGCACTGTGCCAGCATTTTGTGTCATTCGAAAACAGAATCTTTAAAAAGGTTAAATTGGGAATAAAACTACAAAATACTGCTGCTGTTACCAGGTTACAAAAATGTATAAAAAAAATGTTTCATGACCTAAATACAACTTTGAATCGGTTTTTTTTTCTCTTCTTGTGGATAAAAATAAAATTAATGAAAAACAAAAACTCTATTTAAATTCTTCATCAGCAAATCAGCAAATGAAACATTGTTTTCAGTTGAAACCGGAAAAAGAAGTATTAAAAACTAAATCCAACTACAACAAAAACTGACCGTCTACAACATTCACTTTATTTCATTCAATTCAACATAAATTCAAGACAGAAACAGACGAAAAACAAAAAAAAAAACAAATACAAAAATCCGCCAGTCAGTCACTCCGTCAGTTAACCATCCCAAATAATTTGTACATTCTCAAAAGTCATTCATTGTCTGAATTTGTAATTGTGTGTATGTGAGACTAAATGAGTGTGTGGTATAATTGTATGTGGATGTGTATGTGTGAGAGTGTGTACATTATGAAGTACCTCCAATAAATAAGACCTGTTGCATTATTATCTCCAATATACATTAATTGTGTCTTCCACATTATAATCATGATCAAGGTTGTGCATAATAAAGGAAACTAGCCGATTGCATATACATATTTGCATAACCCAGCAAACATTTGCAAGGGAACTTAAATTTTATTCAATATTCCATTTGTTAAAATGTCATTTTTTAAATTCCTTCACGCTTCCATAGATCAACATGAATCAAAATTTTATTAAAATGGACTACATTTGGTCTACATTTCCGAAATTCTTGAATTTCAGACAATATGAATGTCAGTGTCCTTTATCACCACTAGTGGTAATTTAACATTGTCATTCCATGCTATACGCCAAGAGAATCATATAGGTCCCCATATAGTAAATTTTTATATTTAAATCAAAATCTGATTCGATTTTTGATGAAACTTGGAATTGCTCTCTTTTATATGAAACCAGCAATACCGGTCCAAAAAAGAAGGTTATACAACGATACCTGACTCCACATTAAAAAAAAATTTGAAAATATTTTAGTTGATTTAGCTAATTAAGCGCTTTAAAGTGATTTTCGGAAATGTGACTGTATGGGAGCTACTTTCTCTAGTAGATTGATCTTCTTATATGGGAATCGGGACCAATACAATATTTTTTTTGTGACAAATTTAAATAAAATATATTTATATCTGTCATATTTATGAATTTAAAACCAAATTCTGGAAAGACATTGTTATGGGCTCTACCTGAAAATGACCTCTATCCCACCTTGAAGAAGTGAAATAAGGCTAAAAGATGAGCCGAGAGTAATTATGCGTTATGATACTGAAACTAAGTTTTTTTTTTTTTTAATTATTGAACTACAGATCTGATCTTGAAGATCAGAAGAGTCTCTGAAGAGAAACTTCACCCATAAGATTTCTACCCATTTTCGGGATCTTTAGAAATTAATGTGCTAAAGTCAAGTCAAGATCAAGCAAATAACAACAAAGAATCAGATCAAACAAAATGTCTAAGACAAGAATAGAATTTTAAAAAAGGGCTTTCTGCATCGAAAAAAACCACATGGGGGTTCGAAGATAATTTTGGACTAAAGGGAAAATTAGTCTCCTGTTACCCAAATTGTATTTCATCTGTATTGAAAAATATTATTATGGAGGATAATGACCATTATCCATTGATTTTTTCATTAAACTAATGAAATGTTTTCGATGCAGATTCACTGTGATCATCTGAATCGATTTCAACAGTTTCTAGTACAAAACATATGACTATTTTTTCGCTTGATGTTAAAGGACTTTTTTCCCAAAGCTTTAAAATGCAGGGAAATTCTTGACCTAACAGCGATAATGTAAGTGTTACTCCAAACATAGTGGAGTAGTAACTCCTTTTCCTCATCTTTATACATTTTAGATTGACCAGACTTCCGCTTGCTTTCAATATTAAATGACCACTATTTTGAATTGCTCGATTTATAATTCATTTCAGCTTCTGTCTTCTATCGATAACATTCTAAAACAAGTGTGTCCTTTTGGGAACCATCGTGATGTGTGTGGTTTAAATACAAACAGCAGAAAGAATGTAGATCTTTAAATGGGTGCTCCAAAAAATTCAGCAGAAAGTTTAGATATTAAGTTTTCCCCTCAATATTCCATACCCAAATGATCTCAACTCTAAAGTTAACTGTTTCCAAATATTTTTTTAATAAAATTAATATTTGAACTTTAAATAAATATTTATTTGAAATTTATATATTAAATATACAAATGTTTCCCCAATTGAGGGAATAAAAGATGGTCACATTTCCAATGAAAAATTCCCAAAATCCCCATGCGTATAAATCATGTTAAAAATTTTATTATTGTTTTTTATACCCTTCACAACCACTGGAGATGAAGGGGATATATTAACTTTGTCATTCTATTTCTAACGCGGAGAAGGAATTATCTATGACCCCATAATGTTTATATATTTTTGCATCAAAATCTGAATCGATTTAACTATTTCCGTCTCTCTCTCTCTCTCTCGGCCTGTCTGTTGTTAATACTCTCACATCCACAAGAATTGACAGAGCTCAATGAAGGTTTGTACTAAATTTTTGTTATTGTGCTGCAGAAGTTTCCTATTTACACACACCAAAATAGTTTAGTACATTAAAAGTGATAGACCGATATCTGGGACATATTCCAAAGTCAAGGAAGAGTTCTTTCGTGAAATTGTCAATTATAAATTAAGGGATTAATTAAGGGTTCCCGTGTTATATTGAAGAATAAACTGTTATATTTTGTGTGCGTTTGTGTGTATGAGTATGTATGCTTGTATGTGCATATACTGTGTATGTATGAAACATTATGTATTTGAAGATTCGGCATAACCGAATTTAGAATTCTTATTTATTTTTATTTAAAAGAATAACTTTAATGGGAGATCTGCTGATCTTACTGATCACCTAGGAGACGGTACTGTAATCCACCTTATCAACCCAAAAAACACAACTCAGCTTTAAACGTGTTACATTTTTTTTGCAAATGTCTCTAACGATTAAAAAGTCACAGAATAACTAAAAATCGTTCAAGTCCATCCCTTTTAAAAATTTCAGTCCTTAACAGGAACGTAGAATCGTATGTTAATTATTGTCATTATTGCATTATTATTCACTCTTCTTTCATTTCACTACTTTTTTTTCGAAAAATGTGATTTAATTTTTATTAAAATACAAATTTTATCTCCATTTTGTGTTTATTAACAATAAAATTATTTAAATGTCTTAATGAAATTTATTTATTATTTTTATTTACCCGAAAAAAATACATTAAAGTCAACATTACAAATTTACATTTTATTTCAGTTTTATTACTCCGTTTTTTATGCAAATTTAAATAAGAGTTTTTTATGTTTTTATGATCACAGAATTACCTTATTATAACTTTATTTGTATCTCATTTTGAAGTTGATTTATATTTACATTTTATTATTTTATTAACATTTTTTATTTAGTTTTTATTACATTTAACATTTAATTTAATGACATTTATGACACAAATGTAAAGTGTTTACATTATTTACATTGTATGTTTGTGTGTAGATATTTTGCATTAAAATTCAATTTATTGAAATAAAAATATAAATTAAATTAAATTGAATTAAATTAAATTAATATTTAATAAAATGAGACAAACTTACGAATTTTTCACTAAAAATTGAATTTTTCACTAAAAATTGAATTTTTCACTAAAAATTGAATTTTTCACTAAAAATTGAATTTTTCACTAAAAATTGAATTTTTCACTAAAAATTGAATTTTTCACTAAAAATTGAATTTTTCACTAAAATTGAATTTTTCACTAAAAATTGAATTTTTCACTAAAAATTGAAATTTTTCACTAAAAATTGAAATTTTTCACTAAAAATTTAAAATTTTCACTAAAATTGAATTTTTCACTAAAAATTGAATTTTCACTAAAAATTGAATTTTTCACTAAAATTGAATTTTTCACTTAAAATTGAATTTTTCACTTAAATTGAATTTTTCACAAAAAATTGAATTTTCACTAAATTTCACAAAAATTGAATTTTTCACTAAAAATTGAATTTTTCACTAAAAATAATTTTTCACTCGAAATTGAATTTTCACTAAAAATTAAATTTTTCACTAAAAATTGAATTTTTCACTAAATATTGAATTTTTCACTAAAAATAAATTTTTCACTAAAAGTTCAATTTTTCACTAAAAATTCAATTTTTTCACAAATTATTAAACGATCGTCGTAAATATTATTTTTTTTATTATGCTTAAAAGTGCTGTACATTATTTTGGCACTTAAATTAATTTGTTTAAAAGGGATTTTTTCGTGCAGTTATAGGAAATTTATGGAGCGACAAATATTATTACAATAAATACGGCATATGTGAGATTTTTTTACTTGAAAGTGATATTCGAATGCGGGAATTATATGAGAACTATGAGAAGTAATGAAAGAAACCAGACGGACAATTGAACGGTTATATAAAATAGTGCTGCGACCTTATTAAGGTATATCAACCGACACAGAAGTATCTTCATGAAAAAGAAAGAGACCCAAAGAAGTATACAAAAATGAATCCGTTTCCGGGTTTTCCAAGTGTCACTCAAAACATTTCTTGAGAAGCTAAACGCAAAACTTTAATCAATTTTTTTTTCAACCTGATAAAATCATATTAATAATTATAAACAATGACCATGAACTATAAAAGTTTACTATTTATTTAACAATATAAAATAGTTAAATGTATTCGATATACATTCTCTTTAATAACGACAAGAGTTTTAAAAAAATATTTAGATCATTTTGATATTTTCAAATAATTTCATGCTTTAATTTACAAAAAAAATCAATTTTATAATATAAGTTGACCCATTTACCGTAAATAACGATTAAAAATAAATTAAAATTTTATATTGGACTCATTTCTGTAACAATAGAAATTCACTTTCAATTTTAAATATTTTTAAAATTTTTAATTGTGATTAATATTTTTTTCTAAACCCTCATCAGCAGAAAAAAATCTTTTTTTGAGAACAAAACTCAAGAAATAAACGTTAATGAAATTTTTATTGTATTTTTTTCAAAAAATTAACTGAATTTGACCAACAAACGGAGGGAGGGACTGAATGACTCTATAGCACAGCTTGATATCTTAAAACGATAAAATTAATTATTTTGATTTCATTTTGTGTAGAAGTTTAAGTTTAATTTGTTTAAACTTTTAATATCTCATTTTGCAACAGTGGTTCCAATATAATTTGGTAATTAAATATGTAACTTTTAAACCATTAGAGATATATAATCAATTTAACATGGTTATAGCAGAAGTATTACCGAATTGATTCAGAGGAAAATAGTGCATAACATAACTTCTGAAAATATAAGCAAATATTGATTGCAGAGACCATATTGTCATCGCTTAATCTATCCAGAAGAAGTTTAGTTTAGGTTGAATTTTCAGCAAAGTTATAAACTTTTTACACATGTATTTGGTGTCCACGAAAACGGTAAAATATGAAGATTAATTATTTTTAAACGAAAAATTAGTGAAATTACATTTGTTATGAAAAATGATTGAAGAACTGAAAATGTTGAATTTTTGCTGTTCTTTAAAGAAATGAAATTAAATTGTTATCGAATTGGAACAAATAATTTCAGCATGAAATAGACAAACTTCTCCACAAATTAGAAATCAAAAATATCCCTACTTTCCATACAAAAATACCCCAAAATCCCAATGTTTTTAAACATGTTTGTCTTTTTTTCTTGAAACGATCACCCTGTCAGAACAAAGGGCATCCGGCAGAAAAATACCTTTTGACCAATTACCTATCATAAATAGCTGTATAACAGATATAATTTAAAGATTATTTCCGGCTTAGAATTTAATAACATAACAAATTAATTATTATTATCATTATTATTATTATTATTATTATTATTATTATTATTATTATTATTATTATTATTATTATACTATTATTATTATTATTATTATTATTATTATATATTATTATTATTATTATTATTATTATTATTATTATTATTACTATTATTATTTTTTTCAAATGAAAACTGGATAAGGCTTTTGGGTAGCATGGTTATAGCAGAAGTATTATCGAATTGATTCGGAGGAAAATAGTTCATAACATACTTCTGAAAATATAAGCAAATATTAATTGCAGAGTCCATTTGCCATCGGTTATTCTATCTGGGTTGAATTTTCAGCAAAGTTATAACTTTTTACACATGTATTTGGTGTCCACGAAAACGGTAAAAATATGAAGATTATTGAGTTTCAAACGAAAATTAGTGAAATGACATTTGTTATGAAAAATGATTGAAGAACTGAAAATTTAGAATTTTTGCTGTTCTTTGAAGAAATGAAATTAAATTGTTATCAAAATTGGAACAAATAATTTCAGCATGAAATACACAAACTTCTCCAAAATTAGAAAATTAAAAATATTCCTACTTTCCTCAAAAATACCCAAAATCCAATGTTTTTAAACATGTTGTCTTTTTTTCTTTGAAACGATCACCCTGTCAGAACAAAGGGCATCCGGCAGAAAATACCTTTTGACCAATTACCTATCATAAATAGCTGTATAACAGATATAATTTAAAGATTATTTCCGGCTTAGAATTAATAACATAACAAATTAATATATTATCATTATTTATTATTATTATTATTATTATTATTATTATATTATTATTATTATATTATTACTATTATTATTATTATTATTATTATTATTATTATTATTATTATTATTATTATTATTATTACTATTATTTTTTTTTTTCAAATGAAAAACTGGATAAGGCTTTTGGGTAGATAGTTGCCCCTTTCTGATCCAGATTTTCTTTGCACACATTTCTGTTAAGATTTTCTTTAGTAAAAATTTAAATAAAATCCATACGAAAATGCCCAAAATTCCAATACAAATAAAACATGTTAAACATTTGAATTATTTCATTGAAAAAAAATCCTCATGTTTTTACAAAGGGCATCCGGTAAAAAATACTTTTTGGCTGTTTACATCATTTTTGTATCAGGACTTTAGGTTAGAATTTTGTCCCACACTCTCCCAGATTTACTTAAGAGACATTTCTGTGACGATATCTTTAAAAAACAATTAAAAAATTACAATAATCAGAACATAAGTCCAAGCCCAGATTCCGAAAAAAATGTTTAAATCGGGTCATGTTGTAAAAAAGAATTTTGTCCAGTAAAACTGTTCCATTGGAAAGTAATTGGGATGAAATTTTAATACTCTCAATTCAATAGTTTATTTCGATATTCGATTATAATTGTCACCTTTGTTTAGGGGCTTCCTCTTCCTCAAATCCTATTCGTCCTACATTTTTCCAGTAAAAATGTTTCATGGGAAAGTAATTGGAATAAAATCTTAACACTTTTATTTAAATGTTCGATAATTTATATTTGCTTTGTATGGAGGCTACTTTCCACCTCCCGCCCCCACTCCACACTTCCTATCCGTTCTACATTTCGCCCAGTAAAACTCTTCCTTAGTAAAATAATTGGGACATAATTTTAAAACTTTTGCCTTAATATATTTGGCATTTTTTACATCATTCATCAAAATCGGTTTAGTAGTTTATTTGTCTATAAGTCCCAAACACACACAGATTTATATTTATACAGTACATCAGTATTTATTAGAATTTTATAGAGAATCTTGCAGATACAAAATTTTGAGACCTTCGCTAAGCCCGCTAAGGAGCTAAAAAGAAGACTGAAAATATGTTAACATTTATTTTTTATTCAATATCTCGGAAACTATATGGTACCCACTGTTGCGAGATTTCATGATTTATCGTCATTTTGACGATTTTTGACCTCAATTCGTCTTTTGATGATTTATGCCCCAAATTTTACGATTTTTCACAAGCATAAAATTTCTAAAACTTGGACTAAATTAAAATTTCCTGTCCGCCTTCAATAAATTCAACTTAATAAAAGTTACTTTACCGAAAGTCCATTTAAAAATTACTTTCGTCAAAAATCAGTAAAATAGTTTCAGAAACAATAAACTTCAGTTTCTGAAAATTTTCCAGAAACTCTATGGGACCTACTCTGTTATGGGACCTACATTAGGCCCGCTTACTAAAAAAAACAAGAGTTAATGTTATGTCGCCTGGAATATCTCTGAAACTATAAAAATGGCTAAATTTGGAAAGCAAACAGCTACACCCCTGAATAGCTAGGGGCCTCCTCAAAATCATATCAGCTTTAAACATGTTAAATTTTATTCAAATAACTCCAATCGCTCAAAAGTTATAGATTTATTTAGCCAAAAAAGAAGCTTTGAAACCACTGTGCAGTGATGTTATTGACATAAATATTAACATGAACATGATCGAGTTTACACAGAAATTTTATTAGAACATTTTGACATGACACATGTTTTTGTTTTTGTTGTTGTTGTTGGCCAGTATTATCTAACAAAATATTTCCTTTTTCTAAACCACAACTTGAAATCGCTTTAATAACAAAAAACTTTTAGTTATTTTTTTGTTATATTTAATTAATTAATTAAATAAACTTTAGAAAATGATTAATTGTTTAAGGATTATTTTTATTATTCTGTATCTAAAAATGTCAAAAGAACATTGAGGTTAGAAATTTTTTATTTAAATAATAAAGTTTAAGGAAGTAAATGAAAAAAAATAAATTGTTGTTTTATTTAATTGTAAATAAATGAGGGTAAAGATATCATTCACACATGTCGCTACAGATACATTTTAATTCATAAGATAAATATAAATTTATAAATTTTATAAAAATTCAAAATAATAAAAATGAATTCCCACATTTTGAAAAATAGATGAAATGGATGGAAACTATCAAAATGGTTTTTTTGTGGTTTAAGAACTTTAAAAAAAGAATTAAATTTATTTTTGAAATTTATTTTCAAACTTATTCTATGAATAATAAATGATTAATTATCAAAAATGTTTTTATTGCAAATCAACAAGTGTTTAGATGACATAATTTATCGTATTAAATTCATGTGAATTTTTTTTTTTAGAATAAACATGTCATCGCTAAGGAGTGAGAGTGCAAAAGTGAGAGTGAAATTGTATGTATGAATTTACAATCAATTGGCAGCCATTGAAAATATCACATAATTTTGAATGGGAAAAGCTCAGGTGTTTTCAAATCGATTTGGAGTATAACAGGTCCCCTCCTACTGGTCAATGAGGTTATGGATTTAGAATAAAGCTCAGGTGTTTTCAATTCGATTTGGAGGATAACAGGTCCCCTCCTACTGGTCAATGAGGTTGTGGATGTCCTTACAAAGTTCACTATGTCGGCTACATTGACCATAAGTAGCGAATATGGTACATTAACTTCGTCATTCTGTGTGTAACGTTAAAAAGGAATCATTTCAGACCCCATAATGTAAGCATATTCTTCCATCCAATCAAAATCTAAGGCGATTTAACTATGTCCGTCCGCACACATTGACAATAGTTGACAGAGCTCAATGAAATTTGGCCTAAGTATTTGTTATAGTCCTGGTAAGTTTCCTTTTTGAACGGTTCAGTATATAAAATAATATATATCGATATCTGAGGTAACCTCTTAAATCCAACTAAGAATTTTCGTAAAACTTTTAATAAGAAATCGACAAATTTGAACAAGATTTGGTCATAATATAAAGTTATATGTACTTCATTATAATTCCAGAAATTATCATTATAAGAAAAGGTTATAGTCCAAAATATAACTAATTTTATTTCCCCTAAAACACGTAAGAAGACAAGAACTTTATTAAATCATAACGAATTTCAATCGGTTTCGTTCTTGTGCCAAATTTCATCAAAATATCTTCAAAACTGTATTTTGATAAGAAGTTTTGACAACAAGCTTTGGAAATCAAGTCGGAAGGACAAGGTTAAATGGACTTAGGACGAGATTCTGAAACGAACGATATACATTGTGTCGGATATAATTCTGGCTGAATTTGAAAGAATTTCCCCCACCTTCGGGACCATTAAGATCCTGTGCTGTTCAAAATCTTTTGGAAAACTCTTCAATAATTTCCACGATACATTTCGTTAAAAATTTTACAAATAGAAAGACTGGCCCACATAATGTTAATAAATCCAAAAAATATGAATAATTTGCAATAGAGCTCCCAACACATAATGTAGGAAAGCAGTGCGGTTAGTTCAGTGTTTAAACTATTTGGTATGAAAAGTTAGAGCTAATACAGGTCTAAGAATATACAAGGCTCAAAAGCTTTCTGACAGAAACGCCACTAAAAATTTAGAAGTCAAAAATAAAGTACGCAAGCTGAAATCAATTAAAAAATATATATTCTTGTTATATAATTGATAACGAAACGTTTGTTCTGGCAGTTATTTTTCGCAACTTCCGGGTCAAAAATGGAATGTTGCTGATGCTCGAGAGAAAGATGAAGAAAATTTAGAAAGAAATTTCTTAAAAAAACTCTTGGTATGTGAAGCAATATGCAGTTGCGGCAAAAGAAGCCAATTGGTCTATTAATACTGAAATGGACATCAAGGAAAGTTTACAAAAATGCTGCTTTATGAGACTTCATTATGAGTCCATTTATTTTTGGACTAACTTGGCATCCTGTCATAACGGTAAACAGGTACAAGAACAATAATGTGGTATTTGTAGCCAGAGAGGCAAATCCTCCAAACTCCCCGAAACTTAGGCCAGTGAAGAGACATTGAGCTCTCGTTTAAATAGAATTGAAGTGCACTAAAAGGTGCCCAAACTTTGGTAGTTTTTAAAAGGAGATAAACTACCTGTTCGAGCAAAATTAAAACTATAAAAATATAATTTTGTAAATTGTAATAATTATTTCTATCAAATAAAAAATTAAAAATATAAGTTTAGTGTCTTCGATTTTATTAACAAATATGTGTGTTAAGAATTTTTCGATCACACTCCTTAGTACACTATTTAAATAATCGGATAGTTTCAAATTAACCGATTGTTAATCGGTTGAATTTCAAATGCGAATAAAAATTGAGACCATTAAGCGTTTTAATCTGAATAAAAAGTTGAGTTATTTCATATTCTGGAGACAAGTTGATGATCATTGACCTTCATAAACTCGCGATTATTCTTAGAAATCGACTGAAATTTTTCATACGTTATGACAGTCCTTGTCATAATGCATTCTGTGCAATAAAAATTATATCCAGATGTCTTCGTTTCTCCAAAAACTAAAACTTTTTGTAATTAAATAAGATTTCTCTCAGTATTATTTATATTATTTTAATCTGACATCAACATTAGTTTTAAATTTATAAGAAAAAATCAATTAGCAGGTGCTAAAAAATATCCATCTAATATTATTTCAAATTCTTGAAAATGTCACGGTAATTTGAAATCTTAAATTCTTAAAACTAAAATCATCCTGAGATGTTTAAAATTTATTATTAAAATTTAAAATTTATATTCTCCCAAACAATTTCAATTTTATGATTTCATAAAGTGTTAATTTAAAAAAACATATTAAAAGCCAAAATTCCCCCTTTCCCCTCTAGAAGGCAGAAAAAAGAGTTAAAACAAAAAAAGAGCGATACCAAATTTGATTGCGTCAACTTACAGATAACAAATTATGATACTTTTTAGAAAATAATAAAACAAATTTTAACGAATTTCAAGTTCAACATAAAATGCACGCCCATTGTTCTAAAACTGAACACTCACACATACACACACACACATACACACAACACACCATAAAATGTTGGATAAATGATACCAAAATAATTTTTTTATATTTTCATGTTTTTTGGTTAACGCAAAAAAATAAAATAAATAAAAACAAATAATAAAGTTATAGTCGATCAAACCCGACTATCAAATACCCTACACTACAATAATGCTTATAAATGGTAGTTATGAAAAAGTAATAAACGGCCATCGTAGTTTCTGATTTATTCTTTATGTGAAATTTATTTGTTTAAAATGAATTTTTGTGATTGTGTTAAATGGGAGCTACAAGAAGTTATGGACCGACTAGTGATTGAAGAATCGATTACGACTATAATTGAGAATCGATTATTTGTATAAAAAACGATTAATTGATCGATTCCATACTGCCAACTTTATACTGAAATCGATTCTTAATCTAAAACTGTAATTTTTAGAAATTCCTCTTTATCTGAATCAAAAAATGTGAAAAATGGAAAACTGAATTTTTATTTTAAAAAATTTGTTAATTTTTCGATTTTGGTCGATTAAAAAATCGATTATAGGATACGATGTATCGACCAAAATAATCGAAATGAAAATAGTATATAGAAAAAACGTGAATCGATTATTCATTTTAATCTGCCATTCCGGACCGGCCTTGGTATAATTAAGAACATCGATTTTTCTTCTTCTTGTTTAAACAGAGGGCTTGTATGGGAGCTATGAAAAACAATGGACCGATCCTCTCACAATTTGGCTCATCGGTTTAGATTATCATAAGACTTGTTTCTGTCTAATTTCGTTAAAAACGCTTTATATTTAGAACATTTATAAGCTTAAAACCTCATTCTGGGAGGACATTTACTTCGTCCTTGAGCGAAAATAAAAATGTGTAACAAATTTCATCAATATGTCACAAAACTGTTTACCTGTAGAATATTCACGATGTTAACAGGCTCAGCCAGCCGGTTGGATGGACAGACGGACGGACGGACTTTGTTAAATTGAGCCAGAAAGTAATTCTAAGTCAAACGTTAAACTTAAAAGTGGCTGTAACGCCATTTATTCTGTATGTTACAAGCATCAACACAAACGCATAATATCCCTATCACCTTCGTTGGTGTAGTGTATAATAAAATAAATATGTGGTTAAATGTTTTAACAACAACAAAAATAGGGAATAAATACACGCACACACACAGACACAACTCAAATGATATTCACACTATTTGGGGTTTTGAAAAAAAAACTGTTAACAGGGACTTAATAATCAGTTTTGTTGATGGTTTCAGTTCTGTTTTTTTTTTTTATTCGGAGAAGCTTTTAACCAAATCAAGACAATAAAATTTATGAGAGTCATGTAGCAGCCAAAAGAAGCTGCAACCAAAGAAACAACCAAGCAACCGCCACTTAAACAGCAACAACATTAATAATAACAAACAAAAACAGCAACAAACATATTGTGGCCAAAATAGTGGCAGAAACAGAAGATTCCCTCAAAAAAAAGCAACAACAAAAATGAAAAATAAAACCTGACAAATTAAACCGAAAAAACAACACACGATGAAAAATAAAGGCCTTTTTTTCAAAAAAGCACTTAGTTGGCCTTTTATTGACCAGAGAAAAAATAAATTTTTTGGTATAAATTGCAAACCAAATTCACAAAAATGTATTAATTCTTAGTTGAGTCTTAAAGAGGAAACAACTCTCAGCAAAAAAAATCTACTTTTAAATTAAGATTTTGATTTAAATATAAATTGAAACATCATGTCCAAATTGGTAAGCGAAAAAAAAATCATATAAATTTTGAATGAAAACCATAAAAAAACAAAGTGTAAATGATCTAGTTTTTAATCATTCCTCTCTCTCTCACTCACTCTCTCCCCGCTCTATTTCCCAGTTCATCTGTTGTCTTGCTGTCATGATCTGCTCTTCATTGGCCCGTCCTGATCAGTATGATGCTGCAGCTGAGACACGCAGTTTTAGCAACGATCTGAAAGAGGATGGCAGTTATCAGTATCAATTTGATACCACTAATGGTATAGCTGCCCAGGAGTCTGGGGTAGGTGGTTATTATGCTTCTGGCTCTTCTGCCTATTATGCTCCCGATGGTCAATTGATCACCTTATCTTATACTGCCGATGAAAATGGTTTCCATCCTAGTGGTGATCATTTACCCACACCACCTCCCATACCAGTTGCCATTTTAAAGGCTTTGGATTATATTCGTACTCATCCAAATCAAGAGAATCGTGAGGGTGGCGCTAGTCAATTGAAGCAGCAACAGCAACACCAACAGCCACTTTATAAACGTTATCAATAGATTTGTTAATTATTCTATATTTATCCTCACATTCCAATTTTCCCCACTCCCGACAAAAAAAAAACAAACATAATTAGTTTTAAGTATCATTGTGTTTACATCCCTTTGCCCCCCTCTAAGTCTTTGTTTTAAGAATCATTTTGTGCTATTTTTTAATTGTCGTTACTTAATTGAAATTATTATGTAATTAAATGAAAAGAAGATTAAATAAAAAGTTATTGAAATATAAAAAATCGATGAAAGAAATTATTTAAAAAACAAATATTTAAATTAGGAAAATCTTAATACATTTCTTACAAACAATGATGCCAGATAAAAATCACAAAAAAATCTCCCCGTTTGGCAAAAAATCTCCTTTTTCCTTTTAATTAAAAAAAGGAATCATCAGTTGTTCCTTTATTTATATCCGATAGAATACTTTTTTATAAAAAGAAATTAATAAAAGATAAACTCTTTCAAAAAGTTCTTCACTCTTTTATAAATTATTCTGTTTCGTCATAAACTTTATCCGGCTTAAAATTGTTCCAAGTCAAGTGAAAATCCCAATTTTTTGTTAAGGGAAAAAATTTCCTTTCTTCTTAGAATTTCTAGTAAAAATTCCCTCAAAAAGAAAAATCTTTCCTCCATTTCCCTTCATTGCTCTCAAATAATGGAGCAAAAACGATTAGATAGCGGTAGCAGAAATATGTAGCATTATACATTTTGAAAGGAAGTCCCTTTGAATCGTCTATGGCCTGACCTTAGGGAGCTCAAAATTATATACTTGGAGCATTAAAATTTTTAACAACATGTTCATCCTTTTAAAGTATCCCTTTTAAGCACGATTTCAATTTTAAGTATACCGAATTATGACCTGAATCGATTCAGCCATGCCCGTCAGTCCGTCCGGATAACTGTTCATGTAAATAGCTCATGATCAACGTACATATCGCTGTTTTAAAGAAGTGATAATATTTCAGTATTATTTGCATTTAAAGAGGAAGGCGTTTGAAATTGGAGATGATTTATTTTAGTCCCAATTTCACTCGGATTGAGATTTTTAGCCCATAAAGTCTGAAATATAATACAATTTTAACGCAATTTTGTAAGCCAATTGTATTATAATCGACCTATGATTACTTATAGCTTTCATACGAGGCCCTCTTCGAATGTATTGGAATTAAATTTAAATTTTGTTTAAATAAGATACAAAATAATCAGAAATCGAATTTGAAAAAATACAAATGTCGGGTCATAATTCTTCGTAGGTACTTCTTATTGTCAGGCTCTATCTTACTTCTCACTTGTTCTGGAGTCATTTTGTTATACTAGTTACCAAATCAGATTTTTAGTTTAAAATATTCCAAAATTTAAAATTTTTTGGTGTTTTTAGTGAAAAAGTGTCTTCCCAATTTTTACCCTAAACCAACAGAAATGGTTGGGTTATTATTACCACTCAACTCAGTGTCACTATAACAATATCCGACCATCCATCTGGTTCAACGAAATTTGGACTAATTAATTTTTTATTAGTCCAAAGACCCTTTTTCAAAAATCGCTTTAAAGTTTAGTTCTTCCATTTAAGCTTTATATAATCGGTATTAAATTCTATGAGAAATGGTTTATGAATTCCTATAGCCTTCATGTATCTACCACTACCGAAAATCGCTTCAAATGTCGTCAATTAATAATTTTCAGGTTTGCTCGATAGTGTACATATGCAAGTTTTAAGCGATCGGTTTTTAATAAAAAATATATCATATTGATTTTATAAAACATATATCTTGTGTATTTTAAAACCGACATTTTCAGAAAAGTGGTTTCCGAATTATTAAAAAAATGGGCATTTCAAAAAAAAAAAATCTAATAAGATTTAATGGAAATTTAGAACCAATAAAACACATATACCGTGTACTGGCCTTCATATGGAATGAAATTGAAACAATGGTTCTATTATAATCGAAATGAAATAACCATTTGTAACAAGTTTCATTAAATTATCCCTGCACTATATAATGCCCTCAATGGGTGGAGTACAAAAGTTTTTTGTTGGTGTTATATGGAATCGTTTAAATCCAATTTCTTCCTTTATAGAAACTGTTTATTTAAATTCTGAATGTGTCTAAATTATAGATCTAAAAAATATACATTTGCTGAATAAAAAATCTGGCAGAATCTCATTTAATTATTTTTATTGACGTCATTATGTCTAAAATCGATTCAGAATATAATGTTTAAGTATACAGTACTTTTTTCGTGTAAAACACGGAATAAAAATTTGATATATTCTCATTCATGGCGGAATATACAAAATTAAGTTGAATATTTTAGTGAATAGATTAAGAGTGACTAAAACCCGGTTAACCGACTGAAAAAGACCGATATGTAGAATAATTCGAAAATAGTAATACAAAAAACCAGTTAACTGATTTTCGGTTTCGTATATCTAGAAAAGTTTAATTCCTTAAAAGAGCTCAGTACATTCCCAATTTTATCAAAAATTAGCGTTCATTTACTTAAATTGAAAAAAATCTTAACGCAAAAAATGCTTAAATTCTAAAAAGACCTCAAAAAAATTTATAAATAGTTCCAAAAGGAATATCTTTTAAAAGCTATAATTTGCAATAAGTTTATTAAAAAAATTATATTTTTAATAAAATTAATAAATTCATTAATAAAATAAACAAATAAAAAAAACTTACCACTAATTAATTCCCATTAACAATTTGAATTTGTATGGCAACTCCCTACATACTTTGACTCATTTTATTAAATGCACTATTTACATTTTATTTACACGATGACAACAAAAACAATGATATATTTCATTGTTGCTTTTCTCTTCTTTATTTTTCTAACTCTAAATTGACCAACAAAAACAATTAACACATTTTCAAACACACAAAATAAAAACAAAATAAATTTAGCGGCATTTTACTTTTCAAATAACAAAAACAAATTTTAACTTGTTATTATAAAAACAACAACAATAACACTCAATAAGATTAAGAGATTTTTATTAGCACAAACAAAACATCAAACACACAAACACTAAGTAAAATAAACAAAACGCACACGATGCCTTTTAAAGGAGACAAACGATTATAAATTTTAATTTTAAAGAAAATTTTCTTATTATTTTTATATTTTAACACTTCATTTCAATGATTTTTTATAAAATTTTTATTAAATTTATGATTTAGATTATTAATTTAAAAGAATTTTCACTTTTTATAGGGATTTTCGAATTTTACTATTAATTTATTGCACTTTTACACTGAAACATACACGAACCGATCAAATTCCAACTAGAAACTGAAGGGCTAAAAGGAAATGCAAAACTGAGAGTATAGAAAAATAAATTAAAATGCGTAATAAAGAGAGTGTGAGTGGGAGAGTTTTGAAGTTAGTTAAATGTAAACAATAGAATACATGAGGAAAATGCAAGGATGACAGTGGTGAATTTATTACAACAATAAAGTAGGGAAAAAGTAAATAATTAGGGGAATTAAATAGGTCAACAAATAAATCATTGATATATTAAATGAGAACGAAAAAATCTTAATATAGATAAAATTTAATAATTGGGAAACAGCTAATTCTAGAGTTTTATGTTTTTGTTTATAATTTAATTAATATTATTTCAGGGATTATTAAAATATATAACCTTTTTGCTTCTAACCACGACTTGTGAACTGACGGACTTTATTTTTAGCTATTTTTCAAAACAACACTTTTTGGAATAGATCTTAACTGGTGTTAGCTGCAGACAATTTGGATGATAGTTTTCCTTTCACAAAATTTTTTTTATTGTTTTGGTACCACTCTAACTTGCAATAAAAGATATTATTGGTGGAAAAGTTCTTCCATATACAGTTTGTCGAATATATCTTTGCAATCATTAATGTATTCCAACTAAAAGATTTTTAGTTATCTTATTTTTTTCTGAACACATTCCGTTGCTATACCTGCTCACGACTATAAGACGCCAAAAAAATTTTCATATAGACAACAAAAGTGTTCCTTGTAAGATTAATGTGTTTGAAAACACTAGTGACCTCATGTAAATAGTGCTTAAAAAGCATGTTATAAGAGCAAATTCATTATGGTAAACGATCCGATGTGATATTCCACATTCAGGATTATGTTATACCATATCCCATGACGAAAATGAAACTATCCACATGCTATTTGTAAATAGGTAGCCGTGTGAATTGAAAGTAATATTTTTAATCCTGTTTATAACAAATATATATCGAGGAGCATTTCCAATTAAAAATGACAATGGGTTTGGTATATCACTAGAATCCCAACGAAAATTCAAATATTCCCTACTAATATCTAGGAAAACAATCCCGCGCCTATTTCATATTAATGAGATAAATACTAAAATTTGTCACCAAGGACGTTTGACTTACTGTGAAATGCTGGAAAGACATTTTTTCAAAAAAAAAATGAAACTGATCTGTGGGTTCTTTTCGGATTTTTCTTTTTCAGAATAGTTTCAGTGCTCTTTTGAAAAAGATGATGTGGTGGTGTAAAAATTAAAGAATTTTAACTTGAAAATCATTAATGAAGTTGGAAATTTTCATACTTTTTATTATTGCAATGATATATTTGACAAACTGTATAATCTGCTAAACCTGGCATTTTTAGAAATTTTTGACTTATAGACGGGCTTGACCGAGTTATGTCCATTTTCCTTTTTGTCACAGATATTTTTATGATACTAATATTTATATGAAACTAACTTTTACCCGATAAGCTTTGCTGAACAAAATTTACCTCAATCAGAGGTCTCGAAAAATATTTCCTAAAGAAGAAATTTTTCATTTGGCCAATTTCACCTAAACCCCGTTCACTCTAAAATTTTATTTAATATTTGCATTGGCAAGTGGCCTACTACTTCCTTTGACCCTTACCGTCCTAGATTTTGTCCAATAAAACTGTACTCCCCCCATTCTGGTCTTTGTCCTTTAAAACAGATCTTTGAGCGGATGATTGGGACAAAACTCTTGCTGTTTTAGTTCTTAAGATATTCAACAACCAATATTTGATTTGTATGTGGAGTACCCCTTCCCCTGGTCCTACCGGAATTTTTATACATGTTGCGTTTGGGTATATCGGGTATCTCGGTCTAATTGTTTAGCTGTCTATTAGTCCCAAACAAACAGACAAACACAGATTTATTTTTATATATACAGATATATGAGTTTTAAAAGATTTTTTCAGCCGGCTGTTTAGATAAAGGAAGTGACAGATATTCATTGGATCTTAAAGAACAAAGCGTGTTTCCTATGTAATGTTTTTGGGGGTCTTTAAAAATGATACAAATTTCTTTGCCTCTCCAACATCATAAGGATTTTTCAATCTTGCTGGAACAGGTTCGTTCTCAATGCTGAACATCTGCTGATACATTTTTATAAAACGGAATGACCAAAATGGAAATTTAATACAAAACAACTTTATTTATTATTTAAATTCGAAAAAATATAATACTCAACACTTAGGTAATAATCTCATTTATCCTTTAATTTTCTTGAGGAGGATGAGTACGAATATATTCCAAAGCTTTCAGAACGTGTGCTGGAATTGGTGGTGGTGTGGGCAAATGAGCACCTTGTGGTTGGAAACCATTTTCATCGGCCAAATAAGAGATTTGTATGAATTCACCTTCAGGAGATTGATATGAGAAACCACCACTGGCCGTTTCACCACCAACACCTTGTTCTCCAGCATTTATGCCATTTGTGGTGGCATATTCGTATTTATAGTTTCCATTCTGATCAATATAATTTTCATATTTTGTAATTTCAGCATATCTGTCGGCATCACTGGCAGCCCAGGCGCCACAAGCCAAAGTGGCTAAAACAGCAACAAAAATCTATTTGAAGAAGTTAAAAATTCAAATTAATTTATTTTTAAATTAAAAGTTTTTTTTTAACTTACAATTTTGTTCATTTTAATTTTAAGTTAAAAAACTTTTAATGTTTTAATCAGAATAACTAAAAGTCTTATATGTTTTCTAGCAAATCGTTTCTAGTTTTATATAGTTTTTTTAAAAAGATTTTATTAAAAAAAAACTTGTCATTTGTTTAAAAAGCCTTTAAACAAATATAATTGACGAAAACTAACACTCTGAAATAGAAAAGACAAAACAAATCATAAATTTTAGATTTGAAAACGTGATTTCGAGTAGATGATTTAATTAAAATTCAAAAATGATTCAATATTTTCTAAAAAAATTAATTTGATTTTTTATATAAATCAAAATTAGTTTTATGGTCACATCACGATACCCTACAACCATAATTCTGACTCGTCAAATAGTCTAAACATATACAGAGTTTGGTGTATAGAGTTCACTCTAAACAGTTTCGACTATATAGAGTTTACTCTATATAGTCTCGACTATATAGAGTTTACTCTATATAGTCTCGACTATATAGAGTTTACTCTATATAGTCTCGACTATATAGAGTTTACTCTATATAGTCTCGACTATATAGAGTTTACTCTATATAGTCTCGACTATATAGAGTTTACTCTATACAGTTTCGACTATATAGAGTTTACTCTATACAGTTTCGACTATATAGAGTTTACTCTATACAGTTTCGACTATATATAGAGTTTACTCTAGATAGTTTCGACTATATAGAGTTTACTCTATATAGTTTCGACTATATATAGAGTTTACTCTACATAGTTTCGACTATATAGAGTTTACTCTATATAGTTTCGACTATATAAAGTTCACTCTATACAGTTTCGACTATATAGAGTTTGTTATATAATTAAACTATATATTTTGACTTAGTTGTAGTGCACTCTATAGTCTTAGCTTAACTAAAACTTCACTTCAAAAGAAGGGTGTCTTTAACCTCCATTATCTTCATTCTCATTGTTATTTGTTTAAAGGTAAAATTAAATTAATGAGATCAATTTACTTAGTAATTTTATTGTTGTTTCTTTTTTTATAACGGATGACAAATAGTATTTTGAGTTATTTGTTGATTTCATTTTAATTTCGTGTTAAAATTTGTGATTTAATATAATAAAATTATTCAAAACAAATTTTATTGAGATCGAATAAATTTTAATTTATGCGAAAAAAAACAAAGTTGCCAAATTTTATAAAATTCATAAAATAAGAGATTTGAAATTAAGATTTTAAAGAAAAATTTCTTTTGGAAATTTTAGCATCAAAAACGGTCTCAATATAAGTTAATGGAAAAAATAGTCAATTTGAATTAATTAATAATTTTAACTTATTTACTTAAATATAGTTTAAATACTGTATTTTACATCTTAAATAATACCAGTCCTTGTTATCCTACATAACCTTAGCATTAACCATAATATCAACTCATTTAATTTAGAAACATTTTTCATCAAACTGCCTTACAATATTTACAAACATTGACTTTATCAAATATCTTTTACATTTATGACTGCAAGAGTCCTGGACTAGATAAATTCATATGTATTCCTTTAGTTTTTAGGTTCCTCTTTGGGCACCACTAACTGGAGATCAGGACTAGATGTTGCAGTTGATGTTGTTAAATTCGTAAAACCGGTGGTGGTTAGTATTTTTGAGGTGGCACCTGTTGTATTAGTTCCTTGGGCTGCTGATGTGGGTACCATTGTGGTAATTAACAATTTGGGAGGTAACATTATTTGTCCATTTGGTGTTACTGTAGCCTGTCCTGAATTGGTAGCAAATACTTGTGGTGATGCTGTTGATCTTTGTTGTAGTTGTATATGTTGAGTTTGTTGCTGCTGCTGCTGTTGCTGTATTAAAAGCTGTTGTTGCTGTTGCAATTGTTGTTGTATTTTTTGATTTTGTTCCATGAAAATAAGAAATCGATCTGCTATAGTTTTTTCAAATTGTAAACGTTCACGTTCTATAGCCAAACGTTCACTTTCTATTTCATTAGCATCCTCTTGAACTTTAAGCATTTTTAGGAGGGTCGTTTTAATGCCTACAAAAAATCAATTATTAATAAGAATTAACAAAGATCCTTAAGGAGTGAGATAGAAAAATTCTTAACACACGGTTTTAATTGAAACTTTTAAGTCAACCTCTGTGAAACATGTCAGTTATTAGGGTTAATGTCCAACATATAAATTTATTGTTAATCTGATTAGAAAGAGTGACCATAAAGAAGTGATTAAATATTTTCAACAAAAGTTATTAAGCAGTACCGGGAGAACTTGTTCGTTGATGGAAAACTAAGAAGGAATGGTTCACACTCTGTTTCAAGAGCAGAAACAATAGAAATCATTTTCAAAAGAGCTCATAGCACATCCGGTAAGAAAAGAATCCCGATTAGCTCACTGTTCGGTCTATTTGGTTTGAAAAGTTAAAGCAAAGAGAGGCTTTTAATGTAAACATAACTCAAAAAGTTCCTGACAAGAACGCTGCTAAAAGTTTAGAGGCCAAATTTATTTGGAGTATTGATGTCGAAACGAAACGTATGTTCTGGAATATTTATCGCAGGTGGAGTGGGCCCTGATCCTATCAGTCCTTCACTTTTACCAGTGAAGCTGTTCCTAGGTAACATGATTTCTACAAATTATTAAGACTCTCGCTTCAATAGTTCATTAGATATTTGATAATCATTCTTTTGTATATGGGCTTCCCCTCCCACTGAACCTATCCGCCCTATTTTTTTAACATTGAAGCTATCTCATAGTAGCATAATTTCTGCAAGTTTTCAAGACTCTAGATGTAATTCTTCTTTAGATATTTGATAAATAATATTTGGTATGTTCGAGGGTACCTCTTCCCTTTGATCCTATCCAAAACCCAAGCAAACAGAACAGACACATTTCAAGAAAATCGGTCCAGCTGTTAAGCCGTCTATAAGGTACAAATACATATACATACAAACAATATATACATTAAGAACTTTTCGGTCTCAATCCTTATTCTTACCCAAAAGATCTCGTTTCTTCATTATTTCCCGATATTCTTGTTTAGCCTGTTTGGCACTTTCTCTCGATTTCAAAGGACTTTGCTGTTGTTTTTGGCTTGTGGCTGTTGATGTTTGTGATTGTGATAGTGATTTTTGTTGCATATTTTGTATTTGTTGCGGCTGGTGCAAACTAGTTAATTTAGGCGGCTGCTTTAATGCCGCATTTTGTTGTATAATTTTCATCGTTGAGGTATTTGTTACCGTATTAGTTATGGGTAAAGCTGATGATATATTTGAGGTGGTTATGGGAGCTGTACGTTGATCGCCTGCATTAACCAATAAAAATTTCATACCATTAGCATTGGTGACAGTAGTTCGTGATCCTGGTGCCGTTAAGAGTGCATGTAGATTTCCGGGTAAACGAACTTGTCTTTGCTGATCACTGCCAGCTGCAGATGATGTAACAATTGTGGTATTATTCGATATCTGTGGTGGCATCAATACAGTGGGTGATACTACGGAAATTTTTGATTGAGTTTGAGTTGCTGATGAAATGCTTGTAGCTAAAGCAGAATTTGCTGGCACTGTAAACTTTATCATGGTCGGGGTAGATGGTGTAGTTGTTGTCGTTACATTTGTTGAGCTTGTTGTTGGTAGTTTTAACATATCTGTTAATTTGTTAAAATTTTGTTTCGGTTCCGTCTCAGAAGTTGAGCTATAAAAACAAGGAAAATTAATAAATTTTCATTTATATATTTAATTTTTAACAGTCGTATGCAAAAGTAAATTCATCTTATTTTCTAAATATATTTTAAGTAAACTTAACCAGTTATGGAGAATGAATGAAATAAATGATTTAATTTACATACAATTTTATTTCTACAGATGTCTGGCTTTCCTCCTCATTGTCAGTCATCATTGGATTGGTTTTCTCCTCAGATGTTTTAGTTTCATTTGAATTTTCATTTATAGTTTCGATTTGTTTAACAATATCAGTTGTTATTATAGTGGGTATAGCTCCTGGTTTCAATTTTGGTGCTCGCCTTTTACTAAAACCTATTTTGGTATATTCATGATGAACTAAACTATTGAAATTGTTATGGTGATAACTTACCCAATTCATATTTTAAATTGCTTTCAAAATCTTCAGATTTGAAATGTAAAGCACATATTTTGTCCGTTTTTACATTAACGGGTTTGAAACGATTACAAAACTTTACCCATGCATTTCTTTGTGCCACATCTTTGGGGAAATTGTAAAAGGATACAGCTTTATATACAAAATACATAAAATTTTAAGTGAGATACACAAACACAGAACACATTTCACTTAAATCAAGATCCCTATTGATTAATTTAACATATTCTGTTATAATTTTTGAGATATAGTACCATTTTCCGTCGATTTTTTATTTCAATAATATACAGAGATGGACAAAAGTCATCGTCATTTGCTTTTTATGTAGGTTTGTAGAGCCTCTGCGCCTCAAAAAAACAAGTGATATTAAAAATAGTTTAATTCTTCATAAAATATGGTTTATTTACTACTTTTCTTTTATGAACCTTATTGACAAAAAAGTATCTATTACTTGAAAATTGTAATTTTTCTGGCCAAAAGTCACCGCCACTCGTCTAAATATTAAAGAAAATTACGCCACTTCTTTTAAAAACAATTGAAGAAAGAAAAAAATTTTAATTGCGGACAAACGATACGGAAGATATGGACATTGATTAAACTGTCACGTCACTAACAATGCTGGAATTATAAAGTGTTTTAAAGACGACCCATTATGTGAGTAACTGACAAGAAGTGTACAGCTGCCTGTTTAGGAAAAGCGTGAAATAGTAAACATAATTAAAAGAGTCTAAAACTTAATCTTCCGAAATTACTGTAATGTTAAAGAAAAACACTGGTACAGGTGTTCATCCCTATATTATAGGTACCAGGTATAACGCCAGAGTTTGTAGTAAAAACCATGGTATGATAATATTTTTTGCTACATTCTGTTCAAAAATTGTATGTTTGTGATGTTTGAGGGAATGTTGAAGAAAAGTTAAGGACCCAAAGGCTGCAAAAGCAAGCAAAAGAAGCCAATTAATTGTTATAACGGGCTTTATAAATAACGAAATTTACATTAAGTGTTTGCAAAAAATGTTGCTTCCATTCATAACACTTCATAATGTGTCCGCTTATTTTTGGCCTGACTTGGCATCCTGTAGAGAACAAATAACAAGAAAATAAATCATAAAAACTGCCTGCAGCTAAGGTCATTGGAGAAATAGTGGGCTCTTGTTGAAAGAGAATTGAACAGCACAAAAAGATGTCTAAAATGTGATAGATTTTAGATGGGGACGAACTACCTGTTCGGTACTCGCGTTATTTAAGTTCTTTAGAAAATCGATATTCAATAAAACTAATCTTTCGAAGTTAAAGGAAAAAATTGGTAGAGCTGTTCACCCCCGTATTGTAGGTGCCGGGTAAAACGCCAGAGTTTGTAGTAAAAACCACAGACTAGCAAGGTGAACTAAATGAAATGCCTTTTTTGGGATAAGACAATATTCCCCGGTAAAAGCAAATTTTCTTTATATAAATCAGACAGAAAGTCGTGTATTAAATTTAAACTTTGCAGGAAAAGCAATTTCAGTCGACTGATACAGGTGCTGGTGCCATGGTAAGAGTTTATAAGTCGCCAGCTGCGGTTGAGTTACTAAGGAACAAGTTCTGGCAGATTTTTCTGCTCAAAAATTTTATATTGCTAATGACCCAGGGAACAACAAAGTCCTCAAAATGTCAAATTTGTATCAAGTAAAGTAAATTCTCCAAAATGCCCGAAGCTAAGGTCAGTGGAGAGATATTGGGCTGTGGTTAAAATAGAATTTAAGAGGGCAAAACCGATCCGACCGACCGAAAAATGTGATCGATTTTAAGTGGTGATTAAAACGTTAATGGAAATGTTCAATCAAATAAAAATATTTAAACTGTAAGTTTTGGGGTTTTATTTTTGTGAATATATACGTTAATATTTTTTCGAACTCACTCTTTTTAAGAAAAGGAGTTGTTTTTGAAATATACTTTTTGTTGAAGTTAACCAGATTTATAATCCAATTGTTTTACGAACATGGAGAACCTTTAAATATTGTAAATAGTAGATGAAGATGAGTTTTATCCATTTGAGTACTTCATTAAAAGGAATCATAATGTACCGGTCAAATTTAATCGGTGTCATCCTTATAACTTAACCATAACCATATCATTAGAATGTCTGTCAAACAACTGTCAAATAATACTGTTTACAATGACCGAATATGAAAAGACATTTTGAAAGCTCTAAAATCCATAATAAAGGGATCTTGATTTAATCCATTGAATCAATATTCAGAATCAATATCTTACTTGTTTTTGTACTATTACTTTGTTTACATTTGCCAACTGCACATTTCATTTTTCTGAAATTCTTTTCTAAAATTTAGATCACTCAAACTATTAAATTCGAAAATATTGTGGTATATTTTAAGAACTCTTATATTTGTTTGGAATTTTTTGTTCAATATAATTATAAAAGATTGCCAACAGTGATGAAATATGTAGATATTTCGGAAGAAATATATTGTTTTTGTATATGAATTAGACTTGGCAACTCTTAAAGGGGAACAATTACATCATCTAAAAGGGAAATTATACTCATGATATTATACGAAGCATATCGCGATGGTAGACGCAAATGGACAGCTGATTTCAAAAAAAAAAAAAAAATGCTCAATTCTACTTTTGTGTTCTTTTCCCATAGAAAAAGAAAATGTATTTTAATCTTTTTGCTTGTAGAGCTGAGTACATCTTTATTCTTTGTTTCATTATTATTTTATTATTCTTCTTTTTAAATAATTTTCATGACGAGATTGTCAATACTTATATGTTCAATGCAGTTTGTACGAAATAGATAACGACAACCCTTAAAAGGGAACAATTACGTCACTTAAAGGGAAATTATATTAAAGCATAGTTGCCAGACAAAAATAAATTAAAACTTTATGTTCGACTGTGTCAAATGAGTGAGATCTTAATAAAAAGCATTTTCGATAGGAAAGCAGTGGGAAAGCATGCTAATGGGAATTTTAAAATATAAAAGACTAAAAAGTTCCCGACAGGAAGAATGATGCTAACGATTTAAAGGCCAAAAACAGAGCACCGAAAATTTTAATTTAAGTTAAAAAAATATATATTCTTCCATAATGGATGATGAAACTTATGTTCTGGTAAACTTTTTCTGCTTCCTGCTCAAAATTTGCGTGCTGCTGATGCTTGAGGGAATGTTGTAGAAAAGTTGTTGTTAATGCAAGCAAAAGAAGCCAATATTTTATTATAACGGGCTCTATAAATACCGAAAAAAAGGCTGCTTTCATTCATAACACTTCATAATGTGTCCAATTATTTTTGGCCTGACTTGGCATCTTGTAGAGAACAAATAACAAGAAAATAAATCCTAAAAATTCATTGGAGAAATAGTGGGCTCTTGTTAAAAAAGAGAATTGAAAAGCACAAAAATATGTCTAAATTGTGATAGATTTTAGACGGTGATGAACTACCTGTTCGGGTAAAGCAATATGGAAATAAATGTTACCAAATGGAAATGTTACCAAAAAAGATTTTATCATTTAGTGATTTAAACGATAAAAATGTATATTTTTGGTAAATTTTAATAATATTTTAATCAAATAAAAATATTAAAACTGTAAGTTAAGTGGTTTCGTTTTTATTAACATACTTGTAGACCCGGCAAACTGCGTTCTGCAAAAAAATTAGAGCGTTGCTGGCCCTAAGCAAACATTAGAGTTGTATTATCAAACGATTTAAATAGATTATTATTAAGTTTGTTTGGGGTTACTTTCCCCCAGGTCTTATCCGTTCTATGTTTTGTCTGGTGAAACAGATCCTTGAAGGTCAAATTCGAACACTTTAGCTTTTATAATTCTTTAGATATTCGATAATTAATGTTTGCTTTGTATGAGCGATTAAGATCCCCTGGTCTCATCCGTCCTAAGTTTTGTTTAGTACAACATTTCCTTGACAATTTTCGAACTCACGCTGTTAAAGTTCTTTAGATAATCGATATTCAATATTTTCTTTGAGAAGGGGGTATCCCTCCCCCTGGTTCTAAAAGAATTTTATATGGATAATGTTACTTTCGATATATATTGGGATCATTTTGTGAAAATTTCATTAAAATTGGCCCAGCCGTTTATATTTCTATATGTTACATACTCACAAATATCCTATTTTTATATTTAAATATGTGTGTTTAGAACTTTTCGATCTCACTCTTTAATATCGGTTAAATAGAAGTTAAAACAAGAAGAAAGTGTAATTATCTGTTTAGATCGATTATATTATACTCCACCCAACAAGCCACCGAGAGCTAATATATAGTGAATGCATCCCAAAGTTGTTTTAGAATATTCCCGAGTCTTATTCACATTGGATTTCTCATGAACTAATATTATTCATTGAAATTTCATAAAAATAACCTTTTTTTTCGTTTGAGGCCTTATTTAAGAAATTTCATCCATTTTTAGATTTATCATGATTTTTTTCAGAACGTTTTTTTTCTTTTTGCATACGACCATAAAATATTGAATATTATATTTACCTCAATTTCTCTTTATTTTCATATTCCTCATCCACATCGATTGGTTCCATTTTTGGCACCAATAATTCTTCATCTTCTGATATATTTATGGTCTTAATCGTTTCTTCAGTTTTCTTTTCATTAACCTCTTTTCTATTCTCCCCATTCTCATCAATACTTTGATATTCTTGAAATTGTTCCGATTCAATTTCCATTTTTATAGCCATTTCAGCTTCACTTATAGTTTCATCTGATAATATTTGGAAAAAAATAAGATTAAATAAATTCTATAATTTAATTTATGGTGCATTCAAAATTACCCATTTTATTTGTTTCCTTGTCATCATTACGAGACTTTCTACGTTTTCCTTTATTAATTTCTTTGGTTTTTGAATTTGTTTGCTTTGAATTTGTTTGTTTTTGAAGTTCTTTTTCATGAGAATTTTCATTATTTGTATCAGAACTATTTTAGTTGATTCCTTAGAATTGATGTTTGTAGGCGGTACAGCTAAGATATCATCTATATCTTCATCACTTTCAGATACAGCAGAACCTGTAAGGACGAAATTAGTAGAAAAATTCTAATAAGATATAAATAATTCCACCCGAAAATAACTGCTCTGATTCTGAATTATAGTAAAAAATTATTAAAATTAATTTCTGTTAACCTGTTTTTAAAGTGGAACGAATTCGAATGAATCTAATAGACTGGTAGGTCTGGACTATATGACCAGTAACCCAAAACTTTCCATAAATTGTTTTCTAAACAGTTTTTGGAGCGTTTGATTCTGGTAGTTTTTTTACTGATTGCTCACTTCTAACGAATCCATTGTCTTCAGACTGTCTGATCCGATTTCAGTAGCTCTGAACACAAAAAACTCTTCTACTCATCAAAATTGGTTGCCAAATTTCCATGCTTTTCAATGTATACCAATGGCAAGTTCTGCTATCTTCGTCGAGTTTGGTTTCTGCTTTTTTCCTGCAAACTCGGGGAATTTAACCGATAAAATTTAACACTGGACATACAGTACGGATGTGAACACCTGTACCAAGGGCGGACGATAACATTTAAGACTCTTTTTTAATTATTTTTATTATTTTCCCCGTTTTGCCGAATAGATAGGCTCGTGGTTGTTGTTGTAACAGCTCTAAAAACAAGTTAGTTAATTATTATGATTCAGGTTCTGGTTTAACTTCATGCCAAGAAATTATGCCACTTCTATAGGATGAGTCCACATATCTCCTGGACTAAGAGTGGTAGGATTGGCTTGACAGTTAAATAAATTTTATGTATCATGTGGTCCTTGGCCTCATGCAGGAAAAATATTGGAGACAGCACGGTCAATACAAAGCGGGTGGGTGTTGACCCTATTGCTTCATCCCAAACTACTTTTGTAGACTTCAGCAGATTTCTTTTCAAGTGTGCAATGAGTGGTCGGCGGCCTCCAAGTACGACATTCATACGGTAACTTGAAACCGTGGAATTGATGGCGTCTCTGTAAATAATATTCAAAGCTGCTATATATGAATCCTGATTAAAGGTATCATTCACATGATCTTTTCTAACATGCCTCGAGGGTAGTGCTGGCGATCTTTTTACTTCTTATCTGATACTCACATGTTGCGTCATCTTTAAAGCGTTATATTATTGCAGCAATGGTAGTACGTGGACGTGCATATCACGTCTTTTGTTTGTACGCAGTTAAATTAATTTTCTTTCTTCCATTAAAGTTTATTCTCCTTTTTGAGCTAATTTTTTAATAGAAGTGGCTTTATAAAATTTTGATATATCAGTCTTCACTTTATTACATAAATATATAGATACAGTGACAGTGACTTTTGTCCACAGGAAATTTGAACTTCAAATAATAAAAACTTATTTTTGTTAATAAGGTTAATGAAAGAAAAATTATTATGGGCGCAGAGACCTTTCAAATTTACATAGAGGCAAATGACTGTGACTTTTGTCCATCTATAAATATGGAACTTTGAATTAGAGATCTGTGATTGCACACCCAATATATCAATTCACCTATTTACATTAATTTGTTCATGATAACCTCACTTTCGATATTTTCAAAATTGATCTGAAATTATTTTTTGTTACTGTTAAATCTTGCTTTATTTACTCACCCTCTTCTTCGGCTTGGCGCTTGCGCTCCTTTCGTTTTTCTTGCTCTTGTTCCAATAAATATTTCAATGATGGTGCTGGCACCTCATTAGGCCGTACACTAAAAATTGGCCTAGTCATTATAGCATCCATTTCAGCATAGTGACGCCACGATGGATCCATACCCTTATTTGTTTCCATTTCTTTTTTTAAACGATTATAAAAACATTTCATATTTTTAATACGGGTTGTAATTTCTTCGGGTGTACGATAATAACCATATTCTTCCATTTTAGCCGACAATTGTGAGATAACAACATGTTTCTTGTGAGTGGTTATAAGTTCACGTTGTACTTTCGGATCACCCCATAATTGTATAAGTAATTTTGTTTCATCTGTATCAAAATTAGGATTACGATAAATGGGACAACTCCGTTTAGATTTACCAGAACCACCATTTAGTACACGATTTTTTGAGACCCAAGGATCACCAGGACGTCTTCTACTTTTAAGGCGAGTACTCATCTTGTTGGTGTTGTATTTGTATTTTGTATTTGTATTTTTCTAACAGCAGGAAAAATCAATAATATTTTGGTGTCAATGAGAGTACTTTATTCCTTATTTTGTTGTAAATATTCATTCAATTGTTTGCTGAAAAATATAAAAAAAACAATAACAACAATAATACTTTTATTTAAACTCTTTCATTATATTGAAATAAAGGTACGGCGCATATGTTTAAACAAACTTTGTGGAAATTAAACTCAAAAACCTAAAAAAACCCAATAAACACTTTTTAAGCCCTACACCACCGTAGATGGTTTGGGGTATTATGCGTTTGAGCAGAAGTTTGTAACGGGTAGAAAAAACTATTGCTACCACTACTTTAAAGTGTACAGGACGATTCAGAATCATTTTCTTAGTTGTTTTAACGATGTCCGTCCACCTGGCTGGCAGTCTAAGCAAACTTTTAAAGACATCTTAATGAAATTTTGGCATGTGTCATTATTTAGGCCCTAGAACTATTGAAATTTGTGTTGATGGGTCCATTATTTCACCCAACCCTTCAGATGTCATAGAAGTCCTAAATATAAGATATTTCCAGTAAAATTTGGTACAAGTTAGTTCTTTAATATTCTAAAACCATATGCCAAATTTTACGAGGATCGGTCTATTATTTTTCATAGGTCCCATACAATCCCTCTACTCAATATCACACTAAAGGGCTAAAATCTCACATATTTATTGGTATTTTAAAAAGTCAAATGAAGACAAATTTAAGCAAAAATTGTCGTGTGAAATTTTACGAGGGTCGGCCATAATTTCTTCTAGCTTCCACATAACGCCCACAGAAAATATCCTTTTAGAATTTACTAATCCTAATAATAATATCCACTACTCTTAAGTTTAAATTGATCAAATAGGAATGCTTAATTCGGACATGCCGAATCTTTAATACCCTCCAACACAAATGCGTGTTAGTAAATACATTATGTTTCGTACATACACACTTACAAACGTATGTATATTTACATAAAGGTTTTCCTTAAGACAACACAGGATCCCTTAATGAGTCATAAAATAATCTCTACTAAACCGAGAGATATCGGTCTTTATTTTTTGATATAGTTAACCGATTTTAAATAGGAAACTTCTCAGGACTATAACAAATACTCTGGCCAAATTTCATTGAGCTCTGTCAATTATTGCGAACAGGCAGACAGACAGACAGACAGACACACAGACGAGCATTGCCAAATCGACTCAGATTTTTGATTTGGTGCAATAATATATAAACATTATGGGGTCTACTATGATTTCATAATGACAAAATTAATATAATATAACACCATAATAGGAGGGGGTTCATTAATTGTTCATAACTACCATTTATTGCCAGCATTGTGGTGTAGGGTTTTACATAGTCAGGCTTGACCGACTTTATAACATTTTTACTTGTTTTATATAGAAAATTATATTCAACACAAAACAAAAACATAACAAACACATTTGCACACTCTCCCAAGAAAAAAATAAACACACAAAAACATAAACTGTCAAATACACATACAAACACTGTTATTGCAATTCAACCCCCTTTTTTACCCACTCGCACAATTTTTTTTTTCACTCTCACTCATAATAACGGGAAAAAATAATAACAAAAAAAAACCTACCTTAACCGTTATTCAATATATAAAATGTATTAAAGAGAGTATAAAAACAAAACAAAACAAAACAAAAAACTTTAACTCCTTTTATTCACCTTCAATTCAGTTCTATATTTTTAATTATTCACTTCCAAAAAAATATGTTTCACCAATTCACATATGTTGTTGCTGTTTTCTTTGTTTGTGTAATAAAAAAAATATCTATTTATCCGTTTGTTTATATTTTAAGTTCCTTTGCGACGATGTATTACTGCTACTGAGCATTAAATTTGTTGGTTGTCCTTTCCATAGTCGCTTAGTCTGTGAGAGGCGCAATAATGTTGGGCAAAACACTTTGACTTTGTGGGAGCATATTGTTGCCTAGTGCTGCGCAGTTCGACATGCGCAGTGTACTAAAATTGTTATTGATTTTTCACAAAATTATAATGGAGAAATTTCACCGGCAAAAGGGTTTCCCCTAGAAATATTATATATATTTTTTAAGGTTTTTAAGGAGGCTAAAAGAGGTAGTATTTTAATGAATTAAAAAAATCTAAATGATTTAATTCATAAGGTAACGGAAAATGGTAGACATTTTTTTGTTGAATATAAGGAGTGTGATCGAAAAATTCTTAACATACATATTTGTTAGCTGGACTTTGCAAATGTCTTGTTGCCGTTTTTTTGTGTTTTTCTCCGTTCAAGCGGATTTTTTGTTTTCACTACTGTTTTTCCACTGATCTTCTAATACGTTTTTACAAATACGCTGCACTACCTTGGGCATTGGCTTATTAGTATTTTGGTTGTAGATTTGTTTTAAAAGCTGAGCTTTAAAAGTGCCCTGTTGTTAGTTCAAACTAATTCAGTTGTCTTCTGTACAGTCCTCCTGTGGTCTGACTCGACTTCAACATTTCACAATATAAAGCATACTTCTGATCCCATTAAATATACAACACGACCTTGACTTGGTATATATATAATAACCTTCAACGTTGATTTGGCTTGTTATAGCCTTCTTTCGTTTGATTGTTCAGATCAAACGAATACAATTATATTTTCTACGGTTCTTTTTGTGATAATCTGAACCGATTTCATTAGCACATAATACAATGCAAACTTCTGATCCCTCCAAAAAAACACGCAACTTGTTGTGTGAAACTTTACAATACCTTAATGTTCGGGTTTTGTTGATTGCTCTGTTCAAAATGAATTTGTCTTCGCTACAGTTCCCCTTTGATCACCTACATTCCAATTTTAACAGGTCACAACACAAAGCACACTTCTGATCCCACACAATATACTCAGCTTTATTTGGCGTCATAGATATTTGACATTGGCGTTGATTTAGTTTTTTGAACGGACTTTACGTATGACTTTTTGGGTTACAATGCGATACAAAGAAATTTTCTCTTTGAAACGCTTAATCAACACTTCCAATGTACAAATTTCTAGTTTTCA
>PYHX02000413.1:25720805-25770870 GCA_004302925.2 Cochliomyia hominivorax | reverse complement strand
AAATTTTCACAAAAAATTCAAATTTTCACAAAAAATTCAAATTTTCACAAAAATTCAAATTTTCACAAAAATTCAAAATTTTCACAAAAAATTCAAATTTCACAAAAAATTCAAATTTTCACAAAAAAATTCAAATTTTCACAAAAAATTCAAATTTTCACAAAAAAAATTCAAATTTTCACAAAATTCAATTCAAAATTTCAAAAAAATTCAAATTTTTCACAAAAATTCAAATTTTCACAAAAAATTCAAATTTTCACAAAAAATTCAAATTTTCACAAAAAAATTCAAATTTTCACTAAAAATTCAAATTTTCACTAAAAATTCAAATTTTCACTAAAAATTCAAATTTCTTAAAATAAAATTTTCACTTAAATTCAAATTTTTCAAAAATAAATTTTCACTAAAATCAAATTTTAAATTTTCACTAAAAATTCAAATTTTCACTAAAAATTCAAATTTTCACACTAAAATTCAAAATTTTTTCACTAAAAATTCAAATTTTCACTAAAAATATTCAAATTTTTTCAAACTTAAAAAAAATTTATATAAATTCAATTTCAATAAAAATTCAAATTTTCACTAAAAAAATTCAAAATTTCACTAAAAATTCAAATTTTCACTAAAAAAAAATTCACTAAAAAAAAAAAATTTTCAAATTTTCACTAAAAATTTCAATTTTTCACTAAAAATTTCAAATTTTCACTAAAAATTCAATTTTTTAAAAAATTCACTTTTACAAATAAAAATCACACAATCTAAAAATTTATATTTTCACTAAAAATTCAATATTTTACAAAAACTTAAAATAATATCACTAAACATTTTTCATACATATGAAACAAAGAAAATTCAAAATTCCACAAAAAATATTTTAACATTAATAATATTTTTCTAAATTTTAATATAAATCAATTCAACAATTTGCTCCTACAATCATTAACATTTTTAAGTGATTAAATAAAATGTGATTATGACGTTTATTTAAAGATTCCCACATTTAATTATAAAAATCATTTTAAGCTTTAAATAATTATTATTTAAGAAGGTGTGAACATTATTAAATGAATCATTAGAAAATTATTTAAAGCAACCGATTCTTAATGTTTTCAATAGTAAATTTATTTTTAGGCCTTTTACAAAAAAATAAAAAAACAAACCCATTTTATTGAAAAAAACAACATAAATTAATTGTTTTTATTAAATACTTTACTCCTCTTGTTTTAATTATGTTTAACAAGAAAAATCAATTAATATTTTGTTTAAGGTCAACAACATAAAATAATGTAAAAATACATTTCATTCATTCATAAAATAATTTTTTGATTAAAAAAAATATTTTGCAATTTTTTTCAAAATGATTTAAATGGAAACCAAGTGAAAATTGAAATGAGTCAATGATTTATAACTGAAATGAAAATTTATTCAACTTCCGATTAATATAAAATAAATATTCATCCTGTCAAGAATGTATGTATGTGACTGTGCCAGTATGTACATACATAAGCTCTTTCTATATTGTCTTTAATCTGAGCAAATGTAGCTGAAAATTACCTTGAATTACAGTTTTTTTACATTTTTTTTCGTTATCGGCCAAAACAAATGATTCTCTTAAATTATTGAAACATTTAAATGGAAATAAAATACTTGCATTATGTATGAATAAAATCCTCCTTTTTAATTTATATTGAAAAATCTCTATAAACAACAATTGTTGTACATTTCAATGTAAATGTAAAATGTAAAAAATGTAATGAATATTTTACAAAATGTATACAAATTAATACAGAACCGATTTATTCATATTAAATGCCACACATGCAGTTACACATTTAGCGGAAAGTTTACCTTGAATTTAAAATGGGCTTTAGGACAAACTAAATGGATTTCTGGTTAAAATTTTGTGAAAAGAGTTATTATTTGTGATGTCTGTTTAAATATATACTCAGAGTGAGTAACTATAGATACTTTAGATAGGAATTAACAAGGTGAATCATGTTAATTCTATCTGACATTTTAGCTGAAAAGATTAAGAGATCATAACCTTAACTGCTTCGCATACATGTCTTCTATATAAATAGCGAATATTGGCTAATGTAATTATTTAAGTGAGAATAATCTATAACGCAGTGTAAAACTGCAATGTAAAATTGGTGTTTCAGGGTTTCCATGTCAGTGACCCCTTAAATTACTTTGTCTATATGAGATGGAACGTTTACCAACCCCCTATTTTTCCACATTTCATGATTTTCAACTCGATTTTTTCTGGAATTATACTTTTTCAAGATGTCTCTCTTAGCGTGCTCCATAAGGGACTTATTAACTTTGTTTATGCTTTGTCTATATGACCAAGACATGGGCCACGCCTCACATTGGGTACAAATCCTTCTTAGAAATTTAACTTTTTATCATTTTAAATCTGGTAGTCTTTTTTGGTACAACTGCTCTTTACTAAAAATCATCTCTGTTACAAAACATGGTTCACATACATAAATAATTTTGGCTACGTTATTTAGGGTAGAGCATGGGAATTGGTATCTCCTTACAAGTAGAATTTTCAGTGTTACTACGTAGAAAAAGATTTATATTTATTTCTTTAATTGAATAAAAACCCCATTCGGGTGTTATATGAAATAATGGACTGATCATTTCAAATTTAAATAGGCTTCGTCCTTGACCAAATTTCATTAAAATACCTTCTGCGATCTAGACTTTATCAAATGTTTTACATGAACAGCCAGTCGAATGGGCATTACAATATCAACTCAGGATGTGACTGAGTCGAAACAGTACCGTTAAAAGTGATCGTAGTTTAAAGAACTTTAAAATTCGTTGTACAAAAGTATTTTGAAACAAATCATTTTTAGAATTCTGCAGATCTTGAGTTCTGCATTACAAAGAAAGAAAAGGTCCTTATTCCTTATGAAACACAGTATAACAACGGCTAAATTGATTCAGGTTTGGAATGTACTTTTCATTGCGGAAAAAAATTGAATATTTAGAGGTATGTAAGTATAGGTCGATGCTGACTCCAAATTTTTTTTCAGATAATCCGGTAAAGCAAGATCAGAGCACAGACATTATTTTTTAATTAAAATTTCCAAGTCATTTAGCTTGAAACTTTAAATCTCAATTGAACGAGAATGAGTTATTTAAGACGTGTATATCACCAATATTTTTCACAAAGCGAGTTGGACGAATATACAGATTGAGTTGCTAAAAGAGATCTCCTGAAATCTATTTCTTTACTTTCATCCTAATGTCAGGTCTAAAGTCGGAAAAATTACCCGCAGATTTTAAACGTTATAACAATGGTAAATTAAAGAGATCGCTATCACGTGAAGTAAATAGACAAAAATGGTTAAGTTCTAACCCTTACGGTTGGGTACATTGATCCTATGAGTGGACTACTATTTACCGCTTGTAGGAGAGGCATAGAGAAACAACTTAATGAAACAACTGATGATTGAACGAACCATCGTGTTTGATTACGATATGGTCCCACTGAGATGAGCAAGGATATCATACCTAATCAACATCTCGGGAATTCTTTTGAAAGACACAGTTGCTGCAGTATCTAGACACTGTCGCACATCGAAAATGGGAACTTCTTTGAAGGATTCGTAGGAGCTGAATGAATGAAGAGGAGGAAGAAACTATTCTATATCTTCTGTGGCACTACTGTCATCTTAATGTCAAGTCTAAAGTCGGAAGAATTGCCCACAAATTTTAAAGGTTATAATTTTGGTGAAGTAAATAAAGGCAAATGGTTATCAGAAGAAAGTTCGCTATAAATATAGAATCTTTTCAATATGACTTATTAAGCCTGATACGAATGTAAAAACATTTCAAAAAAAATAACTTTTTAAATTCCATAAGAATGACAAATTACGAATGTAAATATTAAATTTTATCCAAAATTTAAATGTTCATTTCCATTTACCAAACAAAAAATACCGCAAAAGATAAATTTTTATGAGGAAAACACTTTAAAATTTGATGCATTCTTGCATCAAATTTTAAAGCCCACAAAAAATAACACTTAAACCACTTTAACGTTCACTACCGCATAATAAAAGTTCTTTAAACTGGTTTCCGCAAAAAAAAATTGCAATAAAAATGAAACGAACGGTTGACATATTGATTTCATTTCATGTATCGGATGTTCTGAAATATAATGATTAAATGACCTTGCAACATGCAGACTTATTGAAGGTGTTTTACGTTCATTTAAAATTATGCAGTAACAACAACACAAGACAAAGATGTGCAACAAAACCCAAAAAATAAACTATACAAATACAACAACAGGTGAAGTAAAACAACTATTTTTTTGGTGATTTTATTTGGAACCAATGAACCAACTCAGCATGTTTCTTACCTTAAGAGGAAACTTAACTCCGAAAAAATTGTAAATAATTCTTAAAAGTTGTTAAACAAACAACAACAAGAAAATTGCAAAACGTAGCACTTTTTTGGGAGATGACAAACACGTGAGTGGAACATGACACAGTGGTGCAGAAGTAAACAAAAAATTAGGGAAAAAGATTAATAACTTTTGAATGGATGCTTGGGATTTATATAAAAATGTTTATAATGGAAGAGGAAAAGTGTTTAATAACACACTTGAGATTAAAAGGAGCTCATTATAATATATTCGGAAATAAAGCTATGAAGGCTTCCTATTGGGTATCTTAAATTTAAATTGTGCTTCTTGTTTCCAACCGCTTTTTTCGGATTTAACTCTTTAATAATTAAATTTCACATGAACATTCTTAAAGTATGTTGATATTGATGTAGGGCTTCACAAGAAATCTAGTAGTTCCAGAGGACGGTGAGTAGACCTCGAAAGTTGGCAACCTCGAGTATGAATTTTTTTTAACTGACAACAATTTTAATAATTTGAAAATCGCCAATATTTAACTTAAAATGTGATGGAAATTTTGATAGTTCTTATAATGCCCATGAGATATAAACACATCTGGGATATAACAGTTTAAAAGGCATTTAGACCAGAGTGAAATTTTCACCCATTTTTTAACACTTAAAAGTATTTTAGGGACGATTGATATTATACCAGAACTAATTGACTATTGTATCCCTTCCTCGCTCATGAGTAGGGTGTTTACACCTCACTTGGGTGAACATTGCATGCCTGTCAAGAGGTAGCAAGCACATCTACACTGATGGCTCAAAAATTGATACAATGTTGGTGGAGTTGTCTTCATTGAGGAATTTAACATCCGTATGTTTTTTCAAACTTTCAGGTGAGTTTTATATTCTGCAAGCTGAGATTCCTAGCAATTTGTAGAGCTACCAACTGGTTGAGGGATTATAAGACGGTCAATATATCATAATTTTTACCGACAGCAAAGTCGCAATCAGTTCCCTTACGTGTGTCTTTTCAACATCGAATCTTATACGAGAATTTCGCATTACACTTAATAGAATGATGAAGTATTCAATCCGCTGGGTGCAAGGTCATGGGACTAACCAGGGCAACCTGGTGTCTGATACTCTAGCGAGAAAGCCCTTAAGGTTGGGGACACTGGATCATCTGGACTACCACATACCGCTTATAGGAGACACATAGAGGAACAACTCTCTGCTAAGGCGAAACATTGATCGATGAAATGAACTATCGTGTTTGATTACGATAGGGTCGCGGTTAGATGGGCAAGGATATCATACCTACTCAATATCTCGAAAACTCTTCCTGGGAGACACAGTTGCTGCAGTATTTGGACATATCGAAAATGGAGGTTTCTTTGTAGAATGATTTTTTTTAGAAGCGGCCACGAATAAAGAGGAGGAGGTAACTGTTCTACATGCAAATGGTTTGTCGATGATAATGCTTCACTAGATTTCTTCTAATAATTTGAAAGGGTTTAAACTTATAACGACAGAGTTGCCAATTTTCTGAAAAAGTCGCTTTTTCAAAGAAGTTTTTCCCAACTTCAAATTTCAGTCATTTAGGATAAAAAAGAGGAAATTTGTTTACAGGTCTCTATAAAGGACAATTTCTTCCACATAATAATCAAATTTATAATCATATCTTTATTGGTATAAATTTTGTGAGATCAAATATTATACGAACATTTACAAAATTACAACAAAAAAATTTTAAGTTGTTTTGAAAAATTTGTTCAATAATTAAACCTTTTTTTTGAATTTTCACGTAATTAACTTTCCAGTTTAAAATCTATTTCCAAAAAAATTCTCAAATCCAATGCACTGTGCCAGCATTTTGTGTCATTCGAAAACAGAATCTTTAAAAAGGTTAAATTGGGAATAAAACTACAAAATACTGCTGCTGTTACCAGGTTACAAAAATGTATAAAAAAATGTTTCATGACCTAAATACAACTTTGAATCGGTTTTTTTTTTTCTCTTCTTGTGGATAAAAATAAAATTAATGAAAAACAAAAACTCTATTTAAATTCTTCATCAGCAAATCAGCAAATGAAACATTGTTTTCAGTTGAAACCGGAAAAAGAAGTATCAAAAACTAAATCCAACTACAACAAAAACTAACCGTCTACAACATTCACTTTATTTCATTCAATTCAACATAAATTCAAGACAGAAACAGACGAAAAAAAAAAACAAATACAAAAATCCGCCAGTCAGTCACTCCGTCAGTTAAGCATCCAAATAATTTGTACATTCTCAAATCATTGTCTGAATTTGTAATTGTGTGTATGTGAGACTAAATGAGTGTGTGGTATAATTGTATGTGGATGTGTATGTGTGAGAGTGTGTACATTATGAAGTACTCCAATAAATAAGACCTGTTGCATTATTATCTCCAATATACATTAATTGTGTCTTCCACATTATAATCATGATCAAGGTTGTGCATAATAAAGGAAACTAGCCGATTGCATATACATATTTGCATAACCCAGCAAACATTTGCAAGGGAACTTAAATTTTATTCAATATTCCATTTGTTAAAATGTCATTTTTTAAATTCCTTCACGCTTCCATAGATCAACATGAATCAAAATTTTTTTTAAAATGGACTACATTTCGCCTACATTTCCGAAATTCTTGAATTTCAGACAATATAAATGCCAGTGTCCTTTATCGCCACTAGAGGTAATTTAACTTTGTCATTCCATATTATACGCCAAGGGAATCATATAGGTCGTCATATAGTATATTTTATATATAAATCAAAATCTGATTCGATTTTTGATGAAACTTGGAATTGCTCTCTTTACTTTACTATATGAAACCAGCAATACCGGTCCAAAAAAGAAGGTTATATAACATACCTGACTCCACATTAAAAAAAAATTGAAAATATTTTAGTTGATTTAGCTAATTAGGCGCTTTAAAGTGATTTTCGGAAATGTGACTGTATGGGAGCTACTTTCTCTAGTAGATTGATCTTCTTATATGGGAATCGGGACCAATACAATATTTTTTTGTGACAAATTTAAATAAAATATATTTATATCTGTCATATTTATGAATTTAAAACCAAATTCTGGAAAGACATTGGTGTGGGCGCTACCTGAAAATGACTTCTATCCGACCTTAAAGAAGTGAAGTGCTATATGATACTGAAACTAAGTTTTTTTTTTAATTATTGAACTACAGATCTGATCTTAACTGCAACATAAAATTCCCTCTCTAGAGAGAGAATTCTCTCTGAAGAGAAACTTCACCCATAAGATTTCTACCCATTTTCGGGATCTTTAGAAATAATGTGCTAAAGTCAAGTCAAGATCAAGCAAATAACAAAGAATCAGATCAAACAAAATGTCTAAGACAAGAATAGAATTCTAAAAAAGGGCTTTCTGCATCGAAAAAAACCAGATGGGGGTTCGAAGATAGTTGTGGGTTAAAGGGAAAATTAGTCTCCTGTTACCCAAATTGTATTTCATCTGTATTGAAAAATATTATTATGGAGGATAATGACCATTATCCATTGATTTTTTTCATTAAACTAATGAAATGTTTTCGATGCAGATCCGCTGTGATCATCTGAATTCAATTTCAACAGTTTCTAGTACAAAACATATGACTATTTTTTCGCTTGATGTTAAAGGACTTTTTTCCCAAAGCTTTAAAATGCAGGGAAATTCTTGACCCAACAGCGATAATGTAAGTGTTACTCCAAACATAGTGAAGTAGTAACTCCTTTTCCTCATCTTTATACTTTTTTGATTGACCAGACTTCCGCTTGCTTTCAATATTAAATAACCACTATTTTGAATCACTCGATGCCTTCTATCGATAACATTCTGTAGACGTGATCTACAAGTGAAAGAATGTTATTAGACTTCTGTTAGTGTGTCCTTTTAGGAAGCATCGTGATGAGTGTGGATTTAAATACAACAGCAGAAAGAATGTAAATCTTAAGGCTCAATGGGGATTTGCGTTTTTAAATGGGTGTCATGCTCCAAAAAATTCAGCAGAAAGTTTAGATATTAAGTTTCCCCCTCAATATTCCATACCCAAATGATCTCAACTCTAAAGTTAACTGTTTCCAAATATTTTTTTAATAAAATTAATATTTGAACTTTAAATAAATATTTATTTGAAATTTATATATTAAATATACAAATGTTTCCCCAATTGAGGAATAAAAAGTGGTCACATTTCCAATGAAAAATTCCCAAAATCCCCATGCGTAAATCATGTTAAAATTTATTATTGTTTTTTATACCCTTCACAACCACTGGAGATGAAGGGGATATATTAACTTTGTCATTCTATTTCTAACGCGGAGAAGGAATTATCTATGACCCCATAATGTTTATATATTTTTGCATCAAAATCTGAATCGATTTAACTATTTCCGTCTCTCTCTCTCTCTCGGCCTGTCTGTTGTTAATACTCTCACATCCACAAGAATTGACAGAGCTCAATGAAGGTTTGTACTAAATTTTTGTTATTGTGCTGAGAAGTTTCCTATTTACACACACCAAAATTAGTTTAGTACATTAAAAGTGATAGACCGATATCTGGGACATATTCCAAAGTCAAGGAGAGTTCTTTCGTGAAATTGTCAATTATAAATTAAGGGATTAATTAAGGGTTCCCGTGTTATATTGAAGAATAAACTGTTATATTTTGTGTGCGTTTGTGTGTATGAGTATGTATGCTTGTATGTGCATATACTGTGTATGTATGAAACATTATGTATTTGAAGATTCGGCATAACCGAATTTAGAATTCTTATTTATTTTTATTTAAAAGAATAACTTTAATGGGAGATCTGCTGATCTTACTGATCACCTAGGAGACGGTACTGTAATCCACCTTATCAACCCAAAAAACACAACTCAGCTTTAAACGTGTTACATTTTTTTTGCAAATGTCTCTAACGATTAAAAAGTCACAGAATAACTAAAAATCGTTCAAGTCCATCCCTTTTAAAAATTTCAGTCCTTAACAGGAAACGTAGAATCGTATGTTAATTATTGTCATTATTGCATTATTATTCACTCTTCTTTCATTTCACTACTTTTTTTCGAAAAATGTGATTTAATTTTTATTAAAATACAAATTTTATCTCCATTTTGTGTTTATTAACAATAAAATTATTTAAATGTCTTAATGAAATTTATTTATTATTTTTTATTTACCCGAAAAAAAATACATTAAAGTCAACATTACAAATTTACATTTTATTTCAGTTTTATTACTCCGTTTTTTATGCAAATTTAAATAAGAGTTTTTTATGTTTTTATGATCACAGAATTACCTTATTATAACTTTATTTGTATCTCATTTTGAAGTTGATTTATATTTACATTTATTATTTTATTAACATTTTTTTATTTAGTTTTTATTACATTTAACATTTAATTTAATGACATTTATGACACAAATGTAAAGTGTTTACATTATTTACATTGTATGTTTGTGTGTAGATATTTTGCATTAAAATTCAATTTATTGAAATATAAATATAAATTAAATTAAATTGAATTAAATTAAATTAATATTTAATAAAATGAGACAAACTTACGAATTTTCACTAAAATTGAATTTTTCACTAAAAATTGAATTTTTCACTAAAATTGAATTTTTCACTAAAAATTGAATTTTTCACTAAAAATTGAATTTTTCACTAAAAATTGAATTTTTCACTAAAAATTGAATTTTTCACTAAAAATTGAATTTTTCACTAAAAATGAATTTTTCACTAAAAATTGAATTTTTTCACTAAAAATTGAATTTTTCACTTAAAATTGAAATTTTTTCACTAAAATTGAATTTTTCACTAAATTGAATTTCACTAAAATTGAATTTTTCACTAAAAATTGAAATTTTTCACTAAAAATTGAATTTTTCACTTAAATTGAATTTTTCACTTAAAAATTGAATTTTTTCACTAAATTGAATTTTCACTAGAATTTTCACAAAAAAAAATTGAATTTTTCACTAAAAATTGAATTTTTCACTAAAAATTAATTTTTCACTCGAAATTGATTTTTCACTAAATTAAATTTTTCACTAAAAATTGAATTTTTCACTAAATATTGAATTTTTCACTAAAAATAAATTTTTTCACTAAAAGTTCAATTTTTCAACTAAAAATTCAATTTTTTCACAAATTATTAAACGATCGTCGTAAATATTATTTTTTTTTATTTATGCTTAAAAGTGCTGTACATTATTTTGGCACTTAAATTAATTTGTTTAAAAGGGATTTTTTCGTGCCGTAAAATATCCGACAAATATTATTACAATAAATGCGCATATGTGAGATTTTTGTACTTGAAAGTGATATTCGAATGCGGGAATTGTATGAGAACTATGAGAAGTAATGAAAGAAACCAGACGGACAATTGAACGGTTATATAAAATAGTACTGCCACCTTATTAAGGTATATCAACCGACTCAGAAGCATCTCCTGAGTCGATTTAAAGGTGAACCTTCGTGACAAAAAATTGTAAATGAAGTACATGTCGCTATTCCATGTGATTCTCATGGAAGTGTACAAAAAATGGATCCGTTTTCTTCACTTGAAGTTAGGTTTTTCCAACTAGGACCCAAAACATTTCTTGAGAAGCTAAACGCAAAACTTGAATCAAATTTTTTTCAACCTGATAAAATCATATTAATAATTATAAACAATGACCATGAACTATAAAAGTTTACTATTTATTTAACAATATAAAATAATTAAATGTATTCGATATACATTCTCTTTAATAACGACAAGAGTTTTAAAAAAATATTTAGATCATTTTGATATTTTCAAATAATTTCATGCTTTAATTTACAAAAAAAATCAATTTTATAATATAAGTTGACCCGTTTACCGTAAATAACGATTAAAAAATAAATTAAAAATTTTATATTGGACTCATTTCTGTAACAATAGAAATTCACTTTCAATTTTAAATATTTTTAAAATTTTGAAACCTCTATTGATGGAATTTTAATTGTGATATAATATTTTTCTAACCCTCATCACAGTAAAAAATCTTTTTTGAGAACAAAAACTCCAGAAATAAACGTTAATGAGATTTTTATTGTATTTTTAAAAAAATTACTGAATTTAACCAACAAACGAAGGGAGGGACTGAATGACTCTATAGCACAGCTTGACATCTTTAAACGATAAAATTAATTATTTTGATTTCATTTTGTGTAGAAGTTTAAGTTTAATTTGTTTAAACTTTTAATATCTCATTCTGCAACAGTGGTTCCAATATAATTTGGTAATTAAATATGTAACTTTTAAACTATTAGAGATATAATAATCAAATTTAGCATGGTTATAGCAGAAGTATTATCGAATTGATTCGGAGGAAAATAGTGCATAACATAACTTCTGAAAATATAAGCAAATATTAATTGCAGAGTCCATTTGCCATCGGTTATTCTATCTGGGTTGAATTTTCAGCAAAGTTATAAACTTTTTACACATGTATTTGGTGTCCACGAAAACGGTAAAATATGAAGATTATTGAGTTTCAAACGAAAAATTAGTGAAATGACATTTGTTATGAAAAATGATTGAAGAACTGAAAATTTAGAATTTTTGCTGTTCTTTGAAGAAATGAAATTAAATTGTTATCAAATTGGAACAAATAATTTCAGCATGAAATACACAAACTTCTCCACAAATTAGAAAATTAAAAATATTCCTACTTTTCCATACAGAAATACCCAAAATCCCAATGTTTTTAAACATGTTTGACTTTTTTTCTTTGAAACGATCACCCTGTCAGAACAAAGGGCATCCGGCAGAAAATACCTTTTGACCAATTACCTATCATAAACATCTGTAAAACAGATATAATTTAAAGATTATTTCCGGCTTAGAATTTAATAACATAACAAATTAATTATTATTATTATCATTATTATTATTATTATTATTATTATTATTATTATTATTATTATTATTATTATTATTATTATTATTACTATTATTATTATTATTATTATTATTATTATTATTATTATTATTATTATTATTATTATTATTATTACTATTATTATTTTTTTTTCAAATGAAAAACTGGATAAGGCTTTTGGGTAGATAGTTGCCCCTTTCTGATCCAGATTTTCTTTGCACACATTTCTGTTAAGATTTCTTTAGTAAAAATTTAAAACAAAATCCATATGAAAATGCCCAAAATTCCAATACAAATAAAACATGTTTAAACATTTGAATTATTTCATTGAAAAAAATCCTCCCGTTTTTACAAAGGGCATCCGGTAAAAAATACTTTTTGGCTGTTTACATCATTTTTGTATTAGGACTTTAGGTTAGAATTTTGTCCCACACTCTCCCAGATTTACTTAAGAGACATTTCTGTGACGATATCTTTAAAGAACAGTTAAAAAATTACAATATTCAGAACATAAGTCCAAGCCCAGATTCCGAAAAAAAATTTAAATCGGGTCATGTTTTAGAAAAAAATTTCTCACCTTACATTTGTCCATTGGAAAGTAATTGGGATGAAATCTTAATACTCTCAATTCAATAGTTTATTTCGATATTCGATTATAATTGTCACCTTTGTTTAGGGGCTTCTTCTTCCCCTAATCCTATCCGTCCTACATTTTACCAGTAAAAATGTTTCATGGAAAAGTAGTTGGAATAAAATCTTAACACTTTTATTTAAATGTTCGATAATTTATATTTGCTTTGTATAGAGGCTACTTTCCACCCCTCAACCCCCTAATTTCTATTCGTTCTACATTTCGCCCAGTAAAACTGTTCCTTGGGAAAATAATTGGAACTTAATTTTAAAACTTTTGCCTTAATATTTTTTCCGATATTTGGCATTTTTTACATCATTCATCAAAATCGGTTCAGTAGTTTATTTGTCTATAAGTCCCAAACACACACAGATTTATATTTATACAGTACATCAGTATTTATTAGAAATTTATAGAGAATCTTGCAGATACAAAATTTTGAGACCTACGCTAAGCCCGCTAACTTAAAGGAACTAAAAAGAAAACTGAAAATATGTTATTTTTTATTCAATATCTCGGAAACTATATGGTACCCACTGTTGCGAGATTTATCGTCATTTTGACGATTTTATGACCCAAAATTCTTCTTTTGATGATTTATGCCCCAAATTTGATGATTTTTTACAAGCATAAAATTTCTAAAACTTGGACTAAATTAAAATTTCCTGTCCGCCTTCAATAAATTCAACTTAATAAAAGTTACTTTACCGAAAGTCCATTTAAAAATGACTTTAGTAAGAAATCAATTAAATAGTTTCAGAAACAATAAACTTGAGTTTCTGAAAATTTTCCGGATCATATAAGAAACTCTTATGGGACCTACTCTGTTATGGGGCCTACTCTGTTATGGGACCTACTCTGTTATGGGACCTACTCTGTTATGGGACCTACTCTGTTATGGGCCTACTCTGTTATGGGACCTACATTAGGCCCGCAAGTAAATTGTTTTTGTCTTACGAAAAAAATGGCTAAATTTGGAAAGCAAACAGCTACACCCCTGAATAGCTAGGGGGCTCCTCAAAATCATATCAGCTTTAAACATGTTAAATTTTATTCAAATAACTCCAATCGCTCAAAAATGACAGATTTATTTAGCCAAAAAGAAGCTTTGAAACCACTGTGCAGTGATGTTATAGACATAAACATTAACATGAACATGATCGAGTTTACACAGAAATTTTATTAGAACATTTTGACATGACACATGTTTTTGTTGTTTTTGTTCTTGTTGGCCATTATTATCTAACAAAATATTTCCTTTTTCTAAACCTCAACTTGAAATCGCTTTAATAACAAAAACTTTTAGTTATTTTTTTGTTATATTTAATTAATTAATTAAATAAACTTTAGAAAATGATTAATTGTTTAAGGATTATTTTTATTTTTCTGTATCTAGAAATGTCAAAAGAACATTGAGGTTAGAAATTTTTTATTTAAATAATAAAGTTTTAGGAAGTAAATGAATAAAATAAATTGTTGTTTTATTTAATTGTAAATAAATGAGGGTAAAGATATCATTCACACATGTCGCTACAGATACATTTTAATTCATAAGATAAATATAATTTTATAAATTTTATAAAAATTCAAAATAATAAAAATAAATTCCCACATTTTGAAAAATAGATGAAATGGATGGAAACTATCAAAATGGTTTTTTTGTGGTTTAAGAACTTTAAAAAAAGAATTAAATTTATTTTTGAAATTTTATTTTCAAACTTATTCTATGAATAATAAATGATTAATTATCAAAAATGTTTTTATTGCAAATCAACAAGTGTTTAGATGACAGAATTTATCGTATTAAATTCATGTGAATTTTTTTTTTTTAGAATAAACATGTCACCGCTAAGGAGTGAGAGTGAAAAAGTGAGAGAGAAATTGTATGTATGAATTTACAATCAATTGGCAGCCATTGAAAATATCACAATATTTTGAATGGGTAAAGTTTAGGTGTTTTCAATTCGATTTGAAGGATAACAGGTCGCCTCCTACTGATCAATGAGGTAGTGGATTTAGAATAAAGCTCAGGTGTTTTCAATTCGATTTGGAGGATAACAGGTCCCCTCCTACTGGTCAATGAGGTTGTGGATGTCCTTACAAAGTTCACTATGTCGGCTACATTGACCATAAGTGGCGAATATGGTATATTAACTTTGTCATTCTGTGTGTAACGTTAAGAAGGAATAATTTCAGATCCCATAATGTAAGCATATTCCTCCATCCAATCAAAATCTAAGGCGATTTAACTATGTCCGTCTGTCTGTTTTTTTAGCACGCACACATTGACAATAGTTGACAGAGCTCAATGAAATTTGGCCTTGTTATAGTCCTGATTTTTCTTTAATTTCAACTTTTAAATTTTTTCTCCTAAAACAGATAAGAAGATAAGAACTTTATTAAATCATAACGAATTTCAATCGGTTTCGTTCTTGTGCCAAATTTCATCAAAATATCTTCAAAATTGTATTTTGATAAGAAGTTTTGACAACAAGCTTTGGAAAACAAGTCGGAAGGACAAGGTTAAATGGACTCAGGACGAGATTCTAAGTCGAACGATATACATAGAAATGGTGGTAGCTGAACCAACTATTTTTGTGTCGGATATAATTCTGGCTAAATTTGAAAGAATTTTCCTCGACCTTCGGGACCATTAAGATCCTGTGCTGTTCAAAATCTTTTGGAAAACTCTTCAATAATTTCCACGATACACTTCGTTAAAAATTTTACAAATAGAAAGACTGGCCCACATAATGTTAATAAATCCAAAAAATATGAATAATTTGCAATAGAGCTCCCAACACATAATGTAGGAAAGCAGTCCGGTTAGTTCAGTGTTTAAACAATTTGGTATGAAAAGTTAGAGCTAATACAGGTCTAAGAATATACAAGGCTCAAAAGCTTTCTGACAGGAACGCCGCTTAAAATTTAGAGGCCAAAAGTACGCAAGCTGAAATCAATTTTTTAGAAAAATATTCTTGTTATATAATGAATTAACGAAACGTTTGCTCTGGCAGTTATTTTTCGCAACTTCCGGGTCAAAAATGTAATGTTGCTGGTGCTCGAGGAAAAGATGAAGAAATTTATTAAAAAAATCTTGGTATATCAAGCAATATGCAGTTGCGACACAAGAAGCCAATTGGTCTATTAATACTGAAATGGACATCAAGGAAAGTTTACAAAAATGCTGCTTTATGAGACTTCATTATGGGTCCACTTATTTTTGGACTAACTTGGCATCCTGTCATAACGGTAAACAGGCCTTTGAGTGGTACAAGAACAATAATGTGGTATTTGTAGCCAGAGAGGCAAATCCTCTAAACTCCCCGAAACTTAGGCCAGTGGAGAGACATTGAGCTCTCGTTTAAATAGAATTGAAGTGCACAAAAAGGTGTCCAAACTTTGGTACTTTGGTACTATAAAAATATATTTTTATAAATTGTAATAATTATTTCTATCAAATAAAAAATTAAAAATATAAGTTTAGTGTCTTCGATTTTATTAACAAATATGTGTGTTAAGAATTTTTCGATCACACTCCTTAGTACACTATTTAAATAATCGGATAGTTTCAAATTAACCGATTGTTAATCGGTTGAATTTCAAATGCGAATAAAAATTGAGACCATTGAGCGTTTTAATCTGAATAAAAAGTGGAGTAATTTCGTATTCTGGAGACAAGTTGGTGATCATTGACCTTTATAAATTTAATCACGATTATTCTTAGAAATCGACTGAAATTTTTCATACGTTATCACAGTCCTTGTCATAATGCATTCTGTGGAATAAAAAAATTATATCCAGACGTCTTCGTTTCTCCAGAAACTAAAACTTTTTCTAATTAAATAAGATTCCACTCCGTATTATTTATATTATTCTGACATCAAAATTTGTTTTAAATTTATAAGAAAAAAATCAATTAACAGGTGCTAAAAAATATCCATCTAATATTATTTCAAATTCTTGAAAATGTCACGGTAATTTGAAATCTTAAATTCTTAAAACTAAAATCATCCTGAGATGTTTAAAATTTATTATTAAAATTTGAAATTTATATTCTCCCAAACAATTTCAATTTTATGATTTCATAAAGTGTTAATTAAAGAAAACATATTAAAAGCCAAAATTCCCCCTTTCCCCTCTAGAAGGCAGAAAAAAGAGTTAAACAAAAAAGAGCGATACCAAATTTGATTGCGTCAACTTACAGATAACAAATTATGATACTTTTTAGAAAATAATAAAACAAATTTTAACGAATTTCAAGTTCAACATAAAATGCACGCCCATTGTTCTAAAACTGAACACTCACACATACACACACACACATACACACAACACACCATAAAATGTTGGATAAATGATACCAAAATAATTTTTTTATATTTTCATGTTTTTTGGTTAACGCAAAAAAATAAAATAAATAAGAACAAATAATAAAGTTATAGTCGATCAAACCCGCCTATCAAATACCCTACACTACAATAATGCTTATAAATGGTAGTTATGAAAAAGTAATAAACGGCCATCGTAGTTTCTGATTTATTCTTTATGTGAAATTTATATGTTTAAAATGAATTTTTGTGATTGTGTTAAATGGGAACTACATGAAGTTATGGACCGACTAGTGATTGAAGAATCGATTACGACTATAATTGAGAATCGATTATTTGCATAAAAAACGATTAATTGATCGATATGCTGAAATCGATTCTCAATCTAAAACTGCTGCTAGAAATTCCTCTTTATCTGAATCAAAAAATGTGAAAAATGGAAAACTAAATTTTTATTTCTTAAAATTTGTTAATTTTTCGATTTTGGTCGATTAAAAAATCGATTATAGGATACGATGTATCGACCAAAATAATCGAAATGAAAATAGTAAATAGAAAAAACGTGAATCGATTATTCATTTTAATCTGCCATTCAGTAGGACCGGCCTTGGTATAATTAAGAACATCGATTTTTCTTCTTCTTGATTTAAACAATTATTGGTCGAAGTAATATTTGAAGGGGCCTTGTATGGGAGCTATAAAAAACAATGGACCGATCCTCTCACAATTTGGCTCATCGGTTAAGAATATCATAAGACTTGTTTCTGTCTAATTTCGTTAAAATCGTTTTATATTTAGAACATTTATAAGCTTAAAACCTCATTCTGGGAGGACATTTACTTCGTCCTTGGGCGAAAATAAAAATGTGTAAAAAATTTCATCAATATGTCACAAAACTGTTTACCTGTAGAATATTCACGATGTTAACAGGGTCAGCCAGCCGGTTGGATGGACAGACGGACGGACGGACCTTGTTAAATTGAGCCAGAAAGTAATTCTAAATCAAACGTTAAACTTAAAAGTGACTGTAACGCCATTTATTCTGTATGTTACAAGCATCGACACAAACGCATAATATCCCTATCACCTACAGTGGTGTAGTGTATAATAAAATAAATATGTGGTTAAATGTTTTAACAACAACAAAAATAGGGAATAAATACACGCACACACACAGACACAACTCAAATGAAATTCACACTATTTGGGGTTTTTGAAAAAAAAAACTGTTAACAGGGACTTAATAATCAGTTTTGTTGATGGTTTCAGTTCTGTTTTTTTTTTTATTCGGAGAAGCTTTTAACCAAATCAAGACAATAAAATTTATGAGAGTCATGTAGCAGCCAAAAGAAGCTGCAACCAAAGAAACAACCAAGCAACCGCCACTTAAACAGCAACAACATTAATAATAACAAACAAAAACAGCAACAAACATATTGTGGCCAAAATAGTGGCAGAAACAGAAGATTCCCTCAAAAAAAAGCAACAACAAAAATGAAAAATAAAACCTGACAAATTAAACCGAAAAAACAACACACGATGAAAAATAAAGGCCTTTTTTCAAAAAAGCACTTAGTTGGCCTTTTATTGACCAGAGAAAAAAAATAAATTTTTTGGTATAAATTGCAAACCAAATTCACAAAAATGTATTAATTCTTAGTTGAGTCTTAAAGAGGAAACAACTCTCAGCAAAAAAAAATCTACTTTTAAATTAAGATTTTGATTTAAATATAAATTGAAACATCATGTCCAAATTGGTAAGCGAAAAAAAAATTCATAAAAATTTTGAATGAAAACCATAAAAAAACAAAATGAAGCGTAAATGATCTAGTTTTTAATCATTCCTCTCTCACTCGCTCTAATTTCCAGTTCATCTGTTGTCTTGCTGCCATGATCTGCTCTTCATTGGCCCGTCCTGATCAATATGATGCTGCAGCTGAGACACGCAGTTTTAGCAACGATCTGAAAGAGGATGGCAGTTATCAGTATCAATTTGATACCACTAATGGTATAGCTGCCCAGGAGTCTGGGGTAGGTGGTTATTATGCTTCTGGCTCTTCTGCCTATTATGCTCCCGATGGTCAATTGATTACCTTATCTTATACTGCCGATGAAAATGGTTTCCATCCTAGTGGTGATCATTTACCCACACCACCTCCCATACCAGTTGCCATTTTAAAGGCTTTGGATTATATTCGTACTCATCCAAATCAAGAGAATCGTGAAGGTGGCGCTAGTCAATTGAAGCAGCAACAGCAACACCAACAGCCACTTTATAAACGTTATCAATAGATTTGTTAATTATTCCATATTTATCCTCACATTTCAATTTTCCCCACTCCCGACAAAAAAAAAACAAACATAATTAGTTTTAAGTATCATTGTGTTTACATCCCTTTGCCCCCCTCTAAGTCTTTGTTTTAAGAATCCATTTGTGCTGTTTTTTAATTGTCGTTACTAAATTGAAATTATTATGTAATTAAATGAAAAGAAGATTAAATAAAAAAGTTATTAAAATATAAAAAATCGATGAAAGAAATTATTAAAAAACAAATATTTAAATTAGGAAAATCTTAACACATTTTTTACAAACAATGATGCCAGATAAAAATCATAAAAAAGTCTCCCCGTTTGGCAAAAAATCTCCTTTTCCTTTTAATTAAAAAAAGGAATCATCAGTTTTTCCTTTATTTATATCCGATAGAATACTTTTTTATGTAAAGAAATTAACAAGAGATAAACTCTTATAAAAAGTTCTTCACTCTTCTATAAATTATTCTGTTTTGTCATAAACTTTATCCGGCTTAAAATTGTTCCAAGTCAAGCGAAAATCGCAATTTTTTGTTAAGGGAAAAAATTTCCTTTCTTTTTGGAATTTTTAATAAAAGTTCCCTCAAAAAGAAAAAACTTTACTCCATTTCCCTTCATTGCTCTCAAATAATGGATCAAAAACGATTAGATAGCGGCAGCAGAGATATGTAGCATTATACATTTTGAAAGGGGGTCCCTTTAAATAGTCTATGGCTTGACCTTAGGGAGCTCAAAATTATATACTTGGAGCATTAAAATTTTTAACAACATGTTCATCCTTTTAAAGTATCCCTTTAAAGCGCGATTTCAATTTTAAGTATACCGAATCATGACCTGAATTGATTCAGCCATATTCGTCAGTCCGGATAACTGTACGCTGTTTTGAAGAAGTGATAAAATTTCAGTATTATTTGCATTTAAGGACGAAGACGTTTGAATCAATAAAACACATATACCGTGTACTGGCCTTCATATGGAATGAAGTTGAAGCAATGGTTCCATTACAATCGAAATGAAATAACCATTTGTAACAAGTTTCATAAAATTATCCCTGCACTATATAATGCCCTCAATGGGTGGAGTACAAAAGTTTTTTGTTGGTGTTATATGGAATCGTTTAAATCCAATTTTTTCCTTTAAATTCTGAATGTGTCTAAATTATAGATCTAAAAAATTTTGCTGAATAAAAACATCTTGCAGAATCTTATTTAATTATTTTTATTGACGTCATTATGTCTAAAATAGACGGACATAGCAAAATCGATTCAGAATATGATGTTTAAGTATACAGTACTTTTTCTCGTGTAAAACACGGAATAAAAAATTTTATATATTCTCATTCATGGCGGAATATACAAAATTAAGTTGAATATTGTAGTGAAAAGATTAAGATTGACTTCTATTAAAAACCGGTAAACCGACAGAAAAAGACCGATATGTAGAATAATTCTAAAAAAGTAATGCAAAAAAAAAAACCAGTTAACCGATTTTCGGTTTCGTATATTAAATTATTATTCTAGGAAAGTTTAATTCCTTAAAAGAGCTCAGTACATTCCCAATTTTATCAAAAATTGCCATTCAATAATTAAAATTAAAAAAATCTTAACGCAAAAAAATGCAGAACTTCTAAAAGACCTCAAAAAAAAAATTATAAATAGTTCCAAAAAATATATATTTTAAAAGTTGTAATTAATATAATTTTTATAAAATTAATAAATTCATTGATAATATAAACAAATAAAAAAACTTACCACTAATTAACTCCCATTAACAATTTGAATTTGTATGGCAACTCCCTACATACTTTGACTCATTTTATTAAATGCACTATTTACATTTTATTTACATGATGACAACAACAACAATGATATATTTCATTGTTGCTTTTCTCTTCTTTATTTTTCTAACTCTAAATTGACCAACAAAAACAATTAACACATTTTCAAACACACAAAATAAAAACAAAATAAATTTAGCGGCATTTTACTTTTCAAATAACAAAAACAAACTTTAACTTGTTGTTATTAAAACAACAACAATAACACTCAATTAGATTAAGAGATTTTTATTAGCACAAACAAAACATCAAACACACAAACACTAAGCAAAATAAACAAAACGCACACGATGCCTTTTAAAGGAGACAAACGATTATAAATTTTAATTTTAAAGAAAATTTCTTATTATTTTTATATTTTAACACTTCATTTCAATGATTTTTTATAAAATTTTTATTAAATTTATGATTTAGATTATTAATTTAAAAGAATTTTCACTTTTTATAGAGATTTTCGAATTTTACTATTAATTTATTGCACTTTTACACTGAAACATACACGAACCGATCAAATTCCAACTAGAAACTGAAGGGCTAAAAGGAAATGCAAAACTGAGTGTATAGAAAAATAAATTAAAATGCGTAATAAAGAGAGTGTGAATGGGAGAGTTTTGAAGTTAGTAAAATGTAAACAATAGAATTCATGAGGAAAATGCAATTAAATTAGTTAAGACTAATTAAATGCAATTTTCATGGAGGATGACAGTGGTGAATTGATTACAACAATAAAGTAGGGAAAAAGTAAATAATTAGGGGAATTAAATAGGTCAACAAATAAATCATTCATACATTAAATGAGAACGAAAAAATCTTGATATAGATAAAATTTAATAATTAGAAAACAGCTAATTCTAGAGATTTATGTTTTTGTATATTTATTTTTTATTTATATTTAATTAATATTATTTCAGAGATTATTGAAACATATAACCCTTTTACTTCTAACCACGACTTGTGAACTGACATACTTAATTTTTAGCTAATTTTCAAAACGTTTTAAATTATTCGAAATTTAGTGGCACTTTTTGGAATAGATCTTAACTGATGTTAGCTGCAGACAATTTGGATGATAGTTTTCCTTTAACAAACTTTTTTTATTGATTTGGTACCACTCTAACTTGCAATAAAAGATATTATTGGTGGAAAAATTCTTCCATATACAGTTTGTCGAATATATCTTTGCAATCATTAACGTATTCCAACTAAAAGATTTTTAGTTATCTTATTTTTTCTAAACAAATTCCGTTGCTATACCTGCTCACGACTATAAGACGCCAAAATTTTTTTCATATAGACAACAAAAGTATTCCTTGTAAGATTAATGTCTTTGAAAACACTAGTGACCCGAAGTAAAAAGTGCTTAAGAAGCATGTTTCAAAGTATCGGGACATTTCATTTGCTATAAGGGCAAATCTATTATGGAAAACGATCCTATGAGATATTACACATTCAGGAATATATGTAATACCATATCCCATGACGAAAATGAGGAAAGATCTAATTTAAAACTATGCACAACTATTTGTAAATAGGTAGTTTCAAGTGCTCTTTTGAAAAAAGAATATGTTGCGATGTAAAAATTAAAGGATTTTAACTTGAAAATCATTAATGAAGTTGAAAATTTTCATACTTTTTATAATGATATATTTGACAAACTGTATAATCTGCTAAACCTGGCATTTTTAGAAATTTTTGACTTATTGACGGGCTTGACCGAGTTATGTCCATTTTCCTTTTTGTCACAGATATTTTTATGATACTAATATTTATATGAAACTAACTTTTACCTGAACAAAATTTACCTCAGTCAGAGGTCTCAAAAAATATTTCCTAAAGAAGAAATTTTTCATTTGGCCAATTTCACCTAAACCCCGTTCACTCTAAAATTTTATTTAATATTTGCATTGGCAAGGGGGCTATTACTTCCTTTGAACCTTACCGTCCTAGATTTTGTCCAATAAAACTGTTTCATTGAGGAAGTGATCGGTATTAAATTCTTCAGATAATCGACAATCAATATTTGCTTTATATAGGGGGTACTCCCCCCATTCTGGTCTTATCCGTCCTACCTTTTGTCTTATAAAACACATATTTGAGCGGGTGATTGGGACAAAACTATCGCTGTTTTAGTTCTTAAGATATTCAACAACCAATATTTGATTTGTATGTGGAGTACCCCTTCCCCTGGTCCTACCGGAATTTTTATACATGTTACTTTTGGGTATATCGGGTATCTCGGTCTAATTGTTTAGCTGTCTATTAGTCCCAAACAAACAGACAAACACAGATTTATTTTTATATACAGATATATGAGTTTTAAAAGATTTTTTCTGGGGCATGGATTTTCTATGGACCCACCCTCGTAAATTTTTGAACATCGGCGTTTGCTTGCATTTATCTTAAGTTGACCAGTTGTTTTTATATGTAAGATTTAAGCTCTTCAAGGCGATATACGTAAAAAGGTTTATATTGAACTAATGATAAATAATTGACCAGTCCTCGTATAATTTGGCACATCGTTTTTAAATATCATAAGATTTATTTGTGAAAAACATTTTATATTTAAGATTTTAATCTCCATCCGGAGGAACATTTGTTGAGGACTATGTGAAATAATGGACCGATTATAACTAATTTCAATGGTCATTGTCCTTTGTCCAAAACAATAAAAGTTGTCATATTTCATCAACATATATTCAAAACTAAGACCTGCATTTTGTTCACAAGTTTTACATGGACTGCCAGCCGGCTGTTCAGATAAAGGGGGTGAGAGACATTCATTGGATCTTAAAGAACAAATCGTGTTTCCTATGTAATGTTTTTGGGGGCCTTTGAAAATATGATACACATTTCTATTTGCCTCTCCAACATCATTAGGATTTTTCAATCTTGCTGGAAGAGGTTCGTTCTCAATGCTGAACATCTGCTGATACATTTTCATAAAACGGAATGACCAAAATGGAAATGTAATACAAAACAACTTTATTTATTATTTTAATTCGAAAAAATATAATACTCAACACTTAGGTAATAATCTCATTTATCCTTTAATTTTCTTGAGGAGGATGAGTACGAATATATTCCAAAGCTTTCAGAATGTGTACTGGAATTGGTGGTGGTGTGGGCAAATGAGCACCTTGTGGTTGGAAACCATTTTCATCAGCCAAATAAGAGATTTGTATGAATTCACCTTCAGGAGATTGATATGAGAAACCACCACTGGCCGTCTCACCACCAACACCTTGTTCTCCAGCATTTATGCCATTTGTGGTGGCATATTCGTATTTATAGTTTCCATTCTGATCAATATAATTTTCATATTTTGTAATTTCAGCATATCTGTCTGCATCACTGCCAGCCCAGACGCCACAGGTCAAAGTGGCTAAAACAGCAACAAAAATCTATTTGAAGAAGTTAAAAATTCAAATTAATTTATTTATTTGTAAATTAAAAGTTTTTTTTTTTTTTAACTTACAATTTTGTTCATTTTAATTTTAAGTTAAAAAACTTTTAATGTTTTAATCAGAATAACTAAAAGTCTTATATGTTTTCTAGCAAATCGTTTCTAGTTTTATATAGTTTTTTTAAAAAGATTTTATTGAAAAAAAAACTTGTCATTTGTTTAAAAAGCCTTTAAACAAATATTATTGACGAAAACTAACACTCTGAAATAGAAAAGACAAAACAAATCATAAATTTTAGATTTGAAAACGTGATTTCAAGTAGATGATTTAATTAAAATTCAAAAATGATTCAATATTTTCTAAAAAAAAAATTAATTTGATTTTTTTTATATAAATCAAAATTAGTTTTATGGTCACATCACGATACCCTACAACCATAATTCTGACTCGTCAAATAGTCTAAACATATACAGAGTTTGGTGTATAGAGTTCACTCTATACAGTTTCGACTATATAGAGTTTACTCTATATAGTCTCGACTATATAGAGTTTACTCTATATAGTCTCGACTATATAGAGTTTACTCTATATAGTCTCGACTATATAGAGTTTACTCTATATAGTCTCGACTATATAGAGTTTACTCTATATAGTCTCGACTATATAGAGTTTACTCTATATAGTCTCGACTATATAGAGTTTACTCTATATAGTCTCGACTATATAGAGTTTACTCTATATAGTCTCGACTATATAGAGTTTACTCTATATAGTCTCGACTATATAGAGTTTACTCTATATAGTCTCGACTATATAGAGTTTACTCTATATAGTCTCGACTATATAGAGTTTACTCTATATAGTCTCGACTATATAGAGTTTACTCTATATAGTCTCGACTATATAGAGTTTACTCTATATAGTCGAGACTATATAGAGTAAACTCTATATAGTCTCGACTATATAGAGTTTACTCTATATAGTCTCGACTATATAGAGTTTACTCTATATAGTCGAGACTATATAGAGTAAACTCTATATAGTCTCGACTATATAGAGTTTACTCTATATAGTCTCGACTATATAGAGTTTACTCTATATAGTCTCGACTATATAGAGTTTACTCTATATAGTCTCGACTATATAGAGTTTACTCTATATAGTCTCGACTATATAGAGTTTACTCTATATAGTTTCGACTATATATAGAGTTTACTCCATATAGTTTCGACTATATATAGAGTTTACTCTATATAGTTTCGACTATATATAGAGTTTACTCTATATAGTTTCGACTATATATAGAGTTTACTCTATATAGTGTTTACTTCATACAGTTTCGACTATATAGAGTTTACTCTATATAGTTTCGACTATATAGAGTTTACTCTATATAGTCTCGACTATATAGAGTTTACTCTATATAGTCTCGACTATATAGAGTTTACTCTATACAGTTTCGACTATATATAGAGTTTACTCTATATAGTTTCGACTATATATAGAGTTTACTCTATATAGTTTCGACTATATATAGAGTTTACTCTATATAGTTTCGACTATATATAGAGTTTACTCTATATAGTTTCGACTATATATAGAGTTTACTCTATATAGTTTCGACTATATATAGAGTTTACTCTATATAGTTTCGACTATATATAGAGTTTACTCTATATAGTTTCGACTATAAATAGAGTTTACTCTATATAGTTTCGACTATATATAGAGTTTACTCTATATAGTGTTTACTTCATACAGTTTCGACTATATAGAGTTTACTCTATATAGTTTCGACTATATAGAGTTTACTCTATATAGTCTCGACTATATAGAGTTTACTCTATATAGTCTCGACTATATAGAGTTTACTCTATATAGTCTCGACTATATAGAGTTTACTCTATATAGTCTCGACTATATAGAGTTTACTCTATATAGTCTCGACTATATAGAGTTTACTCTATATAGTCTCGACTATATAGAGTTTACTCTATATAGTCTCGACTATATAGAGTTTACTCTATATAGTCTCGACTATATAGAGTTTACTCTATATAGTCTCGACTATATAGAGTTTACTCTATATAGTCTCGACTATATAGAGTTTACTCTATATAGTCTCGACTATATAGAGTTTACTCTATATAGTCTCTACTATATAGAGTTTACTCTATATAGTATCGACTATATAGAGTTTACTCTATACAGTTTCGACTATATATAGAGTTTACTCTATATAGTTTCGACTATATATAGAGTTTACTCCATATAGTTTCGACTATATATAGAGTTTACTCTATATAGTTTCGACTATATATAGAGTTTACTCTATATAGTTTCGACTATATATAGAGTTTACTCTATATAGTGTTTACTTCATACAGTTTCGACTATATAGAGTTTACTCTATATAGTTTCGACTATATAGAGTTTACTCTATATAGTCTCGACTACATAGAGTTTACTCTATATAGTCTCGACTACATAGAGTTTACTCTATATAGTCTCGACTATATAGAGTTTACTCTATACAGTTTCGACTATATATAGAGTTTACTCTATATAGTTTCGACTATATATAGAGTTTACTCTATATAGTTTCGACTATATATAGAGTTTACTCTATATAGTTTCGACTATATATAGAGTTTACTCTATATAGTTTCGACTATATATAGAGTTTACTCTATATAGTTTCGACTATATATAGAGTTTACTCTATATAGTTTCGACTATATATAGAGTTTACTCTATATAGTTTCGACTATATATAGAGTTTACTCTATATAGTTTCGACTATATATAGAGTTTACTCTATATAGTTTCGACTATATATAGAGTTTACTCTATATAGTTTCGACTATATATAGAGTTTACTCTATATAGTTCGACTATATATAGAGTTTACTCTATATAGTTTCGACTATATATAGAGTTTACTCTATATAGTTTCGACTATATATAGAGTTTACTCTATATAGTTTCGACTATATATAGAGTTTACTCTATATAGTTTCGGACTATATATAGAGTTTACTCTATATAGTTTCGACTATATAGAGTTTACTCTATATAGTTTCGACTATATATAGAGTTTACTCTATATAGTTTCGACTATATATAGAGTTTACTCTATATAGTTTCGACTATATATAGAGTTTACTCTATATAGTTTCGACTATATATAGAGTTTACTCTATATAGTTTCGACTATATATAGAGTTTACTCTATATAGTTTCGACTATATATAGAGTTTACTCTATATAGTTTCGACTATATATAGAGTTTACTCTATATAGTTTCGACTATATATAGAGTTTACTCTATATAGTTTCGACTATATATAGAGTTTACTCTATAGTTCGACTATATAGAGTTTACTCTATATAGTTTCGACTATATATAGAGTTTACTCTATATAGTTTCGACTATATATAGAGTTTACTCTATATAGTTTCGACTATATATAGAGTTTACTCTATATAGTTTCGACTATATATAGAGTTTACTCTATATAGTTTCGACTATATAGAGTTTACTCTATACAGTTTCGACTATATATAGAGTTTACTCTATATAGTTTCGACTATATATAGAGTTTACTCTATATAGTTTCGACTATATATAGAGTTTACTCTATATAGTTTCGACTATATATAGAGTTTACTCTATATAGTTTCGACTATATATAGAGTTTACTCTATATAGTTTCGACTATATATAGAGTTTACTCTATATAGTTTCGACTATATATAGAGTTTACTCTATATAGTTTCGACTATATATAGAGTTTACTCTATATAGTTTCGACTATATATAGAGTTTACTCTATATAGTTTCGACTATATATAGAGTTTACTCTATATAGTTTCGACTATATATAGAGTTTACTCTATATAGTTTCGACTATATATAGAGTTTACTCTATATAGTTTCGACTATATATAGAGTTTACTCTATATAGTTTCGACTATATATAGAGTTCACTCTATACAGTTTCGACTATATAGAGTTTACTCTATATAGTTTCGACTATATAGAGTTTGTTATATAATTAAACTATATTTTTTGACTTAGTTGTAGTGCACTCTATAGTCTTAGCTTAAGTAAACTTCACTTCAAAAGAAGGGTGTCTTTAACCTCCATTATCTTCATTCTCATTTTTATTGATTGTTATTTGTTTAAAGGTAAAATTAAATTAATGAGATCAATTTACTTAATAATTTTATTGTTGTTTCTTTTATTTTATAACGGATGACAAATAGTATTTTGAGTTATTTGTTGATTTCATTTTAATTTCGTGTTAAAATTTGTGATTTAATATAATAAAATTATTCAAAACAAATTTTTATTGAGATCGAATAAATTTTAATTTATGCGAAAAAAAACAATGTTGCCAAATTTTAAAAAATTCATTAAATAAGAGATTTTTAATTAAGATGTTAAAGAAAAATTTCTTTTGGAAATTTTAGCATCAAACACGGTCTCAATATAAGTTAATGGAAAAAATAGTCAATTTGAATTAATCAATAATTTTAACTTATTTACTTAAATATAGTTTAAATACTGTATTTTACATCTTAAATAATACCAGTCCATGTTATCCTACATAACCTTAGCATTAACCATAATATCAACTCATTTAATTTGGAAACATTTTTCATCAAACTGCCTTACAATATTTACAAACATTGACTTTATCAAATATCTTTTACATTTATGATTGCAAGAGTCCTGGACTAGATAAATTCATATGTATTCCTTTAGTTTTTAGGTTCCTCTTTGGGCACCACTAACTGGAGATCAGGACTAGACGTTGCAGTTGATGTTGTTAAATTCGTAAAACCGGTGGTGGTTAGTATTTTTGAGGTGGCACCTGTTGTATTAGTTCCTTGGGCTGCTGATGTGGGTACCATTGTGGTAATTAACAATTTGGGAGGTAACATTATTTGTCCATTTGGTGTTACTGTAGCCTGTCCTGAATTGGTAGCAAATACTTGTGGTGATGCTGTTGATCTTTGTTGTAGTTGTATATGTTGAGTTTGTTGCTGCTGCTGCTGTTGCTGTATTAAAAGCTGTTGTTGCTGTTGCAATTGTTGTTGTATTTTTTGATTTTGTTCCATGAAAATAAGAAATCGATCTGCTATAGTTTTTTCAAATTGTAAACGTTCACGTTCTATAGCCAAACGTTCACTTTCTATTTCATTAGCATCCTCTTGAACTTTAAGCATTTTTAGGAGGGTCGTTTTAATGCCTACAAAAAATCAATTATTAATAATAATTAACAAAGATCCTTAAAGGGTGAGATAGAAAAATTCTTAACACACGTTATTAATTGAAACTTTTAAGTCAACCTCTGTGAAACATGTCAGTTATTAGGGTTAATGTCCAACATATAAATTTATTGTTAATCTGATAACAAAGAGTGACCATAAAGAAGTGATTAAATATTTTCAACAAAAGTTATTAAGCAGTACCGGGAGAACTTGTCCATTGATAGAAAACTAAGAAGGAATGGTTCACACGTTGTTTTAAAAGCAGAAACAATAGAAATCATTTTTAAAAGAGCTCACAGCTCATCCGTTAAGAAAATGATCCCGGTTAGCTCACTGTTCGGTCTATTTGGTTTGAAGAGTTAAGACAGTTTTTTAAAGCATACAAGACTCAAAAAGTTCCTGACAAGAACGCTGCTAAAAATTCAGAGGCCAAATTTGTTTGGAGTCTTTATGTCAAGTTTTCTAAAAAAAATTTTTTGCTGCAACGAAACGTATGTTTTGGAAGATTTTTCGCAGGTGGAGTGGGCCCTGATCCTATCAGTCCTTCACTTTTACCAGTGAAGCTGTTCCTAGGTAACATGATTTCTACAAATTATTAAGACTCTCGCTATAATAGTTCATTAGATATTTGATAATCATTATTTTTGGCTTTGTATATGGGCTTCCCCTCCCACTGACCCTATCCGTCCTATGTGTTTACCATTGGAGCTATCTCATAGTAGCATGATTACTGTAATTCTTCTTTAGGTATTTGATAAATAATATTTGGTATGTTCGAGGGTACCTCTTCCCCTTGGTCCTATCCAAAACCCAGGCAAACAGAAAGACACATTTCAAGAAAATCGGTCCAGCTGTTAAGCCGTCTATAAGGTACAAACACATATACATACAAACAATATATACATTAAGAACTTTTCGGTCTCAATCCATATTCTTACCCAAAAGATCTCGTTTCTTCATTATTTCCCGATATTCTTGTTTAGCCTGTTTGGCACTTTCTCTCGATTTCAAAGGACTTTGCTGTTGTTTTTGGCTTGTGGCTGTTGATGTTTGTGATTGTGATTGTGATTTTTGTTGCATATTTTGTATTTGTTGCGGCTGGTGCAAACTAGTTAATTTAGGCGGTTGCTTTAATGCCGCATTTTGTTGTATAATTTTCATCGTTGAGGTATTTGTTACCGTATTAGTTATGGGTAAAGCTGATGATATATTTGAGGTGGTTATGGGAGCTGTACGTTGATCGCCTGCATTAACCAATAAAAATTTCATACCATTAGCATTGGTGACAGTAGTTCGTGATCCTGGTGCCGTTAAGAGTGCATGTAGATTTCCGGGTAAACGAACTTGTCTTTGCTGATCACTGCCAGCTGCAGATGATGTAACAATTGTGGTATTATTCGATATCTGTGGTGGCATTAATACAGTGGGTGATACTACGGAAATTTTTGATTGAGTTTGAGTTGCTGATGAAATGCTTGTAGCTAAAGCAGAATTTGCTGGCACTGTAAACTTTATCATGGTCGGGGTAGATGGTGTAGTTGTTGTCGTTACATTTGTTGAGCTTGTTGTTGGTAGTTTTAACATATCTGTTAATTTGTTAAAATTTTGTTTCGGTTCCGTCTCAGAAGTTGAGCTATAAAAACAAGGAAAATTAATAAATTTTCATTTATATATTTAATTTTTAACAGTCGTATGCAAAAGTAAATTCATCTTATTTTCTAAATATATTTTAAGTAAACTTAACCAGTTATGGAGAATGAATGATTTAATTTACATACAATTTTATTTCTACAGATGTCTGGCTTTCTTCCTCATTGTCAGTCATCATTGGATTGGTTTTCTCCTCAGATGTTTTAGTTTCATTTGAATATTCATTTATAGTTTCGATTTGTTTAACAATATCAGTTGTTATTATAGTGGGTATAGCTCCTGGTTTCAATTTTGGTGCTCGCCTTTTACTAAAACCTATTTTGGTATATTCATGATGAACTAAACTATTGAAATTGTTATGGTGATAACTTACCCAATTCATATTTTAAATTGCTTTCAAAATCTTCAGATTTGAAATGTAAAGCACATATTTTGTCCGTTTTTACATTAACGGGTTTAAAACGATTACAAAACTTTACCCATGCATTTCTTTGTGCCACATCTTTGGGGAAATTATAAAAGGATACAGCTTTATATATAAAATACATAAAATGTTTAGTGGAAAACACAAACACAGAAGAGATTTCACTTAAATCAAGATCCCTATTGTCTAATTTAACATATTCCAGTATAATTTTTGAGAAATGGTTCCATTTTCCGTCGATTTTTTCATTTTAATAATGTACAGGAATGGACAAAAGTCACCATCAATTGCTTTTATGTAAGTTTGTAGAGCCTGTGCGCCCCAAAAAACAAGTGATATAAAAATAGTTTAATTCTTCATAAAATATGTTTTATTTAAAGTGTTTTTTTAGTTAAAACTATTTTTCTTTTATTAACCTTATTGTATCTATTACTTGAAAATTATATATTTTGTGGACAAAAGTCACCGCCACTCGTCTAAATATTAAAGAAAGTTACGCCACTTCTTTTAAAAACAAGTGAAGAAAGAAAAAAATTTTAATTGCGGACAAACGATACGGAAGATATGGACATTGATTAAACTGTCACATCACTAGCTATGCTGGAATTATAAAGTGTTTTAAAGACGACCCATTATGTGAGTAACTGACAAGAAGTGTACAGCTGCCTATTTAGGAAAAGCGTGAAATAGTAAACATAATTAAAAGAGTCTAAAACTTAATCTTCCGAAATTACTGTAATGTTAAAGAAAAACACTGGTACAGGTGTTCATCCCTATATTATAGGTACCAGGTATAACGCCAGAGTTTGTAGTAAAAACCATGGTCTGATAATATTTTTTGCTACTTTCTGTTCAAAAATTGTATGTTTCTGATGTTTGAGGGAATGTTGAAGAAAAGTTAAGGACCCAAAGGCTGCAAAAGCAAGCAAAAGAAGCCAATTAATTGTTATAACGGGCTTTATAAATAACGAAATTTACATTTGCTTCCATTCATAACACTTCATAATGTGTCCGCTTATTTTTGGCCCGACTTGGCATTCTGTAGAGAACAAATAACAAGAAAATAAATTATAAAAACTGCCTGCAGCTAAGGTTATTGGAGAAATAGTGGGCTCTTGTTGAAAGAGAATTGAAGAGCACAAAAAGATGTCTAAAATGTGATAGATTTTAGACGGGGACGAACTACATGTTCGGTACTCGCGCTGTTTAAGTTCTTTAGAAAATCGATATTCAATAAAACTAATCTTCCAAAGTTAAAGGAAAAAACTTGTACATGTTTTCATCCCCGTATTGTAGGTGCCGGGTAAAACGCCAGAGTTTGTAGTAAAAACCACAGATTAGCAACGTAAACTAAATAAAATGGCTTTTCTTGGATAAGACAATAATCTCCGGTAAAAGCAAATTTTCTTTATATAAATCAGACAGAAAGTCGTGTATTGAATTGAGACTTTGAAGAAAAAACAAATTCAGTCGACTGTTAAACGTCGTGGTGCTGGTGTCATGGAAAGAGTTTATAAGTCGCCAGCTGCGGTTGAGTTACTAAGAAGCGAGTTCTGGCAGATTTTTCGAAACTTTCTGGTCAAAAATTTTATATTGCTAATGATCGAGGGAATAACAAAGTCCTCAAAATGTCAAATTTGTATCAAGTAAAGTAAATTCTCCAAATTGCCCTGAGTAAAGGTCAGTGGAGAGATATTGGGCTGTGGTTAAAATAGAATTTAAGAGGGCAAAACCGATCCGACCGACCGAAAAATGTGATCGATTTTAAGTGGTGATTAAAACGTTAATGGAAATGTTCAATCAAATAAAAATATTTAAACTGTAAGTTTTGGGGTTTTATTTTTGTGAATATATACGTTAATATTTTTTTCGAACTCACTCTTTTTAAGAAAAAGGAGTTGTTTTTGAAATATACTTTTTGTTGAAGTTAACCAGATTTATAATCCAATTGTTTTACGAACATGGAGAACCTTTAAATATTGTAAATAGTAGATGAAGATGAGTTTTATCCATTTGAGTACTTCATTAAAAGGAATCATAATGTACCGGTCAAATTTAATCGGTGTCATCCTTATAACTTAACCATAACCATATCATTAGAATGTCTGTCAAACAACTGTCAAATAATACTGTTTACAATGACCGAATATGAAAAGACATTTTGAAAGCTCTAAAATCCATAATAAAGGGATCTTGATTTAATCCATTGAATCAATATTCGGAATCAATATCTTACTTGTTTTTGTACTATTACTTTGTTTACATTTGCCAACTGCACATTTCATTTTTCTGAAATTCTTTTCTAAAATTTAGATCACTCAAACTATTAAATTCGAAAATATCGTGGTATATTTTAAGAACTCTTATATTTGTTTGGAATTTTTTGTTCAATATAATTATGCAAGATTGCCAACACTAATGAAATATGTAGATATTTCGGAAGAAAAATATAGTATTTGTATATGAATCAGACTTGGCAACTCTTAAAGGGGAACAATTACATCATCTAAAAGGGAAATTATACTAATGATATTATACGAAGCAAATCACGATGGTAGACGCAAATGGACAGCTGATTTCAAAAAAAAATGCTCAATTCTGCTTTTGTGTTCTTTTCCCATAGAAAAAGAAAATGTATTTTAATCTTTTTGCTTGTAGAGCTGAGTACATCTTTATTCTTTGTTTCATCATTATTTTATTATTCTTCTTTCCAAATAATTTTCATGACGAGATTGCCAATACTTATATGTTACATGCAGTTTGTACGAAGTAGATAACGACAACCCTTAAAAGGGAACAATTACGTCACTTAAAGGGAAATTATATTGAAGCATAGTTGCCAGACAAAAATAAATTAAAACTTTATATTCGACTGTGTCAAATGAGTGAGATCTTAACAAAAAACATTTTTTAAAGGAAATCCCAACCTTTTCGATAGGAAAACAGTCTGGTTAGCTCAGTGCTCGGACAATTTCCATGCTAATGGAAGTTTAAAAATATAAAAGGCTAAAAAAGTTCCCGACAGCAACAATGATGCTAAAGATTTAGAAGCCAAAAACAGAGCATCGAAAATTTGAATTTAAGTTTTCTAAAAAAAATATTCTTCTTCCATAATGGATGACAAAACTTATATTCTGGTAGATTTTTTGCTACTTCCTGCTCAAAATTTGTATGCTGCTGATGCTTGAGGGAATGTTGAAGAAAAGTTTAGGACCCAAAAGCTGTCAAAATTTCCCAAAAAGTTGTTGGTAATGCAAGCAAAAGAAGCCAATCAATTATTATAACGGGCTCTATAAATACCGAAAAAAGGCTGCTTTCATCCATAACACTTCATAATGTGTCCAATTATTTTTGGCCTGACTTGGCATCATGTAGAGGACAAATAACAAGAAAATAAAACCTAAAAATTCATTGGAGAAATAGTGGGCTCTTGTTAAAAAAGATGTCTAAAATGTGATAGATTTTAGACGGGGATAAACTATCTGTTCGGGTAAAGCACTATGAAAACGTTAATTGAAATGTTACCGAAAAAAGATTTTATCATTTAGTGATTTAAACGATAAAAATGTATATTTTTGGTAAATTTTAATAATATTTTAATCAAATAAAAATATTAAAACTGTAAGTTAAGTGGTTTCGTTTTTATTAACATACTTGTAGACCCGGCAAACTGCGTTCTGCAAAAAAATTAGAGCGTTGCTGGCCCTAAGCAAACATTAGAGTTGTATTATCAAACGATTTAAATAGATTTTTATTAAGTTTGTTTGGGGTTACTTTCCCCCAGGTCTTATCCGTTCTATGTTTTGTCTGGTGAAACAGATCCTTGAAGGTCAAATTCGAACACTTTAGCTTTTATAATTCTTTAGATATTCGATAATTAATGTTTGCTTTGTATGAGCGATTAAGATCCCCTGGTCTCATCCGTCCTAAGTTTTGTTTAGTACAACATTTCCTTGACAATTTTCGAACTCATGCTGTTAAAGTTCTTTAGATAATTGATATTCAATATTTGCTTTGTATAGTGGGTATCCCTTTCCCTGGTTCTAAAGAAATTCTATATGGATAATGTTACTTTCAGTATATATTGGGTTCATGTTGTGACAATTTCATCAAAATTGGCCCAGTCGTTTATGTTTCTATATGTTACATACTCACAAATATCCTATTTTTATATTTAAATATGTGTGTTTAGAACTTTTCGATCTCACACTTTAATATCAGTTAAAAAGGAGCAAAAACAAGGCACCCAACAAGCCACCGAGGTAGTGGATGCATCCCAAAGTTGTTTTAGAATATCCCCGAGTCTTATTCAAACTGGATTTCTCATGAACTAATATTCTTAATTGAAATTCCATAAAAATAAGCTATTTTTTCGTTTGGGGCCTTATTTAGGAACCTTCATCCATTTTTAGATTTATCTACATTCCTTTTAGAATGTTTTTTCTTTTTGCATACGACCATAAAATATTGAAAATTATATTTACCTCATTTTCTCTTTATTTTCATATTCCTCATCCACATCGATTGGTTCCATTTTTGGCACCAATAATTCTTCATCTTCTGATATATTTATGGTCTTAATCGTTTCTTCAGTTTTCTTTTCATTAACCTCTTTTCTATTCTCCCCATTCTCATCAATACTTTGATATTCTTGAAATTGTTCCGATTCAATTTCCATTTTTATAGCCATTTCAGCTTCACTTATAGTTTCATCTGATAATATTTGGAAAAAAAATAAGATTAAATAAATTCTATAATTTAATTTATGGTGCATTCAAAATTACCCATTTTATTTGTTTCCTTGTCATCATTACGAGACTTTCTACGTTTTCCTTTATTAATTTCTTTGGTTTTTGAATTTGTTTGCTTTGAATTTGTTTGTTTTTGAAGTTCTTTTTCAGGAGAATTTTCATTATTTGTATCAGAACTATTTTTAGTTGATTCCTTAGAATTGATGTTTGTAGGCGGTACAGCTAAGATATCATCTATATCTTCATCACTTTCAGATACAGCAGAACCTGTAAGGACGAAATTAGTAGAAAAATTCTAATAAGATATAAATAATTCCAGCCGAAAATAACTGCTCTGATTCTGAATTATAGTAAAAAATTATTAAAATTAATTTCTGTTAACCTGTTTTTAAGTGGAACGAATTCGAATGAATCTAATAGACTGGTAGGTCTGGACTATATGACCAGTAACCCAAAAATTTCCATACATTGTTTTCTTAACAGTTTTTGGAGCATTTGATTCTGGTAGTTTTTTACTGATTGCTCTCTTCTAACGTATCAATTGTCTTCTGATTGTCTGATCCGATTTCAGTAGCTCTGAACACAAAACACTCTTCTACTCATCAAAATTGGTTGGCAAATTTCCATGCTTTTGAATGTATACCAATGGCAAGTTCTGCTATCTTCCATCAATATTCTCCCATTTCTCCATTAACTTCTCTTTAAGCATATTTGAGGAAGAAATGTGATGTTCTGGAATCAGTGTATCCAAGTGGTCCTTATAGGTGCTCTTTTAATCGATTTGATGTTGGATGACTGATAAGGAGTTTAAGGAAAACAACAACAACTGATAAGGAGTTGAAGGAAAACGAACAATTTCTGTGTGTATGCTAAGGATCTATGTCCTACTAGTTGTCTAGTTGTCGACTGAATGTATTTTTCCTGCAAAGCCTGCCCGTTCTTCCTCCATGACAAAACACGTCCGTCTGATTTACATACAGAACATTGCACTATCCTCATGACAGTAGAAAAGTGTTTCATTTGGTTCTGTTTTTTTCCTGCAAACTCGGGGAATTTAACCGATAAAATTTAACACTCGACATACAGTACAGATGTGAACACCTGTACCAATGGCGAACGAACACATTTTGCCGAATAGATAATGCTGGTGGTTGTTGTAACAGCTCCAAAAAAAGTTAGTTAATTATTAAGATTCAGGTTCTGGTTTAACTTCATGCCAAGAAATTATGCCACTTCTATAGGATGAGTCCACATATCTCCTGGACTAAGAGTGGTAGGATTGGCTTGACAGTTAAATAAATTTTATATATATATCATGTGGTCCTTGGCCTCATGCAGGAAAAATATTGGAGACGGCACGGTCAATACAAAGCGGGTGGGTGTTGACCCTATTGCTTCATCCCAAACTACTTTTATAGACTTCGGCAGATTTCTTTTCAAGTGTGCAATGAGAGGTCGGCGGACTCCAAGTACGACATGCATACGGTAACTTGAAACCGTGGAATTGGTGGCGTCTCTGTAAATATTATTCAAAGCTGCTATATATGAATCCTGATTAAAGGTATCATTCACATATCTATACATAATCTACCCCTCGAGGGTAGTGCTGGCGGTCTTTTTACTTCTTATCTGATACTCACATGTTGCGTCATCTTTAAAGCGTTATATTATTGCAGCAATGGTAGTACGTGGACGTGCATATCACGTCTTTTGTTTGTACGCACTTTAATTAATTTTTCTTTCTTCCATTGAAGTTTATTTCCCTTTTTTGCGCTAATTTTTTAATAGAAGTGGCTTTATAAAATTTTGATAGATCAGTCTTCACTTTATTACATAAATATATAGATACAGTGACAGTGACTTTTGTCCACAAGCAATTTGAACTTCAAATAATGAAGACTTATTTTTGTTAATAAGGTTAATGAAAGAAATATTATTATGGGCGCAGAGACCTTTCAAATTTACATAGAGGCAAATGACTGTGACTTTTGTCCATCTATAAATATGGAACTTTGAATTAGAGATCTGTGATTGCACACCCAATATATCAATTCACCTATTTACATTAATTTGTTCATGATAACCTCACTTTCGATATTTTCAAAATTGATCTGAAATTATTTTTTGTTACTGTTAAATCTTGCTTTATTTACTCACCCTCTTCTTCGGCTTGGCGCTTGCGCTCCTTTCGTTTTTCTTGCTCTTGTTCCAATAAATATTTCAATGATGGTGCTGGCACCTCATTAGGCCGTACACTAAAAATTGGCCTAGTCATTATAGCATCCATTTCAGCATAGTGACGCCACGATGGATCCATACCCTTATTTGTTTCCATTTCTTTTTTTAAACGATTATAAAAACATTTCATATTTTTAATACGGGTAGTAATTTCTTCGGGTGTACGATAATAACCATATTCTTCCATTTTAGCCGACAATTGTGAGATAACAACATGTTTCTTGTGAGTGGTTATAAGTTCACGTTGTACTTTCGGATCACCCCATAATTGTATAAGTAATTTTGTTTCATCTGTATCAAAATTAGGATTACGATAAATGGGACAACTCCGTTTAGATTTACCAGAACCACCATTTAGGACACGATTTTTTGAGACCCAAGGATCACCAGGACGTCTTCTACTTTTAAGGCGAGTACTCATGTTGTTGGTGTTGTATTTTGTATTTTATATTTTTCTAACAGCAGGAAAAATCAATAATAGTTTGATGTCAATGAGAGTACTTTATTCCTTATTTTGTTGTAAATATTCATTCAATTGTTTGCTGAAAAATATAAAAAACAATAACAACAATAATACTTTTATTTAAACTCTTTCATTATATTGAAATAAAGGTACGGCGCATATGTTTAAACAAACTTTGTGGAAATTAAACTCAAAAACCTAAAAAAACCCAATAAACACTTTTTAAGCCCTACACCACTGTAGATGGTTTGGGGTATTATGCGTTTGAGCAGAAGTTTGTAACGGGTAGAAAAAACTATTGCTACCACTACTTTAACGTGTACTGGACGATTCAGAATCATTTTCTTAGTTGTTTTAACGATGTCCGTCCGCCTGGCTGGCAGTCTAAGCAAACTTTTAAAGACATCTTAATGAAATTTTGGCATGTATCATTATTTAGGCCCTAGAACTATTGAAATTTGTGTTGATGGGTCCATTATTTCACCCAACTTTTCAGAAGTCATAGAAGTACTAAATAATAAGCTATTTTAGTAAAATTTGGTACCAGTTAGTTTTGTAATATTCTAAAACCATATGCCAAATTTTACGAGGATCGGTCTATTATTTTTCATAGGTCCCATACAACCCCTCTACTCAATATCACACTAAATGGATAAAATCTCACATATTCATTGGTATGGTAAAAAGAATGGGTCAAATAAAGACAAATTTAAGTAAAATGTGAACGTGTGAAATTTTACGAGGGTCGGCCATAATTTATTCTAGATGCCATATAACGCCCACAGAAAATATCCTTTTAGAATGTACTAATCCTAATAATAATATCCACTACTCTTAAGTTTAAATTGATCAAATAGGAATGCTTAATTCGGACATGCCGAATCTTTAATACCCTCCAACGCAAATGCTTGTTAGTAAATACATTATGTTTCGTACATACATACTTACTAGCGTATGTAATATATAAAGGTTTTTCCTTAAGACAACACAGGAACACTTAATGACTCATAAAATTAATTATATTTTTAGCTATAACTTTTTCTCTACTAAACCGAGAGATATCGGTCTTTATTTTTTGATATAGTTAACCGATTTTAAATACTCTGGCCAAATTTCATTGAGCTCTGTCAATTATTGTGAATAGACAGACAGACAGACAGACAGACAGACAGACATAGGAGCATTGCCAAATCGACTCAGATTTTGATTTGGTGCAATAATATATAAACATTATGGGGTCTACTATGATAATGACAAAATTAATATAATATAACACCATTATAGGAGGGTGGTTCATTAATTGTTCATAACTACCATTTATTGCCAGCATTGTGGTGTAGGGTTTTACATAGTCAGGCTTGACCGACTTTATAACATTTTTACTTATTTTATATAGAAAATTATATTCAACACAAAACAAAAACATAACAAACACATTTGCACACTCTCCCAAGAAAAAAAATAAACACACAAAAACATAAACTGTCAAATACACATACAAACACTGTTATTGCAATTCAACCCCCTTTTTTACCCACTCGCACAATTTTTTTTTCACTCTCACTCATAATAACGGGAAAAAAATAATAACAAAAAAAAACCTACCTTAACCGTTATTCAATATATAAAATGTATTAAAGAGAGTATAAAAACAAAACAAAACAAAAAAACTTTAACTCCTTTTATTCACCTTCAATTCAGTTCTATATTTTTAATTATTCACTTCCAAAAAAATATGTTTCACCAATTCACATATGTTGTTGCTGTTTTCTTTGTTTGTGCAATAAAAAAAATATCTATTTATCCGTTTGTTTATATTTTAAGTTCCTTTTGCGACGATGTATTTACTGCTACTGAGCATTAAATTTGTTGGTTGTCCTTTCCATTAGTCGCTTAGTCTGTGAGAGCGCAATAATGTTGGGCAAAACACTTTGACTTTGTGGGAGCATATTGTTGCCTAGTGCTGCGCAGTTCGACATGCGCAGTGTACTAAAATTGTTATTGATTTTTCACAAATTATAATGGAGAAATTTCACCGGCAAAAGGGTTTCCCTAGAAATATTATATGTATTTGTTAAGGTTTTAAGGAGGCTAAAAGAGGTTATGTAGTATTTTAATGAATAAAAAAATCTAAATGATTTAATTATAAGGAGTGTGATCGAAAACTTCTTAACATACATATTTGTTAGCTGGACTTTGCAAATGTCTTGTTGCCGTTTTTTTGTGTTTTTTCTCCTTTCAAGCGGATTTTTTTTTTTGTTTTCACTACAGTTTTCCACTAATCTTCTAATACGTTTTTACCAAATACGCTGCACTACCTGGGCATCGTATTTATTAGTCTTTGGTTGTTGATTTGTCTTATTAGCTTTAAAAGTGCCCTGTTGTTAGTTCAAACTAATTCAGTTGTCTTCTGTACAGTCCTCCTGTGGTCTGACTCGACTTCAACATTTCACAATATAAAGCATACTTCTGATCCCATTAAATATACAACACGACCTTGACTTGGTAGATAATAACCTTCAACGTTGATTTGGCTTGTTTTGCCGTCTTTCGTTGATTGTTCAGATCAAACGAATACAATTACATTTTCTACGGTTCTTTTTGTGATAATCTGAACCGATTTCAATAACTCATAATACAGTGCAAACTTCTGATCCCGCTGATTGCTCTGTTCAAATGAATTTGTCTTCGCCACAGTTCCTCTTTGATCGCCTAATATCATTTTAACAGCTCATAACACAAAGCACTCTTCTGATTCCACCAAATATACAGTTTTACCCTGGCGTCATAGATATTTGACATTGGCGTTGATTTAGTTTTTTGAACGGACTTTACGTATGACTTTTTGGGGTTACAATGCGATGCAAAGAACATTTTCTCTTTGAAACGCTTAATCTGCACTTCCAATGTACAAAATCACCCTTCAAAATCCTTCATCTTTATTTTATTTTCAATTCAAAACAAGTTCTTATTGCGTTTGGCAATAATCTTTGCCGATAATTGCTTCCAATTTCTAGCCATCGTTCACAAGTTGTTCGAACAATTTTTGATTAAAATGAAAAATTTAATTTTCAGAATATAACAAAAAGGCCTCAACTTTTAAAGTTAACACATAATTTCCTCCGGGGAAAAGAGGGAGAGAGAGTATTTCCATCATCCCCGTCATTTCAAGGTGTATTAGATTTTTTAATATTAATTAGGGGTGGTTGACGCATACGCTTCGCTGTCATATTTGGTGGAAATTCTATAAAATTAAAAGAGCATGCGCAAGAGAATTGAATATATATACAAGGATTTTTAAGGGTTGTAGGTTGACGATTTATGCCAACATGCGTTTTATATACATTTTAGGCTGTTTTTTCGTTCAATAATTGAATTTGAATCTTTAATATCTTTAATAGAAAACATTTTATTAAAATATTCTGAACTTCTCGGAATTCAATTTTGCTTAGCGATTTAATACTTATTAGGGACGTAAGTATGATTACAATATTGGACAAACTCATCAGATATAAAATCTAAACTGTAAAGCATAACGAAAGAGCACGAACTATTTAGTACTAAAAGTTAAAGTTAATACAGATTAAAAATCACACAAGAAACAAAAACTGTAAGGGAGGCTGAGAGACCAAAAACAAATTAAAGTCAAGTTTTTTTTTATATTCTTGCTGCATAATGGATATATGTTCTGGCTGATTTTTCGTAACTTCCTGATCAAAAAATTTTAGTTGCTGATGTTCGAGGGAATGTTAAAGGAAATTTTAGGACCTAAAATCAGTCAAGATTTACCAAAAAGTTATTGGTGTACAGTTGCGGCAATAGGAACCAATCATTTGTTACAAATGTCGAAAATAACATCCAGAAATATTTACAAAAAAATGTTACTTCCATTCATAAGAGTTCATGATGTGTCCACTTATTTTTGGCCTAACTTGGCATCCTGTCACTACGATAAACAAGCCATTGAGTGGTACAAGAACAATAATGTGGCATTTGTACCAAAAGCTAAAGCCATTGGAAAGATATTGGACTCTTTTTAAATGAAAATTGAAGAGCACAAACAAGGTATCCAAAGTGTGGTTGATTTTAAACGGAGATGGACTTCCAGTTAGAGAAAAGTGACAGAAAGCTCCATGAAAACGTTAATTGAAGGGTTTCTGAAAAATGTTCAAAATTTCGTTATTACAGATTAAAACTATAAATATATTTTTATACCCTACAACAATATCTTAGATCAATCACTTTTTAAGTTCCGTCGGACTGTTTGACCGTCCATGTAAACCTTGTGAACAAAATGCAGGTCACAAATGAAATTGGTGATAATGGGTCCATTATTTCACATAGTTCCCATAAAAATGTTCCTCCGGAATAGAGTTTCAAGGTTACTGGACTTAAGTCTAAAATATGAAGCGATTGTAACGAAATCAATAAGTATGCTACAACGATGTGCGAAGTTATGCATGGATCGGTTCATTATTTCTCATAGATTCCATACATCCCATCTTCCACATATCACTTTCAAGGGCTTCAATCTCACAAATACGTTGGTATTGTAATAAGAATTGGTCAAATCAAGACAAATATGAACACAAATCTATGTGTCCATATTTGTCTTGATTTGACCAATATGCCCATAACTTCTTCTAGTTCCCAAGTAACGGCCTCAGAAAAAATTGTTTTAGAACTCACATTACCATTATAATATACTGCACTTTGTTATTCATTAATTTTTAGTAGCTACCATTTACAACCAACAATATGGTGTGGGGTATTAAATAGTCGGGCTTGCCCGACTGTAATTTCTTTCTTGTTTTTTTCTTGAAATTATTATAACAATTTCAAACAAATAAAAAATTTAAACTATAAATTTAGTGGTTTCGGTTTTATTAACACACATGTCATGTTAAGTATTATTCTATCTCACTCCTGATTATCATTAAATTAAATGTTTGATATTGAAAAAACACCTTAATTTTTGTGTAGTAAATTGTTCTATTTACATGTATTTTTGTTCATTTACTAAAACTAAAGGAAAATTGTTCTAACTTAAAACTAATCAACAATTTGTTCATCGTGATAAACAAAATTTTTCTAACTTCGTCCACATCCTTTTTGTTTGTGCATTTAGCCTTTTACACAACACCTTCTCCTTCTTTTTTATTTTTTCAAAGAGATTTTTTCAAAAGGATGAGATTCAATATAAGCCAAACCCTTCAAGATATAATCAGGAATTGGTGGTGGTGTAGGCAAATGATCACCACGTGGTTGATAACCATTTTCATCGGCTGTGTAAGACAATTGAATGGGTTGACCTTCGGGTGATGTGTAGGCAAATGAACCAGAAGCATACGAACTACCAACACCAGTTTCGGAAACATCCAAACCATTTGAACTGGCATATTCGTAATTGTAGCTACCATCGGGATTTACTTCATTGGCATATTTGGTGAGAGTAGCCCCAACATCAGCTGGATCACCACCGCAGTAAACTACAGCAAAAACGGCGGACAAAACAAAGAACTGAAAAAGTGAATTTATATTGATGAATTGAATATACAAAATTTGAATTTGATTGTTGAGACTTACAATTTTATACATGTTGGTTTTGTTTAATTAATTATGTGAATGTTTGCAAGTTGAAGTTGCTACTGATTTCGGAAATAGCAAACAAAGGTTTTTATATCAAAAATTTTGTATTCATTTCCATTAATGGCATAATAATATTATTGTAAAATAATATTATTATTAGATTTCTATTTGGGGTTTTCTGTAGTTTTTCGTTTATTTATTTTTTATCTTTATTAATCGTATTTTTGTTTTAATTTAAAATGCAACATTTTTGAGGAGGTTCGTTATTATTTTTTTTTTAAATTTTACAAACATTTTTTATGTTAATTTTGTTATAAACCACTTTTAACGTAGGAGATGAATCTGAAGGGTATATTAAGTTTGTTATTACGTTTGTGACCCCATGAACCATATCGATATTGAAATTTAATAAAAAGTTATGAGATCAATCATTATAATCATATAATCCTGAGTAAATATGGATTAAAAATTGTGAATTTGGTTCAGTATACACCGACATCTTAGGAAACCTCAAAAATTAAATATATAAAGTGTGAAATCGATTTTAATAAACAGTTTTATTTTTTTTATTTGACTGAAATCGAAATATATTTATTAACGTTTTTGTAGCGCTTGCTGTCATTCGAACAGGTAGTCCATCTCCGTTCAAAACCAACCACACTTTTGGATCCTTTTTTGTGCTTTCCAATTCTTTTTTTTACAAGAGCTCAATATCTCTTCACGGCCTTAGTTACAAGAACAATATTCTTGTACTAATCAAGTGCTTGTTTACCGCAGTCACAGAATGTCTAGTCAGACCAAAAGTAAGTGGATACATTATGATGTCATATATATGGAACAGTCTTTTTTTTAATATTCCTTGATGTAATTTTTTTTTTTTTTAATTTAAATTTTTAATTTACATTTTTAATGAAATAATTAATTTTTTAGAGACAAATAATTTATTAGAGAAAAATTAATTTTTTAAAGAAAAATAAATTTTTTTAGAGAAAATTTAATTTTTTAGAAAAAATTTAGTGAAAAATAAATTTTTATTGAAAATTTAATTTAAATTTTAATGAAATAATTAATTTTTTAGAGACAAAATAATTTATTAAGAGAAAAATTAATTTAAAAAAAATAAATTTTTTTAGAGAAAATTTAATTTTTTAGAAAAATTTAGTGAAAAATAAATTTTTATTGAAAAATTAAATTTTTAGTAAAAAAAAGAAATTTTGGTAAAAAAAATAAATTTTTAGTGAAAAATGAAATTTTTAATGAAAAATGAAATTTTTAATGAAAAATTGAAATTTTTAATGAAAAATGAAATTTTTAGTGAAAAATGAAATTTTTAATGAAAATGAAATTTTAATAAAAAATGAAATTTTTAATGAAGAATGAAATTTTTGGAGAAAATAAAATTTTTTGGAGAAAAATTTTAATGAAAATTATATTTTTAGTGAAAAATTAAGTTTTAATGAAAAATTGAATTTCGAGTGAATAATTACATTTTTTAGAGAAAATTATTTATTTTTTTAACATTAATTTAAAATTTTTCACTAATTTTTTCGCAAAAAAAATAATATTTTTAGTGAAAATGAAATATTTAGTGAAAATTCAAATTTTTTGTGAAAATGAAAATTTTTAAATGAAATTTTAGTGGAAATTTGAAATTTCAAAGTACAATTGAATTTTAATTTAAAATTTGATTTTTTTTTTTTTAAAATTTTGAATTTTTTTTTTGCATTTTAGTAAAAAATTAGGTTTTAATGAAAAATTTAATTTTTGGAAAACTTTGAAATTTTCTGTAGAAAATTTAATGATTTTAAGAAAATTCGTTTGTTCAGTGAAAATTTTTAGTTCTGAGTGAAAAATTCAGATTTTTTTATTAAATTTCATATCCCATATTGAACCAGAACCAAATATATATTTTCTACTTTTATATTGTAAACATTATTTTTAATCATTTCTTAAAAAATAAATATAAGTTTAGGGGTATTTTGGCATTCATTACTGCCCAATAAAGTTTTTTCGTTATTTATGTTTTTGGTATAAAATATGAACTATAACATTTTTTTTGGCATATATAACTAGTTCAAAATTTTTTGTAGAGTTTGTTTTTTTTAACATTCAACTATGACCTGATAAACAAATCAGCTCCCTCATCGAGTCATTGTTATGTCAAATTGAGATTTTTGCTTATTAAAAATTCAACATCCTATTATTTATTTTTTTGTTTTTGTTGTTTTCATAATTTACAGTTTTTGTATTATACGAATGTGTATTCGAAAAACATATGTTTATGCGTTAGTTTGTAAATTTTTATACCCTATACCACCATAGATGGTGGGCGGTATTATGCATTTGTGCAGATGTTTGTAACGTTCAACTCAGAATCACTTCCTGAATCTATTTAAGATTGTTCTTCCGTCCGTCCGTCCGTCCGGTTGTCCATGTAAAGACTGTTCGCAAAGTACCGGTAATTAAAAATTATACGAAGGTTAATCCATAATATTTTCTAATTCTATATAACCTTTCCAGAAAAAATACATAAATTTCACATAAATTTTTGTAGCAGTTATTTACAACCATCATCATGTTGTAGGTTATTTCTTAGTCGGCTTGATCCACTAATAACATTTCTACTAATTTTTTAATTTTTGTTTATAAAATTTATTCAAAATATCTATATAATTATGCTAATCGGTTTGTAATCTGTTATTGATTTTATTGTCAAATTAAATACATTTTAATTAATATTTGTATCTCTATTTTTTAATCTTTTTTCAATGCAAAAATATATAAGCAAAAAACTAAATTAATAAAAATAAAATTAAATTAAATTCAACACCAATGGGATTGACCCTCTGCTAAAAAATATGGGGATAATTTTTAATATTAAACAAAACCGGATTTATTTATGTTTTAAATAAAAGAAATCTTGTTTTAATATAATTAATGTTGAATTTTATAAATAATTAATGTTTTTTAATGTTAAAATTAAATCATGACAAAATTACTGCCCTTTAAATCTCATTTTCAAATCTTGCAAACTTATATTACTTTATCTCTATATAAAACTCCATTTGAAGTTAATTAAAAATAAATTAATTTTGAAAATAACAATTAAAATATAGCAAAAACAATACTAGATAATTTAGAAAATTTAAAATTAAGGGAAACTGTTAAAATGTGTTAAAATTATTTGGAAAAATATCTATGGTAATAAATCCAAAGTTCAAAATAAAAACCCTGACAAAATAATTTTTCTTCAGAAAATTTATAAAATTTCGATTCTCCATGTTTAAAAAAACGAAAAACTCATTGTTAGAAAGAATTTTATTAGATGTGGCCACCCCACATCTACTAAGAAAAATAACTCGACCTCAATCCTAGACACTTAAAAAACAAAGTCAAATACAACAAACCTAGCTGTCTAACTACGAATAAATTCACCATTTATAACTTTAATAAATTATGCCAGGATTCTATTTAAATCTAAATTGTTAACTGAAAGAACAATTTTGAAATAAGGTTTAGGTTTTAGGGAAAAATAAAAAAAAAAAAAACAATTTTTAGTGAAAAAATTAAATTTTTAGTGAAAAATTCAATTTTTAGTGAAAATTCAATTTTTAGTGAAAAAATTCAATTTTAGTGAAAAATTCAATTTTTAGTGAAAAATTCAATTTTTAGTGAAAAATTCAATTTTTAGTGAAAAATTCAATTTTTAGTGAAAATTCAATTTTTAGTGAAAATTCAATTTTTAGTGAAAAATTCAATTTTTAGTGAAAAATTCAATTTTTAGTGAAAAATTCAATTTTTAGTGAAAAATTCAATTTTTAGTGAAAAATTCAATTTTTAGTGAAAAATTCATTTTTAGTGAAAAATTCAATTTTAGTGAAAAATTCAATTTTTAGTAAAAATTCAATTTTTAGTGAAAAATTCAATTTTTAGTGAAAATTTCAATTTTTTAGTGAAAAATTCAATTTTTAGTGAAAATTTTCAATTTTTAGTGAAAAATTCAATTTTTAGTGAAAAATTCAATTTTTAGTGAAAATTCAATTTTTAGTGAAAAATTCAATTTTTTAGTGAAAAATTCAATTTTTAGTGAAAAATTCAATTTTTAGTGAAAAATTCAATTTTTAGTGAAAAATTCAATTTTTAGTGAAAAATTCAATTTTTAGTGAAAAATTCAATTTTTAGTGAAAAATTCAATTTTTAGTGAAAAATTCAATTTTAGTGAAATTTCAATTTTTAGTGAAAAATTTCAATTTTTAGTGAAAAATTCAATTTTTAGTGAAAAATTCAATTTTAGTGAAAAATTCAATTTTTAGTGAAAAATTCAATTTTTAGTGAAAAATTCAATTTTTAGTGAAAAATTCAATTTTTAGTGAAAAATTCAATTTTTAGTGAAAAATTCAATTTTTAGTGAAAAATTCAATTTTTAGTGAAAAATTCAATTTTTAGTGAAAAATTCAATTTTTAGTGAAAAATTCAATTTTTAGTGAAAAATTCAATTTTTAGTGAAAAATTCAATTTTTAGTGAAAAATTCAATTTTTAGTGAAAAATTCAATTTTAGTGAAAAATTCAATTTTTAGTGAAAAATTCAATTTTTAGTGAAAAATTCAATTTTAACTGAAAAATTCATTTTATATCGGTGCACTTAGCAGAAAATGTTAAGACCGATATCTGAGATAACCTCAAAACTCCGAACTTTTCTAAAATCCTCAAAGAAAAAATTATTGGATTTTGACAGAATACAACGATACATTTTGAAATAATTTTACGAAATTTTCCCACATATTTTGATATAAGAATCAACCAAAAAAAACTAGATTATTTCT